>JAKIRY010000019.1:0-170077 GCA_022577815.1 Wickerhamiella nectarea
GAGCTGGCAGGGACGCTGGAGCTAGCAGAGCTAGAGCTGGCAGGGACGCTGGAGCTAGCAGAGCTAGAGCTGGCAGGGACGCTGGAGCTAGCAGAGCTAGAGCTGGCAGGAACGCTGGAGCTAGCGGTGGCAGAGCTGGCGGTAGCAGTAGAGGAGTAGCCAGTAAGGGTGGTGCAGTCAGGCAGCGAAGAAGTGGAGCTAGAAGTAGCAGGGCTAGTGCTCTCAGTCGAGGTGCTGGGCTTACCAGTGGTGGAGCTCACAGTGGAAGACTCGGAGCTGGAAGCAGTGCTAGGCTTGACGGTAGAAGCAGTGCTAGACTCAGTGGCGCTAGAAGCAGTGCTGGACTTGCCAGTAGAAGCAGTGCTGGACTCGGTGGAGCTGGAAGGACCAACAGAAGAGCCAGTGGAAGCAGTGCTAGACTCGGTAGAGCTGGAGGCACCAGTGGCAGAGCTAGACTCGGTGCTGGGCTTACCAGAAGAAGCAGTGCTGGACTCGGTAGAGCTGGAAGCAGTGCTGGGCTTACCAGAAGTGGCAGTGCTGGACTCGGTAGAGCTGGAAGCAGTGCTGGGCTTACCGGAGGAGGCAGTGCTAGACTCAGTGGGCGACACAACAGTCTCGGTAGAGCTGGAGGCACCAGTGGCAGAGCTAGACTCGGTGCTGGGCTTACCAGAAGAAGCAGTGCTGGACTCAGTGGAGCTGGAAGGACCAACCGAAGAGCCAGTGGAAGCAGTCACGCTGGAACCGGTACTAGACTCCTGAGTGCTCGAGGCAGAGCTGGAAGAGCCAGTCTCGGAGCTAGCAGAGGTGGTAGGGCAGTCAGGCATGGTCTCGGTAGAGCCAGTGGCAGAGCTGGAAGCAGTGCTGGGCTTGCCAGAAGAACCAGTGCTGGAAGAGCCAGTGGCGGAAGAACCAGTGCTGGAAGAACCAGTGGCAGAGCTAGACTCAGTGCTGGGCTTGCCAGAAGAGCCAGTGCTGGAAGAGCCAGTGGCGGAAGAACCAGTGCTGGCAGAACCAGTAGCGGAAGAGCCAGTGGAGGCGGTCACGCTGGAAGCAGAGCTAGACTCGGTGCTGGGCTTGCCAGAGGAGGCAGAGCTGGACTCAGTGGCGCTGGAAGCAGTGCTGGGCTTGCCAGACGAGGCAGTGCTGGACTCAGTAGCGCTGGAAGCGGTGCTGGACTTGCCGGTAGAAACAGAGCTAGACTCAGTGGGCGACACAACAGTCTCGGTAGAGCTGGAGGCGCCAGTAGCAGAGCTAGACTCGGTGCTGGGCTTGCCAGAAGAGGCGGTGCTGGACTCGGTGGCGCTAGACTCAGTGCTGGGCTTACCGGAGGAGGCAGTGCTGGACTCGGTGGCGCTAGACTCAGTGCTGGGCTTACCAGAAGAGGCAGTGCTGGACTCAGTGGAGCTGGAAGGACCAGTGGTGGAAGAGCCAGTGGAGGCGGTCACGCTGGAGGCAGAGCTAGACTCGTGAGTGCTCGAGGCAGGGCTAGTAGAAGAGCTGGAGCCGGGAGTGGTAGTAGGGCACTCAGGCAAAGTGTTAGTGTCCTCGGAGGTGCTGGCAGTGGAGCTAGCAGAAGCAGAAGAACCAGTGCTGGCAGAGCCAGTGGCAGAGCTAGACTCGGTGCTGGGCTTGCCAGAAGAGCCAGTGCTGGAAGAGCCAGTGGCAGAGCTAGACTCGGTGCTGGGCTTGCCAGAAGAGCCAGTGCTGGAAGAGCCAGTGGCAGAAGAACCAGTGCTGGCAGAACCAGAGGCGGAAGAACCAGTGCTGGAGGAGCCAGTGGCAGAGCTAGACTCGGTGCTGGGCTTGCCAGAAGAACCAGTGCTGGAAGAGCCAGTGGCGGAAGAACCAGTGCTGGAAGAACCAGTGGCGGAAGAGCCAGTGGAGGCGGTCACGCTGGAAGCAGAGCTAGACTCGTGAGTGCTCGAGGCAGGGCTAGTAGAAGAGCTGGAGCCGGGAGTGGTAGTAGGGCACTCGGGCAAAGTGTTAATGTCCTCGGAGGTGCTGGCAGTAGCAGAGCTGGCAGTAGAGCTAGCAGGAGCAGAAGAACCAGTGCTGGCAGAGGCAGAAGAGCCAGAGCTAGGCTTGGAAGAGCTGCCGGAGCTAGCAGGAACGGAAGATGAGCCAGTGGCGGAAGAGCCAGTGCTGGCAGAGGCAGAAGAGCCAGAGCTAGGCTTGGAAGAGCTGCCGCTGGAGCTAGCAGGAACGGAAGAAGAACCAGTGCTGGCAGAGGCAGAAGAACCAGAGCTGGGCTTAGAAGAGCTGGCGCTGGAGCTAGCGGGGGCCGAAGAGCTTGAGCTAGGCTTGGCGGAAGTAGCACTGGAGCTAGTAGCAGAACTGGACTTGCCAGTGGTAGCAGACTGAGCAGTGCTAGAAGGCCAAGGGGTGCACTTGTAAGAGGTGGAGGTGGTGCAGGCATCCCAGGTATTCCAGTTACCCCAGAAACCGCAAGAAGAAGTTTTGGAGCAGTCCTGAACGCCGGTAGGGGTGCAGTCACCGCAAACAGTTGAAGTGGCAGTGGTGCAACCAGTGGTGGTACCAGTGGAGCACTTGCTCATGAAGCCGAACCAAGGGGTATAAGTGGTAAAGGTACCAGTGGTGCAGCTGCTGGTCGAGATAGTGCTGCAGCCTTTGCTAGTAGTCACGGCGGGACTGTTGGTGGTAGCAGATGACTTGCCAGAAGAGGTAACAGCTGGCTTGGCAGAAGTGGTAGTAGCGCAGGTCTGGACGTTGGTGGCGCAAGCAGTGGTATAGTATGTGCAGTCCTCAGTGAACTTGAAGATCCAGCCCCAAGTGGACTGAGAGACGTAGCTCGAAGGCGAGCAGGTTGTGCTTGTGGTGGGAGTGCAGGCAGGGGCCTGGGTGGCAGTGGATGTGGGAGACAAGGTGGTGTATCCGATGGTGGTCTTGGAAGCCGAGGAGATCTTGGAAGTTTTACCAGATCCGCCACAGTTAACAAGTGCATTCTCACACACAGTCACTACCATGGGGTAAACGACAGCATCGTCGCATGTGGTGGTGGTGGTGTACTCACTGCAAATTCTAGTGGTAGTACCATACTGGCAATTTGCAGAGGAGATGGTTGTGAGCGCAGACGCAATAGACAATAGCGCAGCGGCAGAAACTGTGTACATCTCACTTGATCGAATCTTCCGGGGAGATTGGTGGATGTTTATATATCTCGACGCAAAAAGCGAACAAGGGAGTCACTTTGACCTAACCCTGTTACATTGCATGTGCATCATGCATGCGAGTCTTCTTTCTAAATTGGTGCTGATGATATTCGCCGCATACAAAGCAGACTTCAGGCTGAAAAATTATTACTTATACTGTGGAATAGTAGTCTTGTAGCCAAGCTGGAAAAATTGCCCCAGTGCCACTCCGAATTCCACGTTTAGTACTGTCAAAGCATTGTCAAAGCGCAAGGGTTAGGGTGCTCTTGTCCTCGAGCATGCATGCTACAATAAATTCTGAAAAAAAGTGAGAGTGTGTTATTGTCTAGCTACATCGAGTTAAAGTAACTTCTAGAACCTATGGTCAGTATTATCTCACGCGCCAAAATCCTTTGACATGTGTTGCGCGACATCCCATAGCAAAACTCTCAGTGGGGCTATTTGCACTAAAATTGAGCTCTAAAGAGCCACTGGAGCTTGACTCCACGATGATTGGGGCGTTTGAATAGCTTGAGCTCTAGTCAAACCACTGTTGCTCCCTTATTGCCAGAATCAGCACAACGGAAATACTGTGTTTCAAAATCTGGCCCTAACCCCCGGGTGGAGATCTTTGCATGTAGGTGAGTGGAGTGATACAAGGGTCTCTAAGGGGCAGGCTGCTACCAAATTCATGTGCTGAACATGAAGTCTGAGCATGCCGTGCATGTTGGGAATCCAATAGCGCCAAATGTAATCGATTCGGCAATGGTAGACTTGTCTTGACAGAATGTTTCATCGTCGTGGCTGGGGCTGTCGTGGCAAGTCCAGCCTTGGATTTTCGTGGCTAAATTACATTCTGCTGCTATTTGTTTGCCTTTTGTTGGCATAAATGGGATGCCGATATCTTGGCTTGTTACACCTGCATACAAACTTGTAGATGTCCAAACAAGGGTGAATCCTGAGACCCAATTAGTGTCTCAGCGTTAGATTGTGCAATTTCTAATTAAGTATCAGTAAATGACTGTCACCAATAGATTTAATTTTGAATTCATGATGAAACAATTTGGTTTGGATCACCTGTTTGCGCAACAATCAAGCGTGCATGAGGCAATGCACTAGCCTGCATCCTTACGCGTCACAAATATTGATTCTATCTCGCTTACACTATGGCTCTGTTGTTTCAACCAGATGTAGTCATTGTATTGCTGTCGCACAGAGACTTGTTATAATTTCTATCATCGCAAGGGCTACCGCACAGCTGGAGGTGGCACATGTGGCAAACCCCCTTGGCTCGATGTGAAACTGACGACAAGTAGCCCCTTTGGGAGCACAAGAGCCACGATCTCAAACTTCAGAGATGCGTAGACACATAAGCATTCTATCTGTACCTAAATTACTAGCAGAGAGCAAAGTAGCTTAAGGGGCATTTGGCTTGCATTGGCCAGCGTTTAATGGAGTTGACACTCAGCCGACCGGTCGGAATAAGCCAATGTGACTATCTTGATGTGGCATTCAATTGGGAAGGTAGCTACATTCTCTCTAACTTTGTTTTTTTTTTTTAAAGCTCGGCCTTGATCAAATTTGTGAAAGTACTATACTCATGATTAAGCCATCATGCTTGGCTACCCAATTCCGGTCCACAATGCGTGGGATCGGGTCCAGCGTTAGTATTATAACCTGCAAATCCGGGGGAGAACTTGCGGGAATGACCGTCTCCTCGGTGAGCTCAGTCTCGGTAAACCCTGAGCCGATGATTTCATTTAATATCCAGGTGCCCTCGCGAACCAATACAATTCTTCAAGGCTCGCCGCTTTTTGCAGTCAACGTGTTGGCCCCATCACAGGAGATGAAAAACTTGGCTCTGGCCTTTGCAGGGGCCCGAGGGCACGACTATAACCCATTTGAAGGGATGGCAAAGCTGTTTGACACACATCTAGGGGTGCCCATAGTTAGAGGATCAAATACGTTCATTTGCTCTCTGAGCCAACAAATACGGGTGCAAGACCATTTCGTTCTGATCGCCCAAGTCCAATCCATTCTGTCAAAGGCAGACTCCAGCATGGCCTACTATGACTCCAAGTTTTTTACAAAAGGTTTAGAGATAGCATAATTTATGACGTTAAGGTTTACTACCAGGTCGATCTAGCCTCCTCAAATTGGCGAGCGCGGGCCTGCACTTCCTGTACGCCCAGCTCGAGCTTGCGAATGGAGGCCTCGAATTCAGCCTGCTGAATTGCTCTGCGATGGTATTTCTGCTTTCTTGTTTTTTCACGGCGAAACAAAACTTGCTGTATTGCTGCTTCTGTGGAAGCCTTGGTGGTGGCAAGGTCTTGGTTCAGTTTTTGCAGCTTTTGTGACTGCTTAATCTTGCGGGATTCTAGCTTGGCAAATTCCTGCTTTACCGTAGACTTTGACGCAATCGCAGCCTGAAGGGTCTGGTCCAGCCAAGCGCCCTCATCTGCCAGCCGTTTCATCTCCTCCGAGTATTCACGCTCGCGCCGAGAATATGCTGCCTCTGATTCAGGCCGGTCCTGCTCGAGCTCAGCCGTTATCACTGTGGTCTCTTTGATTTCTTCCTGCAGCTGCTTTAGGGATTCCTGTAGACTCAGCAGCTTGCGTGAAAGGCGCTCATCGGACTTTGCATTTCGATTATTTTTGGCCGAAAGAGTGTCAATCTCGTGCCTGAGATTGGCCAGGTGTTTGTTTTGCTCTTTGCGCAGCTTTTTGGATTTTTGCTTTTCCTCACCGAGGGTATCCAGCGCAATGGCGCGAGCCTCCATTAATGTACGCATTGGAGTCTGGCGACGTACTCCAGCATGGGTTTCTGTACCAGAGACATGAGTGGAGACAATGAGATTGCACTGAGTGGTGCCATCCATTAGGTTCACAGAGTAGTCCACCTGCGGAGTCAGGCCATAAATAATTAACAGTGAATCCTCCAGCCATACTTGAGTCCATTCCACTGCGTCGACCTTCACCTTGAGGGTCTTGGGGACCCTGTCCAGCTCTATGCCGACGAGATGGTTCTGCACAAACCGTACCCTGTATTCAAAAGTAGACAGCTTCTGGGGTATTTTGACTTTGAGGGATGCAACAAGATGCCACAACAAGGGCGTGCGGGTCTTTTTCTCGGTGCCTTCAAGTAGTTTCAGCACCCCCAGCCAGACCACAGCAAACGGCACCGCAAAGCGGGTGACCGCCTCGTATTGTTCGAGAAGTTGATCGCTTTTGCGTACTGGCAGCACCAATAGCGTGTCCGTTCGAGTCCACAAGGTATTCAGGGCGTTTTTCAAGATGTAAAATAGAAAGGTAAAGCCATTGGAGACAAAAACTTCAGAGAACCCCTTGCGTTCGCCCAAAAGAGCTATAGCAATGACAGTTTGTGAGAAAAAGTGTAGAGCTGGGTAGAGCTTTGGGATTGGCCTAAGCGTGCAGAGTCCCACAAACAAGACTCCGACAAACTTGATGTTTGAGAGCGAACAGAGGCACCAAATAATAAACACAGCCTCTGCAGCCAAAAGAAGCCGTGAATGCAAAATCTCCAAAAGGACACTGACCGCCAAGGCATCCAAAACATACAGAGGGGCCACTACGTGCCTGCTCATGATGAATAAAAATCAGGCCAAAGTCCGGCAGATACTGGCCGCGATTGAAACGCGTAGCGTGGATCTAGACCAGTTGTTTTTACAGTTTGAAGACGTGTGGGCTGATCTCTATCTCGATGAGCTGGCAATGGTCGTTGTGGATGAAAAGCTCGCACCAATTGACATTTTTAGCGGCCAGTATTACCGGGTATTAAGCGAGTATTCCCCCATGATGTCGCCAGCGCAGATATCGCAGCTGCTTGCCCATGCCTGGCTGCCAAAGCTCGAGCAAGCCCTGACAGACTGGAGCTCGCGGCAAGAGGATATATTTGCTTTGATCCAAATGAGCGAGCTCGAGCCAATACGGGCCGAAATATCGCGCGAGCTCATACCCTATGCTCTGCAGTCAAACGATATTCGGTGGGCAGTGTTGCTGGAGTGCGACTTTGACCAGACTGTTGAGCTGTGCTGTGACACAGTCGCGCAGTGCGCACCAAAGATTCCAGCAGCCATAAGGCATGTTCAGCATGCGCCCAAGGTGCTCAAACTGTGCCTGATGGTGTGGGCAGCCACTGCGACCGCTGAGCAGCTGGCCAGCATTCGGCCTGCAAAGTGGTTGGACTGGGGCCTCAGCCAAAACGATACAAGCGCTGTGCTGGCCGCAGCGCTTGGAAGCTCCTGGCCGGTGCCAGACATGGCTGCCCGGTACCGAGCGGTGCGAGACCTCGAGGTAGGAGACCTCGCGATGGAGCCGCCGTGCCTCGAGCTACGGCGTGCAATGCTATTCACTCTTAATTACATTAATGCCGCCATGGACCGGTCCGGCGACGTGCCTGCCGTGCACAGGCCCAGATCCCGGGTGCTCTCGCTGGCCGAGTTGCTGGAGCAATGGTGCGGAGCTCGAGACATTGGCTGCGTCAAGATCAGCGGCACCACATACACTGTGGGCGCCAAAAAGACCCAGGTTGATCTCAGAGAAGGCGTTTTCTGGATAGATGGCAGCCCGCACGCGCTCGAAGAGCTCGGCACGCTGTGCTAGAGGCAGTTTGTAACTGGACCGGTCGGCCCCAAAACTATTTATATACACATACACACACTTAATTTTCGCCATTGATGGCAATGGTCTCCTCGAGACGCCGGGGGTCCTTTTCGATCTGCTCAATGGCAGCAGCAGTGTTGTCCTCAATCTGAGAGATGACAATGTTGGCCTTGCGCTGGATGTTGTCGATTCTATCGTAGGCAACGGAATCCTCGCGGAAGATTCCCTTGACCTTGGACTCGGCAGAGTCTGCCGCTTCGCGGACCTTGTCGATTTCAGCAACGGCGATCTTTTTGATCTCGGTGGCTTTGGCAGCAACGCTCTCCTGGAGACCGTTGTTGCTCAACTGATCCAGCTTTTCCGACGCAAAAGACGAGGCCTGGCCCCAGGTCTCTTGCGCAGCGTTGAGGGCGTCGTCGGCGGCCTGGGCGCCACTGTTGAGCGACGACTGGGCAAATTGTGTGACACCGGCAACAGAGTCGTCAAGGCTGTCCTTGATGGCCTCAAGCTTTTCCTGGGCAACGGCCTTGGTCCTGTCGTAGGCGGCCTGAGCGTCAGCCTTGGCCTTTTCATAGGCGGCCTGGGCGTCAGCCTTGTTGGGGGTATTGTCCCACTGCTCGATGGCCTTGGCCCTCGCCTCTTCGTACTTGGCCTCAGCGGCCTTGGCCACCTCGGCGTACTTGTCTGCGACGCTGTCACGTACATCAGAAGCAGTGCTGCTGGCGCTGCTGCTGGCGCTGCTGGCAGTCTCGCGGGCAGAGTCGGCCTTGTCAGTGACCTGCTTGGCGGCCTTGGCCCTGGTCTCCTGAAACTTGCTTTCGGCGGCATTGCGCGCCTCGGTGTACTTGTCTGCGGCACTGTCGCGCACATCAGAAGCAGTGCTGGTGACAGTCTTGCGGGCAGAGTCGACCTGGTCAGTGACATGCTTGGTGGCCTTGTCTACATTGCTGGAGAGGTTCTTTTGGGCCTGGTCGACGCTGCTTTTGGCCGACTTGACCGCATCGCTGGTCTTGCTGTAGGCCGTCTCGGCCTCTTTCTCGAGCTGGGCGCGGATCTCGGCAACGCGAGTGCGAGCGTGCTCACGGGCAGCGCCAACAGTTCCCTGCAAATCGTCCTCGAGCTTGCGCAGCTCATCGGCAAGCGACTCGGTCGAGGCAGGCTTGGCGTCAGCAGACACCGAGGCGCGCTTGGCCTCTTGCTCCGAAATGGCAATTGGCTCGGCTCTGGAATCGTGCTCCGGGGAGGACGACGCAGACTCGGTCTCGGGGCTGGAGTCGCTCTCATCCAAGTGCTCAGCATAAACCTCGGGGTTGGCCCTAAAGCACGATTGCATCGCCTGGAACAGTGGGATGCACTCGGCGCCCTTGGGCTCAGACTTGCTGTAGACAAAGCACGAGAAGCTGGCCTTGAACTCCTCACCGCAGGGTCCCTCGGCCATTCCGCCGAGGCAGGGGCAATCCCAGTTGATTTCTCCAGTCTCGGGATCGTAGGCAGTGGGTGCGCGGGGCTCAATCTCCTCCACAGTGATGGGGGTCACCTTGTGATCAAAATCAGACTCCTTGAGGAGGTGGGGCTCGTTCCGAGTACGATTGCTTAGAGTCAAGGCGGCACCGCCCGCCACTCCGGCAGCAGCACCAGCCAAAAATCGTCGAGACAGCAGAGTGCGGAACATGACAAATCGTAGAGAACGGGTGCGAATAAATCGAGAGCTGATAGACGCGGCCTGCCTGGATGAGCAAGCGAGATGGGCCAGGGTCTACGGGCTGCTGCAGCCATTGCGTGACTACCAAAATCATCGACCCGTGCAGCGCGCGCGAATTCACTCATTATTTATCTACACATGGAAAATCTGTGTCCAGCTATATGAGTGCCACGACACGGCCGAGGCGTATTTGCGGCTGGGTGACCTTTACAGAATCGCCCAAAAGCCCTGCACCGAATTCTATCACCGAGCAAGCAAGCTTGGCCACGAGCTGGCGCCGGTCCAGCTCGGATACTATTACGCCAAGCAAGGCATGTGGGCCGAGGCCGAGCTTGCGGTGCGCGGCAGCACACACCCGCGAGCAGTGGCAATTGCTCAGAGGGCCAAGCTCAAGCTGGGCACCTAGGCTATGTCGGGGTAGTACAGCATATACTCCTTCTTGACCTTTTCCCACGAGCTTGGATCGAAAAATACATAGACACCAGACTCTGCGTGCTGGTTTTGTTGCACTGGCTCGCTCAGCGGGTCCTTTGTGAGCCACAGCTTGAGGTCCTTGTGGTAGCGCCAGTTGCGGTTTGTGAGCTCCACCGCCACCGCTTCTTGCATCGCGTCGCGGGGCATTGTGTAGAAAATATAAAAAAGCGTCTCCTCTGTCAGATTTTGCAGCTTCTGCTGCTGAGGGACAACACTATTCACCACATAACATGACGGCAAGGAATGCTCGGGAACAACGCAGTGCTTGGCCATTTCGGGCCATGGCGACCCAAAAGACTTTGAGATCTGATCGCTTGATGCCACAAATGGTGGAATGTCAATCCCCACTGCGGGGCTGAAAATGCCGCTCGAGTCGGCCTTGAGCACTTCTAGCAGACTCTTTACGCCATACATGTCTTGCTCGGCGATCTTAGGCCGCGTGCGAGGCTCGTGGCGCTGTGGAGCCTGCTTCAACAGCGTTGCGGGCTTGTTGGGCGGGGCGTCCAAATACGGCACATGTAAAGGGATTCTCGCCGGTTTGGGGTCCTGTTCTGCGGCCGGCGCTGGCGGATTTTGCTCCTTTGGCAGCGGGCTGGGCTGGGGCTGCTCGTGCTGCGGCCTGGCCGCTGGGGCGCGCTTTGGCTGGCCTAGCTTGGGGAGCAGGCTCGGATCAAGCGCCCCCTGTGGTTCTGCCACGCCAGACTTGTCCCCCCACCACGGGCTGGCTATTTTCTTGCCTCTCTTTACGCTCATGTAATACGTAGAACCTTCACCCCCAAGCCTTATTCAAGACAAAGCACAAAGTCTCGAGAGATTGATGAAACTTCAGAATCAGCTGGTAAACTCGGTCAACCCGTACCTGAGGGCGCACGCATCAAACCCCATTGCATGGAACCTGTGGTCGAAAAAGACCTTGGACCTGGCAAAGACCACCGACAAGCCGATCTTTCTCAGTATTGGCTACCACTCGTGCCATTGGTGCCATGTGATGAACCGCGAGAGCTTTATGAACAAAACTATTGCAGACAGGCTCAATTCTGACTTTATACCAGTGAAAATCGACAAGGAAGAGTACCCTGATCTCGACAGCATCTACATGATGTACTTGCAGGCCACCACTGGCTCGGGTGGATGGCCCCTCAATGTGTTTTTGACGCCAAACCTGGCACCCATTTTTGGAGGAACCTACTGGGCTGGGCCAGACGTGCCGCAGGACAAGCTCAGCACCCTCAATGCGGTGCCCTTTGCCAACGTGCTCCAGGCAGTGCACACCCAATGGACCGAGAATCGCAGCATGTGCCAAGACAATGCAGAGGACATCTCGGCCAAGCTAAAGGCGCTGGTCGACGGCAAAACCGCCGAGCCCGTCAGTCTGGATAATGTTTTTGCAGACGCCGACAGCATGCTCAACTCCACTGCAGACGCTGGCACAGGCGGCTGGGGCCAGGCCCCCAAGTTTCCTCTCCCGGCAACATTGGGCTACGCAATCAACTCTCAAGACTCGAATGTGCGCCAGCACGCCCTGCACACTCTTTCGGCTATTGCCAATGGCGGAATCAAGGACCAGGTGGGCAATGGTATTTCGAGGTACTCGGTGACTGCAGACTGGCACCTCCCACATTTTGAAAAAATGCTCTGCGACCAGGCGCTGATGCTCGCGGTCAGCCTTGAAGACCCCAGCCAGGCCGAGTTTGCCCACGACCTGACGGACTTTTTGGTGAGTGGCCCGCTCCGCTCAAGCGAGGGGGGCTGGTTCTCTGCAGTTGACGCAGACTCGGAGAACGAGCACTACCAACTGCAAGAAGGAGCCTACTATACATGGACCAGCGGCGAGATGTCAGAGGCGCTGGCCTCGCTCAAGCTGTTTGATCGCGATATGGTTATGGACTATTATGGGGCCAACGAGCACGGCAATGTAAACGCGGATCTAGACCCTCACGGAGAGTTTAGGGGCAAAAACATCCTCTCAAAGTACCGCACCCCCGAGCAGGTGGCCTCCAGTTTTGGCCGCACTGTTGAAAACACCAGCAAGATCCTGGCGGCTGGACGCAAGCTGTTGCTGCAATGGCGCGAAAAGAATAGAAAGCCGCCGGCGTTGGATACAAAAGTCGTTACCGGCTGGAATGGAGCTGCGATCGGGGCGCTTGCCAAGGCCTTTTACACGCTCGACCGCCAAGACGCCCTGGATGCGGCCATCAAGGGTGCTGCCTACCTCAGGAGCAATAACTGGGATGGCCAGCAGCTGTTCCGCACGACTAACATGACCACCCCTGCCGTCAATGACGACTATGCGTATCTGATTGGAGGTCTTGTGGAGCTGTACCAGGCCACCTTTGATACGGCACATCTTGTTTGGGCGCTAGAACTCCAGCAAATACAGCTAAAAAAATTCTGGGATCGCACAGGGGGTGGATTCTACACGAGCCAAGACCTGCCGTGGCTCCTGTTTCGCCCGAAGGCCACCTTTGACTCTGCAGAGCCGAGCTCCAACGGTACCTCGCTGCGCAACTTGGTGGCGCTCGGCCAAATCACTGGCAACTCAGAATTTGTGCAAAAGAGCAAGCAGCTCGTTGACGCGTTTAGTGCAGATATCGCTGCACAGCCCACTGGGTACCTCTCCATGCTCCCGTCGATCGATCGTCCTTTCAAGTGTGTAGCGATTATTGGCAATGAGGCGCAGGCACTAGCCAAACTTGAAGAAGCCCGCGGTCTAGCGCTGGTGGAGAGGGCGCCTGTTGTTCGGGTGACCACAGAGTCCATTCATTTGTTTCCATACTGCACAGGCCTGGATCCTCAACAGGACGCCAGGGTGGAGATAATTGAGGTTGCGTGAACGAATTAGCGCAATTCGCTCTTTAAACTCTGGCGCCCCAGACCTGATGCTTTTTTCATGTGCCCCAACCAGCTGCATGTGCCTGCAGGGTTGGCGCATGCGTGTGCTGGGGCATGACCTCCACTAGCCCACTAAAATCGTGAGACATGGGGCTGCCTTGCCATGCGTTCCTGTCATCATACCTGCGCCTGCGAGCTCGAGCAGCAGATAAGCGAGCAGCAAAAGCTATTGGACACGCTTGGAGCACGTCTTGGTGCGTTGGAAGAGCTGAGCGAAAAGGCCAGTGCCTCCCGCAAGCGCAGGGATGAGTGGCTCGGGCTATCCCGGCCCAGAGTCCGCACTCCTGAGCGAGCTTCTCCTCGAGTGCCCGTGCACGCGGCCACGCCCCTCCCCTCGCGCGAGATGCACAAACGAGAGGAGTTTACCGTGCGGGTCTCTGAGCAGCATGCGGTTTCGCCGTACTCGTTGTCTCTATACAGGCAAGAGATGCGCGCCAATGACCAGCACGCGGCGAGCGTGCAGCTCGCACCAAGCGCCTTGCCTGTCCCAGCGCCGCTTCCCGCAGCGGCTCCAACAGCGGCTCCAACAGTGACTCCAACAGCGCCACCAGCACCACCCCGCGCAGAGCCTGTAACGACGCCAGGACCCCAGGGCCAGTGGCCCGCGGTAGCTCACTTTTCGCCCTCGGCCGGTGGGCCGCCCAGCAGCACAAATATATGCGTGAGCTGCTCGGCCACCTCGAGCCCCGGCTGGCGCAGGTCGTGGAGGCCCGCAAAAAAGCTCTGCAACGGGTGCGGCCTCAAGTGGCAGCGGGTCAAGGCGCACTGCCGCTCCTGCGAGTGGGTGCCAAACCGCGCAGAGGCCGAGAAAAAGTGCTGCATGAGGTGTGGCGAGTTTGGTTCGTTCGTCATTAATTTAGCTATTCAAAAGTAGAAAAAGTTGGAGTACTTTTTGCTGGCGTCCACAATGCCTAGCGCGACCTTTTCGTCAAAGTCCTCCTTGGGGATGTGGATCGCGCTCTTGACGTTGATGGTTGTGTCGTCTACGCAGGTCGCAATCAGGGCATAGGCCTCGCCAACCTCCACGTCCACGTTGCCTGGGATATGTGCGGAAATGGGCTCTCCGGCTAGAATTGTGGCGGTCGACGCGTCTTGCATCTTTTCTACAGTGCCAACAACGTGCACCATCTCATTGACGTGCTCCTTGATATTTCTTCCATCTGCGCGTTTATAGTACATGATGGTGTTCTGTGTGTAATTACAATTACGCTCGACGCGACCGAGGGGGGGGTGACTTTGTCAGGACCTGCTGGGACCTGACTTGACTTTGTCAGTGACTGTCAGTGACTCTTTTAAAATGAAGCTCTTCCTGGTAGATAACTATGATTCTTTTACCTGGAACTTGTACGAATACTTTTGCCGGCTGGGTGCTGAGGTCGATGTCCGCCGCAACGACAAATTCACTCTCGAGGAAATTGCCAAAATCGACTTTGATGCCATCGTCATCTCGCCCGGACCGGGCCATCCAAAGCAAGACTCTGGCCTCAGTCGCCAGGTTATTGCACACTATGCCGGAAAGCTCCCCATCCTCGGAATCTGCATGGGCCTGCAGTGCATTGTAGACCACTATGGCGGAGTGGTGAAATTCGCCGGCGAGATCAAGCACGGCAAGACCTCGCCCATTCAGCACAATGGCCAGGGCGTTTTCGCCGGCATTCCGCAAGACACAGTGGTCACACGGTACCACTCGCTCGCTGCCGAGCACATAACTCTTCCCGACTGCCTCGAGGTCACTGCGACTTCCTCGGGCAACATTATCCAGGGCGTCAGGCACAAGACTCTACAGATTGAGGCGCTGCAATTCCACCCAGAAAGCATCATGTCCAAGGATGGTATGCAGATGCTCAAAAACTTTCTTAGCTTTAGGCAAAAGCCCGAGTCCATCCTAGACAAGATCTACGCGCAGCGTAAACTAGACGTTGCCGAGCTCGAGGCGACCCCTGGTCGCTCATTCCAAGACATGGAAAAGTCTTTGGCGCTGGGTCTCGCCCCCAAACAAGTCGACTTTAAACAAAGGCTCACAGGCTCAAAGATGGCCCTGCTGGCTGAAATCAAGCGTGCGTCCCCTTCAAAGGGTGCCATCTCCATGGGGGTCCATGCCGCTTCACAGGGAAAGCTCTACGCAGAGGCTGGCGCGTCTGCGATTTCGGTGCTCACAGAGCCGCACTGGTTCAAGGGCTCGATCGAGGACCTGAGGCAAGTCCGCTTGGCAATCGATCACCTCGAAAACCGCCCAGCGGTTTTGCGCAAAGAGTTTGTCTTTTGCAAGTACCAGATTCTCGAGGCGCGCCTGTTTGGTGCCGACACAGTTTTGCTTATTGTAAAGATGCTCAGCGATGCCGAGCTGCGCGAGTTGATTGACTACTCAAGATCCCTCAAGATGGAGCCCCTGGTCGAGGTCGCAAACGTCCCCGAGATGGAGCGCGCGGTTTCCCTTGGAGCACTGGTGATTGGCGTAAATAACCGCGACCTGCATTCATTTGCAGTGGACATGAACACAACTGGAAGCGTTGCTAGCCTCACGCCCAAGGACGCTCTGCTCATAGCCCTCTCTGGCATCAGCGGGCAGCCCCAAGTGCGTGAGTTTGCCAGCCAGGGCGCACACGGCGTCCTTGTGGGGGAGAGCCTGATGCGCGCCGAGAACACTGCCGAGTTTGTCAAGCACCTGCTAGGATAGAGCTATAGAATAATTTAGAGCTTGGACTGTCTTTTCGAGTCCGCCAGAATCGGCCGCAGGCTCCACAGCCGCTCCATCGAGGGGTTTGCCTGGATTTTTTTCTCGTCCCGCGTATTTATACACTCAAGGCCGAGTTGAACAACATTGGATGGTATTGCAAATGCCATGTCCGGCATGATCTCGCCCGTCTCCTCGTCGCGGGCGTTGGACGCCATGAGCCCGACCAGCTTGCCCTCGTGGTAGATTCCGCCTCCGCTCGACCCATTCCAGCACCCCGCTGTTGACACAAACATTGCCAGGCTTGAGGTTTGCTGTTCGCTGTAAAACTTGAAGCTGTGGCGCGCGGCCACCACCCCAGCAGATGCCAGTGGCTGTACCTTGCCCTTCTTGCCCAGCTTGCCGGGATACACCAGCCCAAACCCACGCGAAGTGATGGGAGATCCAATTGCTGGTACCGGTGCAAGCTGTGCCGCAGGAACTTTAAGCTCAGACTGTAACTTTAAAAACACCATGTCGACGCCCTTTATTGGCTCGGCCACCGCGAATGCCGGCACGAGCTCGCCAGACTCAAGCTGCACCGTGATTGAGAGATGGTTGTCTATAACGTGCCGGTTTGTCGCGACAATATCGGGCCTCACAATCACGCCGGACCCCCAAGCGCGGCGGCCGGCTCTAAGTTTGACGTGCACTGCCACCGTGGATGACCCTTCTAGCTGCTTCGACTCCCCACTGGCAAACACTAGCGGCAGGGTGCTGAGCTTTGCTAGCTCCAGCGCCCCTAAAATCTGCATCCATGGCACAACGACCACAAACTTGCCCTCGCCGCCAACCTTGGCCAGCTCACACTGCACCAGCCCTATTGAGCCATGCGAGTCATAAACGACCCCTCCAGACATGTCGTCCATATACCTAGCATCCAATAGCACATTTTGCGAGTCGTCGACCATGGCGACGTTGGCGTGGGAGTTGAACCCCAAAAACAGGTGGTTGCCGCCAAACGGCGAGCTCTCAATGTGCACGGCCGACCCAGCCGACGGCTTGCTGAGGGTCAATGGCTCTGGGTGTAGGCTCTGTTGGCGGACTCGCTGGGCACTGAACGAGCTGAATTTAAATAGCGTCACTTGCGCAGGTTCTGCTGGCCTAGACTTGAACCCATTAAATTTGGAGATAAATATCGCTGTTTGCGTCAAAGGGGCGGACCCCACGAGCTCCACATTGTCCCATATTACCGAGGTGTATGTTAGGCTCGAGAGGAGAGCCACCGATATCTTGTGCTCAGCAGCCATTCGCGGCAGCAGGTGAGGGCAGAGGGAGACAATGTACTCCTTTGAATCAATGTAGAGGTAAACCCCAGAAGAATATGCAGTGCCAGCATCGGTTTCGAGCCGAATCGATACGACCGAGTACATGGTAAGCGGGGAAGGGCAGGGTGGAGGAGAGGCAGAAGCAAGATCAAGACCAAGAGACACTCGACTAGAATAAGGCTATTGTATCAATTTCTCAAATTCTGACGCCAACTTTACAGGTGCGATACCACCCTGATCTCGTCGCTATGCCTGTCGATCCACCTACCTAATCATACCGTCGATAAGTCACTTCGCCATGGACTCGCGACTCAAGCCCTTTGGGCTTTTGTTCAACAAATCGCTGAATGATATGATTCGAGGCATGCGCAAACGCAAAGATCCCGAGCTTTTGGCCGAGTACTTGCGCAAAACAATCGCAGAGTGCCGCGAAGAGACCCGGTCGCCAGATTTCGATATAAAGGCCATGGCCATTCTCAAGCTAAGCTATCTGGAAATGTATGGCTTTGACATGGCTTGGGCAGGGTTCAACGTGCTCGAGGTGATGAGCTCGCAGCAGTTTCAGCAAAAGCGTATCGGCTATTTGGCAGCGATGCAGTCATTTAGAGACCCTGAACTCTTGATGATGGCCACGAACCTGCTACGGAACGACCTGAGCAGCTCGTCATTGCCACGCGTGGCCATCGCCCTCTCGGGGCTGGCGTCAATCGTCACCCCGTTTCTCGCACAAGATATCTCGGAGGACATTGTCAAAATGCTCAACCACAGCAAGGCATATGTGCGCAAAAAGGCTCTGCTAGCAATGTACAAGCTGGTGCTGCAGTACCCCGAAGCGTTCGACACGGTGATGGAGAAGATCAAAAGCAGGCTCGAGCTCGAGGACGAGGATCCTAGCGTGGTGTCTGCTGCAGTGAATGTTCTCTGTGAGCTGGCGAACCAGGTGCCCCCTTCAAAGATTGTACCACTGGCCCCGAGCCTGTACGAGCTGCTGAGCACCAGCAAAAACAACTGGTGTCTGATCAAAATTCTCAAGCTATTTGCAAAGCTGTGCCCAGCTGAGCCGCGGTTGATTGGAAAGCTAAGGCCGCTGATTGTTGACCGCATGGAAACCACGACCGCCCTGAGTCTGAAATACGAGTGCATCAACTGCTTGTTGCGAGGAAACATGGTAGGCGAGGACGACTTTGAGCTTGCTGCGAGGTGCGTCGGCCACATTTGTACTTTGATTGAGGAGAACGACCAAAACCTCAAGTACGTGGCCCTATTGGCCATCAGTGAGCTTTTGCGCATAAACAAGCAGTTCCTCGCAAAAGAGTCGCGCCTAGTGACTCTTGAAATTACAAGCAATGACCCTAGCATACGCCGCAAGGCGCTGGAACTGCTGCCCTTTGTCTCCACTGAGGACAACCTGGTAGACCTTGTTTCGCGGCTCATGGACGAGCTGCGCAGCGAGAGCGAGGACGCGTTTGAGCTTGCCTCTACCGTAATTAGTCTGTGCAACTACTCAAACTATGCCAACTTGCCCAACTTTGAGTGGTACACAGAGATTCTGGTGGAGCTGATGATGCTCGCCTACAACACCCCGGCGCTCGGCCAACGAGTTGGTCTTGAGCTGCGCAACGTGGCAGTCAGGGTCAAGTCTGCCCGCAGCGTCGTGGTGGCTGCGAGCATCACCCTCAATCTCAACAAGGAGTTGGTAAAAAAGCAGCCCGAACTCGTGGGCTACACAATGTGGCTAGTGGGCGAGTACATTGGCGAGTACTTTACAGGCGCCAATGCCGCCACTGGGCGGGACTTCATCAAGTCGATACTCGACAGTGAGCCCGTCCCAGAGACCCTGCAAGCAGTAGTTAAGATCTTCAATGCCTGGATCAGCGTGCTGAGCTTTTGGTCCCCGCAGCAAGCAGAGACCGTGAGAGCGGTTATTGACGACATCGTCGAGTACTTTGGCAAGCTGAGCCTCTCGCAAGAGGCCGAGCTGCAAGAGCGTGCGTCCCAGTTCCTAGAGCTGTTTCGACTTGGCCAAGACTCGCTCGAGGCCGACCAGCCCGAGGTGCCTGCCCTGTTGACGGTGGGGTTCCCGTCGCTGTTTGACTACTGCGAGCTCAAGCCGGTAAAGCCCAGCGCAATGGCGCGAATTATGCCCGAGTCTGACCTCGACCTGACCACCCCAGTTGAGGTGCCCCCCGCCGAGTGGGTGAGCAGCGACGACGAGGAGTTAGTAGAGGAGGTGGAGTACACTGAGAAGCCGTCCGTCCCGCGTGCGTTTGACCCTTATTACATCTCAATGGAGGCCGAGCCAGACGCTAGCGCGAGCCCGGGCGCGAGAGCGGACCAGAGCACCGACGCCAGCGAGGACTCGTCGCCCGCGCCCGACCCTGCGTCTGCAACGGTGCCCACGGCTGCGCCCGCTGCGGCTGTCGCGCGCCGCAAAATCCAGCGAGTCAAGGTGGAAATTGCCCAGGACGAGGAGGACGACTTGCCGCCCGTCTCGGAGCCCACCACCCAAAAGTCAGTGTTTCAACTTGGCAGCAGGCTGTCTTCGGTTGAGCTCGAGTCGCCGCCTGCGAGCGAGCTCAAAGTCAAACACAAGACAAAAAAGAAAAAGAAAACTAAACAAATTCTAGCATAGACTTTGAACAAAGTAAACGTAGTAATCGCAAAATGTACAAGGTGGATGGGTCTGGCATTGAGAGGCTAAAGGCGATTTTTGCGCTAATGGCAAAGCTAAGCGGTGTTGTCGTAGTGTTTGACACCGCCGCTGGCCTCGAATTCATTGCTGAAAACACCTCACAGACAGTGCAAACGCGTGCATTTGTCGCCAGGGGCTCCGACTCGCCACGGCCCTCCAGGGCAGGTTTGCCGCAAAAATATACCCTCAAGGCGACCACCCTGGACAAGGTTTTCAGCACCGTCAGCCCCGTCAGCCTTGACAAGTGCACAATCGAGCTAGGCGAGCAGTTGACCCTGCACTGCGTTTACAACAACCTAAAACGGACCCATAAAATCGATCTGCTCGAGCCAGTTGATCTGGGCCATGGCCCCCAGATGCTCAAGGGCGCGCACGCCTTTGTCTTGCGCGTAGACATGCTCAAAATCATCCTGTCCCACTTTTCGGCCTCAGCGGAGATGGTCGAGCTTTGGCTGGACGAAGCGGGAGGGGTGAGGTGGAGAGGATATCGCAACCCGCAACGGGCTACTCGCGAGGAGATGTACTCCAAGATCGACTCCACTGCTGCAATGCACTACACTGAGATGCTTCAGGGTCTACGAGTCGAGGTCCCGTGGAGAGCAGAGTTCAAGCTCAAGGAGCTGCGGTACACGGCCCAGTTTTTCGAAAAGGTGTGCAAAGACGGTGAGTTTTGCTGCATCTTTGACGACCCCGGCTCCCCCATCAATTTCTGTGCCGGCGGTGGTGGGTTCTCGTACTGCATTCAGTTTGCTACCGGGTTCCGGCCCACCAGCAGCGAGATTGCGCGACAGACAATCAAATGGCAGCTGGCGCCAACCGAATTCACACTTGCCCCCGACGTCGAGGACCCCGAAAGCGACGAGGACGAACCCTCAGCCCTGCCGGTGCGGCTTGCCGCCAAGACCCCGGTGGAGCCTCTGCAGTTTGCCGACCACAGCCCGCTGGAAGCTACAGCTGAAACCTCAATGCAGGACAGCCACGGCTGGGAGGCGCTCAATCCGCACGCCGAGATCCCCGCAACCCAACAGGAGCGAACAAGGGGCCTATTTGACTAGTCTATTTATTTTCCAAACAGTTTAATGAGACTCGACCGCAGCGGCCTTGCTGGCCTCGGTAGAAGCACCCTCAAGCGCACGCTCGCGTCCGCCCATGTACCAGTAGTTGACCCAGCGAGAGCCCTGGCCAATCTGGGCCGCCTCGTTGACGAGGTGGCAGCCAAACAGCAAGGGGTTCCAGGGAGTGACCTGAGTGGCGTAGCGCATAAACACTGCCGAGTAAACAATCAAGGAACCGGTCATTGTACCCGAGATCAACTCGGGATCCTTGTTGAGATCCATGACCGCCGCGAGGGGGATTCCAAAGTTGGATACGGGGCCCCAAAAGTGGGTCGAGCACACATCTAGTTAGTAAAAAGCTCTTCTGCGGTTTTAAACCATTGCATTGTACCTACATTTGACAAAGTTTTTTGAAAACAAAAAGTCCGTTGCTTTCCTCCAGCTCATGACTAAAAGTCTGGAACCCCATGCCCGATGGAGACCTTTCCAAAGTTAGGCCGCAGGTGTTGACAGAGGCAAAGGACATTGAAAAGTGGATAGAGCAGCGTCGGGCTCGCTGGCCCACAAAGGATCGCATCCAGCAGCGCAGATCTGAACAACCCCCTGAGCCTGCTCCCGTGCCTGGTCCAAAGAATCCCCAGCCAAAGAGGGTCCCAGCCTGCCGTCATTTTGCAAAGGGAAGCTGTAGGGCTGGCAGCAAATGTAAGTTTGCCCATAATTCCCAGCCCACTGACCGCGTATACAAGCGCTATGAGGCGCCCCTTCGCAACTCGCTATTTGTGAAAATGATGCAGCAGGATCTAGATAAAGAAGATGAGACACTTGTGGATTTCATCGTGTACCTCAAAGCTAGGAATTTAGTATAGTTGTAGTAACTAATCAGCCCATGCAACCTGGAGACCCGGTCAAGGTGGATACTAGCAGCGGGCTGCTGGAAAGTTGGGAGGATGGAAGGGTTACGCTACGAATATTTGAATCGCACAGGCGTGAACTAGTCGCTACCAACCGGCAAGTAACTCTTGAGGGGACGCCCGAGTCAATAGAGCTGTACTACAAGCCTCCTCGGGGCAAAAAGTACTGCAAGCGAGTCAAAATCAATGGGGTGCTCGAGGAATTCGAGTGGGGGCTCTCAGATGAGCTTTACGACAAGGTCTGCGTGGATTGGGTGGAGCCCCCCGAGGAGGTCAGGCACGAGCCAGAGGCCGACTCAATAAACGAGCCAGCCGACGACGACGAACCAATGGACTTGGAAGAGCCCGAAACCCCAAGCAGAAATGCCACACGGGCTACCCGCACACGTCGTAGCACCCGTTTGGGCAGACTGACCCCAAAAGCTCTATTTCGTACAAACATTGACAGCGATTCTGATGCCAGTGTCGAATACAAAAGCGACAGCGATCAAGACAATGACAATTTCGATGATGATAGAGACGAATTTGAAGAACAGGACTTGTCCCGCCGACAAAGCCCAAAGAAAAAGCATGCCACGGCAGATCCAGACACTCCTCGAAAGCGGGGGCGGCCAGCTGGCTCAAAGTCTGCACAAAAGCCTCCAGGTACCCCAAGTACTCCACGAAAACGAGGTCGCCCCGCTGGGTCCAGTACCCTGACCCCCAAGCGGCCGTCTACCCCGCGCACCACCCGGATCGCAAAGGAGAATGGGCACGCTGGGTCCCTATTGGAGACTCCTAAACGGCGTCGACATGCCGCTTCAATGAATGATATCGACAGTCATCGGTCGCTCCCCGGAACTCCTCACAAGGAGCGGCCAGAAACTCCCCAGACAAGAGCTCAGAGCTCACTACACCTGTCTCAAGTGCCAGAAATGATGCCCTGCCGAGAGACACAGTTCTCTAGCTTGTTCAATCACCTTGAACAAGCCATCAAAACTCAAACGGGAACCTGTATATACGTCAGTGGAGTTCCAGGAACGGGCAAGTCTAGCACAGTGCGTGAGGTTATGGAGCAACTAACAATCAGGCAGCAAGATGGCGAGTATGATTTCAACTATGTCGAAGTTAACGGACTACGTTTGGCAAAGCCAGAGCACGCATATGACCAGCTCTATGACGTTGTCCTCGGTGGAGATCACGTCTCGACAAAGGATGCGATGCGCTCACTTGAAGCCGAGTTCAACAAAAAGAAAAACAATCGCGCCCCGTTGGTTGTTTTGATGGATGAACTGGACCAGCTGGTCACCAAAGACCAGAATGTAATCTACAACTTTTTCAATTGGCCGTCCCTCAGCCACTCCAAACTGGTGGTGATTGCGATTGCAAACACCTTTGACTTGCCAGAGCGAGTTCTTCAGAATAAAATCAAGAGCCGCCTCGGCTTGACGCGGATCCAATTTCCTGGCTACACACACAATGAGCTCCAAACCATCCTCAACCTTCGGCTCGAGGGCACGGATTGTGTAGTGCTCGAGGATGCAGTAGAGTACATTGCTCGTAAAGTCAGTGGTGTATCTGGAGACGCCAGACGGGCCCTTGATACTTGCAGAAGGGCAATTGAGTGTACGCCAGAGGGCGAGCCAACTACAGTCGAACACGTGCATCTGGCGTTTTCCTCGGCACAACCAGTAACCCTACCACTAATTCTCGGGTCTCTGAGCCTCGGATCTAAACTGCTCTTCTTGGCGCTTTGTCAATATGCACGGCGCTACCCGAAATTAGCGCAGTACAAAACCACCGAGGTTTTGCAACAAGTGCGGGATATGTTTTTGAACAACGCTGCTCTTGAAAAGTACGATGAGGTATTCTTCCCCAACCAATGCGTGCGCATGCACGGCTACCAATATGCAATGTCAGAGCTACTAGAATGTGGCATTATTGCCCAAGATAATGTGGCGGGTGAGGCCACCAGCAAGCTCTCGTTCAACGTGGACTCTGACGTAGCCAGACAAGCCATGTCGACCGAGGATTTTGTAAACTTCTTGGGTAAATGATCTAGGCCTTGTAACGGCGTAACCTTGGCGAGAATCCAATTAGCCGTGTTTCATCTGTGTTTCAATTTTGCATCGGGGTTAGGGCTCGTGTAGATCTTTGTGTTTTAGATGCGTCGCGTCGAATTGTTTCAGTCCAGTGAGCCCAACTGTCAGAGCATGGCATACTCAAATGTCTGATCCTAATTTTGGCTTCTTTGACTACCTTTATCTCGTTTGCTAAATATCTAATAAATAGACGTAATTGCTTAGACAGCTTCTCCCAAACAGGAAACGGACTACATCTGCGTGCCGCGGGGTCAAGGACGGCTTTAAGTTCAAAATGCCTAGGAGCCCGCCAGGTACCCGCGTTCAATTATACTCAAGCATAACATTAAATTGAAGCTACTCAAGACTACCAAAGGGCCAGTTCCGCATATCTTTTGGGCGAGTCGAATTGTGGGTCTCGCTAAAACAAGGGGCTACTAGGATGAGAAACTGCAACAATCAGTCACAATAAATCTTTCTAGTCTATCTCATGAAAAATCAAGACCATACGAATGAATTTGAGCCACAAACCCCCCGTATGGTTCAGCTGCAGAGCTGCCGTGTCTAAAGTCAGTAGCATGGATATATGCCGCTAAGCTATTGAAATTTACCATGGAATAAACATATTCTATATTTTCCAATTTCCAATATCCACGGCTTGACAGTATGATCGTCACTGTGCATATGCAGCTTATGCGAAAGTGGGCGGCCACAGATAAAAACCAAGGGGTTCTACCCCAACGGCCACCCCTCAGATGAGTTGTGAAAGTTTTGAAGGTACCTTCTCTGTGATAATTTTGAGCTTGGACCTCCAAGAGACCGGTAAAAAGAGGTTATTCGCAAAGCAGCACCCATACGCTTTCTCGGTCAAAACAATGGCTACAGCTATGGACAAGATCGATTATCGCTTGGAATTCGGCGGTCAAAGGCTTTCCGTAGTTATCTCTGTCAAAAAGGACGCACAAATTTCCACCATTGAAAAGTACATGAACGCTCACTTGATCCATGCCCCCGCCGCTCGGTGTGATGGTAAAATTGGACATGATTTATCAAAGCTCCTGCAGCTAACAGCTAAAGGAGTGGCGGTAGTCGAGGAATTTTGCAATCAGTTCGAGCTAGACCACCCTTACCGCACAACACTTTTCAAGTCGCCTCTCAACACGATGAAACTGCTCAATCTAAGTCGCAACCCAATTACAGATTTAATTGAAACTTCTGACGTTATGGGAAATGTTATTTGGAATCGCATGCTGGGCGAGCAGCCCAATTCATGGAGCGAAAAACTTGAGAACGACGGGAGCCCTTATTTTCATCAATATCTACTGCATCCTAGTGGTAATGCACACAGCCAGTACTACAACTCAAGCGGAATCAGACTCTTCAAGGACACCAAGTTCCAAATCGCCGAGAGCGACGTCGAGTACGAAATTGACTTTGTGGTGAGCGGCCGAGGAATGTGGCAATGGATTATGGACTGCACCAACGTCAGGTCGTCCAGTGAAGCGCAAAGCATCGTCAAACTATTTCTCGAAAAGGGGTTTGTGCGTAGGGTCATCGACATGCTTTGTTCTACAATCACTTGTGCCGACGACTTTCCGCCGACAATATCGCGCAGTGTGATCTACCGAATTGCTTCCAAGGGGCACGCTATCTGTACCTGGTTTGATGATCTTGATATGGACTCTGATGGGTGTGTCTTGCCAGAATGGACCGTCGGAGTCCCACCCTACAGGAGCGCTCCTAGAGCTGCTGTTGATCTTGGCTTGATTTTGGATGATCCCGGTCTCACAATGCTATTTGAAAAGACAGTGGACAGCAATAGTGCTGTTGAAAGTCTCAAGTTTCTCCTGGACCTGGCCAAACTGAGAATCCAATTTGCTGCATGCTGCGCAGAAAAGACGCCCGACAATCAAAAATCAATGATGGGATTTTGGCAAGCGCTCAACAACTTGATATGGCGTTATATCGCGGTTGATGCATGTCTGGAGATAAACATATCCGAGAAGAAACGCGCAGAGATTGTAGAGCTGATGACCTTTGAAACTAGAATACCACATCGGGAGATGCAGGCACATATCGCCAAGGTTCTCAACCAACTTGTGCCAGTTGAACGGCATATGCGCGATTTACTTGCCTCATTTGTGCCCTCATTTTTGCGGGACCCGCAAAACACTCAGCTCTCAAATTTGTGCAACAGCCCCGAGCCAAGGGTTATCATCCAGGCGGTATAGTAATAAGCCATATAATAGAGTTTTGGATAATATTTGGGTCAAGTGCCTGTTGAGTAGATCAAAATTCAGCGCGAATTGTTTTCGATCTTGCCTCCCGCCCACCCCCGCGCGCGCTTAGCGATCTTTAAACACCACGCCATACCCAGTATGCTATTATGTCATCTTGTATGCATGGAAAAAAGTTCCTTTGCATTCGGGAAAAAAGTGGGCGCGCCCTCGCAAGCCCATGATGCTGAGAGCCTGCCGCGCAGGTGGAGTAGTTCGAGAGCAAGGCCCGATGGATGCCGTCCCGGAGCCCCTTGGCGTACAGTGTGCGGCGCATAATTTATTTAGCCAATTAAACAATAGGGGAGCGCTGCACAGGTCTTGCCGAGGTTAGGGTTGAGGCAGAGAACAGCTGAAAGCTGCGAGGATTGTGCGACTTGATACTAATCATTTTTTCCGTCTCTTCAAAATGTTGGAACCTCCAGGAGAGCTACGGCTTCCCATATCTGTATGGAGCACAATAATAGAACAGCTGGATCGTCCTCACCAGATAACACTTGGATATGTGTGCAAAGACCTAAGAGCGCTAATAGTACCAAAGTTGTACCAGCGTGCCGTTCTTTCAGAGTGGAAAAACGAAGCAATCAAGTTTTTCCAAGCAATTGATCAGGGAATAATCTGCCCCGACGTTGTCTCTGCAATTCATAGTGTCGAGCTCCAGGTGCTCTCCCGTGACGGATCTGTAGAGATGATTGAGCAATTTATCAAAATCTGCCCAAAACTACGGGTTTTGGACACATTGGGCATCACCTGTCATTGGTTTGAGGATGCAATTGCCCTTGCAAACAGGCTGAGTTTCTTGAAAGACTCGATCCTATTTGAGGTCAGATGCCGCTCTTCGAATAGCCTCACTTGTTCACTGCAGCTGGAGCCGTCCACCCTGCCCAAAATCGCCATGATTATGGCTCCCAATCTGTACGTGAGTGTTTTGTACAAATTAGAAAATCTCCGAGAGATTGAGGTTGACTATCTAGTTCATTCGGAGGAGCCGGAACAAATTCAGGAACCATCAATCAAGAGGCGCCGATCGGCAGGTCCATTGGCGCTGGAGCGAGCTCACCTGAGCTACGCAGATTGGGTGGCCCTGGGACGGCCACCAGTCACTCGCCTCGATTTGGAGCTGGGTCCCAATTATTTATATCGCCAGCACGCGCGGGACATTGAGAAGCAGTACGTGCTATTTACTCGAGTCACAATAAGCGATGCAAGCATCCAGGAGCTCAAACTCATAGGTGCCAATGTTCAACACAAGCAGCAGGAAGCCGGGCACACTGTGGATATTTCGCTCGTTGGAGAAGGGCTTCAGGCACTCATGACGCTAAATCTTGATGAGTTTACAGTGGAGCGGCTCTTTACCAACCTCAAATGCCCCAAACTCAAGTTTGTGTCAGTGTTGCCGGTGACTGCCGGCGCTCTGAGGGGGCTTTTGACATCACAGTTGTCGCCTGATTTGTGCCTTGCTCTTGTTACAGATGGGAGCTACAAGCTAAAAACTCCAGAGGAGGTGAATCGCCTGGTGCGATGGCTGCAGTCTGCAGCAAGCCAGTTCCCCATAGATTTGCGCGATTTGAGCAGTACTATCGACCGCGAGCTAATATTTGGTGAGGGCATGTGGATCAACATCCAGCAAACCCCTTATAGTGACCTGGCTCCCCGGTGTGTGAGCCTGTAGTTCACCACCCCGCCGACGCCAGTCATTCGGCCTCATTTAATGCATCCATGTGGCCATAGCTAATATTTATCACGTTTTTTTTTATATATATTTATCTACAAATAAATCCCACCACCAACTACTACTAGTCGAAAAAGTCGTCGTCGTCATCGTCCTCCTGATGCTGCTGCTGCTGCTGCTGCTGCTGTGAGGAGCGGGCTTGCTCCTGTTGATCAAACTCGTCGTCGCTGTCGTCCCTCTTTCGCTGAAACACCACCTTTTGGTTCTGGGTGCCAAGTCGCCCCAGTAGATCTACGAGCTGGTTCTCGTCAATTTTCGACCGGAGCTTGCCACTGCGTGCCAACTGCACGAGGCTGGCCTCTGCCTGTTTGGCCCTATCTGGCCGGACCATCTCGATGCGCATGAGCCGCTCGCGCGCGTCGGGTGTGAGGATCTGGGAGAGAACAGAGTTGACCATCTCCTTTTGCTGTCTTTGCTCGTCGTTTTGCTCTCTGCTGCCGCCCATGTGGGCATTTATTTGCTGCAGCTCGCGGTGGTCCATGAGAAGACTCGCCACAACCGCCACGATTTTTTGAAGAGCGACGGCCCCCGCCAAAACAGGAAACTCGGGCACGCTCAAATTGTACTTAAATTAACACGTAGCGCTGATCTATAATTTGATGCTCGCTGGAACACTGCTCGTGCTGCCACTTGTTGCTCAGGCCGCACAAGCCGCCCACATAGCATGCACCCAGGGCACCGTCTACATGTTTGGTCAAAATGTTACAATGTGCGGTTTATGCGGCTTTCTCCATAAATTCCCGCCCCCTTTAAAAATCAAACCGCGTACCCGGCCAGCCCTCGAGCTCCAGCGTGCCTTGTATTAACACTAATCACTTGTTTATGGAGACGCTCAAGCAGATTGAAAGCGCGTCCGTATTCGAGTGTGTGAGCCTAATTGTACGGCACGCCAAGAGTGTTGGTATCATGTGGGAGCTATGTAAACGGCTGAGGGCATACCCCGACAGCGAAATTTCGTTTTACTTGCCTCAGCTCGTCCACGTGTTTGTAACTGTTGAGACTGATAGTGCCGCGCTTGAGGACTACCTGGTTGAACTGTGTGAGAGATCACCTCACTGCACTCTTTTGGTTTTCTGGCAGCTGCAAGCCGCTATCACTGATCTGGCAGATCTGCCCCAGACTTATGGGTTTTCGGTTTCCAAACGCCTGTACAACAAACTGCAGGAGCTGCTTTTCAGTAACGATGTTGCAGAACGAGCAAAGATGCGCGAGAACGCCAGCCCGGCCATTGTGCTCGCGTCAATGATCATGGGGGCGCTTGTGCCCCAACTAGGCGCCAGTATCAAGCCGCTGGTGGTTGCTCAGGGCAAAAGGCAACGCACCACGCTGCTGAAGCGGGTTGGTGACATTGATGAGCCCCTCGAGGAGCCCTTGGAGGACACCTCAGCACCAGCACCCTTGGCGCACCCATCAAAATCAATGCCCAATCTCAACGAGACACATGCCCCGCGTGCACGCCGCAACAGCGAAGATCGAATCTCCTCGCATCGCAACCTCGTGATGAACTATTTCAAATGCGAGACCCAGTTTGTATACTCGCTCCAATCCATCGCAAACAAGCTCGTGTCTGTGCCCAAAAAGGCCCGGCTCAGTGCACTGCAGCTCGAATTAGCACTTCTTAATCGCGATCTGCCAGCAGAAGTGGACATTCCCTGGCTCCTGGAGCCATCGATAGCAGGCCGCCAACACCGCATCGTACGCATATCTCCCAGCGAGGCCACTGTGCTCAACAGCGCTGAGAAAACCCCTTTTCTGCTCTTGGTTGAGTATTTGCGTGACGATGTCTCGTTTGACCCCAAAACTGACCGCAACAAGTACATTTTGCAGACTCCCTCCCGGAAATATTTATTTGAGCGCAACACTAGAGAAACGCCGCAGCCGCCGCACACCCCGGTTATAGAGAGTGAGCTGCCACTTGTAGAGCGAGACATTTCCGGCTATAGCATCAACGAGATGGAACTTGGCAGCCCCTCACAACGAACCCAGGAAGCTCCAGTGGCCCCGCCCCAGAATGCCGATGATATTCATAAACTGGTGGTCCAGATGCGCACTGCCAGTCTAATTTTGGCGCAACTCGACAGCTCCAAACTGTCAAAGGCAGAGATTGCCGCCATCAAGGCCAAAATCATCGACAACATGCAAGCGATGCAGGGCCATGATATTCTGGTCCAGGGCGAAGCCGGTGACCGTAAACTCGAGAACGATATGAAGGTTGGTGGTCTTGGCTCCAGCAGCGATGACCCGAGTGCAGCCAACCTTGGTGAAGACTGGAACTCGCGCAAGGAGCGAATCCGCCGCGCGTCTCCATACGGCTCGTACCCAAACTGGGATCTGTTTAGTGTGATTATCAAAACCGGCGATGACCTGCGCCAAGAAGCCCTAGCCTCGCAAATCATTCAATGGGCACAGCGCCTGTGGGCTGAAGAGGGAGTCGACGTTTGGGTCAAAAAGATGGGAATCCTCGTTACTTCGAGCTCGTCAGGTCTCGTCGAAACAATCACAAACGGCCTGTCTCTGCACTCGATCAAAAAGGCTTTGTCGGTGCCAGGGGTGGCAGCCCCCACCGGCGCAGAGGGTGTGGCCAAGGTGCCGCAGCTCAGCCAGCATTTTGAAAACAAATTCGGCAAGCCAGGCTCGCGCTCACACACGCGTGCGATTGACAATTTTATCAAGTCTTTGGCCGCCTACTCGCTGCTGTGCTACCTGCTCCAAATCAAGGATCGCCACAATGGAAACATTCTGCTGGACAATGAGGGCCACATCATCCACATTGATTTTGGGTTTATGCTCAGCAACTCGCCCGGCCATTTCGGGTTTGAGGCCGCTCCGTTCAAGCTCACCCACGAGTACATTGAGCTGATTGGGGGTCTCCACTCGGAGCAGTACAACAAATTCGTGGCTCTAATGACAGACGCGTTCAAGGTGCTGCGAAAGCATGCCAACGAGTTTGTGCGCATGGTCGAAATTATGGCAGTTCAGTCCAAACTGCCGTGCTTCCAGGGTGGCACTCAATCTGCGGCACAACTAAAACAGAGATTCGCCCTGCACCTGAGCGACAGCGAGGTCGACACATTTGTGGCAAAAACACTGGTATTTAAAAGCTATGGAAGCGTCTACACCCGCTTGTACGACCAGTTCCAAATGGTCACGCAGGGTATTTATTCGTAGATCATCGTCGGGACCGCCCGCATTCGCATACTCGCATAGTACATACAATATTCTGAATAGCGCACCTATTTATTTACCATTCAGCTCTCCAGCCAATTCGACCTCTAAGGGATGGCCAATTACCATTACTAACCCTCTGTCATTATGCCTACCACTGCAACGGCCTTTGCGACAACTTCAAAGGTATTTAAGGACCCTAAACAGCTTTCCCAGGCTGTCCTAGGCCTCTACAGGCAATACATTCGCCGCGCCCCTAATTTTATCGAAATGTACGAGATGAACATCCCTGTCGCTCTCGTCCGCACAAAGCTCCGCCAGGAGTTTGAGCGTAATCGTTTTGTTCACGACATTGGCGTTAGAAACCACCTGTTGCAAAAGGGACTCGTCGACTTTCAAGAGACAGCCAACTTTTGGAAGCAGAGCTGCCACATCCTCAAGTTCTTTGACGACTACTTGGCCACAGAGATTGAAAAGAAGCCCGAAGACTTTGTTCGTAAATTCATCAAGGGCACAGCTTAGATTCTAAATTTTATATCTTTTTTTCACGACTCGAAAAGTATCTTGCAGGTGTACCCAAGACCCCATCGTATTGCAATTACTACACACAGTAGGGGGTAAGCACGCGGGGTGTAGTCCTAACGACAAAAGTCTACGTCAAAAGCTACGTGTAGGCAAAATAGCAAAAAAGTATCCAAAAAATTTGATTTCACAGAAACTGTGAATGGTAATGCGTTAGCCCGGAATCGAACCGGGGGCACAACGATGGCAACGTCGTATTTTACCACTAAACCACTAACGCCTGCTTATTGATGTTCTGAAATCTCGGACCAGTCAGATCTGATGTCCATAAAAATACAAAATTTTAGCTAATAGAGCTTATTTTTTAAAAAAGCACCGCCAGGTCGCAGGCATTTACCACGCTGTGCGTCGGCTATACATCACGTACCGCTTCCACGAGAAGGAACCCCCACCAGAAAGAATCCTGGAGGAGCAAGCCATATTTGCTCAGGATTGGAGTACCGGACGAGGACGACATTTCGTGCCGAAGCACCGACAAACGACACCCCCCGCTGGCCCCATAGCCAGCACCAACTAAGGCGAGACAGCTCAAGGCCCAAGGGCCCAGAGCTGTAAACACACTCAATAACTACATATACTTATTCAGGAATATTAAAAAAAAAAAGTCAGTATTGCGAGCATATTATCGCTTCTGAACTAAATCAATTTAATAAAAAAATCATTCACGTTCATATTGCCCCATTAAATATGGCCAAATCAATCTGCAGCAGTACAATTTCAGCTATTTGCGAAATACGTGGGATGTGTGTGTATAGTACTCACTCAAGAGGACAAAGAAGCCAAAACTCATTGATGGGGGCTGATTCGTGCTTTAGACAGTTTTGAGGCGGAAGAGTTAGCCCAAACATTTTTCCAACCTTTTCTAGGTTGTGAGAAAGGATCTACCCCTGCATGATGAGATGGCTGATCAACTTGCACAACTAATTTGCAAAACCATCGAGGCTCTAGAGGGTACTCTTATTCGGAATAAACTGCCTGTTTCGCGATTGATGGCTCAACTCAAGAACCGCGTCGCTCGTACCGCTGAATCATGTCACAACGAACGTTGGACTTTTTCGCCAAAAAGTCCGCGAGTTCAGCTAAACAAGTACCAAAGCCAAGTATCACAAGTACTGAATCCTCATCCAAGAGACAAAAAACATCCAATGTTCGCTTGGAAAGCTTTACACGCGGCAACCCAACTGACCCTGAGTTTCTCAAAAATCCACAAAATAAAGCCAGGCGGGATAAGGCAATGAGAGACTTTGGCCCTAAACCCAAAATAACAGCCCCAAAACGCGACTATAAGCCATTGGAGCTCCAGTTTATCGAATTGAAGCGAGAGTACCCTGACACGATATTGTTGGTAGAGGTAGGCTACCGCTATCGTCTTTGGGGGAAAGATGCTGTCACTGTTGCTCGAAATTTCGGCTTCAAAGAGTCCAATGGCTGGCTTGAGATTGATGAGGAGCGTGAAAGTGACCGGCTGTACGATAAATTTGCGACATGGTCTTTTCCCACCGTTAGCATCGCCACATATGTCCAGAAACTTGTGGATGCTGGGTTCAAAGTTGGACTTGTGAACCAGAGTGAAACAAGTGCTATCAAAAAAACTGGCACAAATAAAAGTGGCCCCTTCAAGAGGCAGGTGAGTGCTATTTACACTCGAGGCACATTTATCAATGACTTTGATGTGCGGAAATCTGGGCCACAAAATACTACAGGTGGCGTCATTATGGGAATATACGAATTCGAGACAAATGCCTATGCAATCTGTAGCGTTTCGGCTTCAACAGGGGAGGTTGTATACGACACTTTTCGCGACTCACCCATGGCAACCGAGATGGAGACGCGAATGCTGCATTTGGAGCCGTGCGAGATCCTGGAGATTGGCGAGCTGGGATTGCCATGTCGTAGACTGATCGACGTGCTCAAGGTGCGCAACCATGCTCGCGTTGAGCAAGTAGAGCTACGCAAAGACCTTCTGGAAACTAACATTCTGACAGATATGGACACCAGTATCAAAATAGCTGCCTCGCATGTTTACCGCTACTTGCAAAGTTTCAATCTTGAGGCAGTATTTGAATGCGGTACCTACACCGCTTTCAATATCTCATCAAATATGGTTCTCAACGGCAACACCTTGGCATCGTTGGAAATATTTCAAAACTCGACTGATTTCAAGAGTTATGGGTCACTCTTTTGGGTAATGGACAATACAAATACAAAATTTGGACAAAGGATGCTGCGGAAGTGGATTGCACAGCCGCTGCTTGATCGCGAGAAACTGGAGATACGTGTAGACGCTGTACATGAAATGCTCAAGGGCTACTGCCAACTAACATCTACACTGCGTGATCGTCTCAAAACCGCTCCTGATCTTGAGCGGTCACTACTACAGGTACACTATGGGCGAATCACTCTTAAGCAGCTGTACGAAACAGTCTTTCAGTTCCACAGAATCTGCACATCTTATACCGCTACACAAATCAAGGCCAAACAGATTAATAGTCCATTGCTACGCGAACTGTTTGATACTGTCCCGGTGGCCACAGAATTTATTGAAAACTGCCTAAAAAGGATAAATCCTGAAAATGCGCGATCGGGCAACGTGATTGGGTACTTTTACGAAGACGAGTCCAAAGATATCACAGACTATACAAACGAGATTGAAGGCATCAAGGCAGAGTTTGAGGATTACATCAAGACAATACCGCTCAAGGGCTCGTATGGTGATGAGTACATGATTGAAGTCAAGGCGAGCGAGGTCAAAAAAGTGCCCGAGTCATGGCAGAAGATGAGCGCCACAAAAGCTCTTCAGCGTTTCCGCACCCCAGAGACATTTGAGATGATAAAACGACTCGAACTCGCGAGAGAGAGGCTGGAAGTGGCCAGTGATGAGGCTTTTCAGGCATTTATCGCACACATTAAAACCAATTTCAAAGGGCTTCAGGACCTTTTAAAGGCTCTAGCGCAAATTGACTGTCTAATGTCCTTGTCTGCTATCTCGTCCAAGCCAGGCTATGTGAAGGTGGACTATGTAGACGAGCCCTGCATACAGATCGATGATGGCCGTCATCCGTCCATCGACGAGCTGATCACCGACCACTACATTGCCAACGATGTTAAAATGTATTCTGACAGCTCCAGAGCTATGATTATTACCGGCCCAAATATGGGCGGTAAGAGCTCATTTGTTCGCAAAGTTGCCCTCATTGTAATAATGGCTCAGGTAGGAGCGTTTGTTCCCGCATCCAATGCCAGGCTCTCGTTGTTTGATGCCGTCTACACTCGAATGGGGGCCTACGACAATATGATTGCTGGTGAGTCGACCTTTCAAGTTGAGCTCAAAGAGTGTGCCGAGATTCTTGGCCATGCGACCCGGCGCTCGCTAGTACTTTTGGACGAAATTGGTAGAGGTACTTCTACCACCGATGGAGTGGCTATCGCATACTCAGTGTTGGACCACATTATATCAAAGGTTGGTGCCTTCACCCTATTTATTACACACTATCCGCTGATCACGGAGCTTTCTGTACAGCACCCTCAAGTTTGTACCAATTGGTGCATGGACTTTTTGGAGAATGAAGAGACCAAAGTGGTGACGTTTCTATACAAAATCAAGCAAGGTATATCGCACCGTTCTTACGGTCTTAATGTGGCCCGGCTTGCTGCGCTTCCCGAGGCCTTGATCAATGTGGCAGCCGTCAAGTCGCAAGAGCTCGAGCAGGAGATGGAGGCATCCCGCCTAAAAATCTTGGTAAAGAGAGCACTGGAAGGAGATGCCTCGGGTCTCTATAAACGTATAAATACCTAGTCCTAGTCAAACCAAATCTTGATGAGCTCCTCGGACACACCGGAGGGAGTTAGAACACCCAAATCCGTGATGAGTGCAGTAACAAATTTGTGAGGGGTGAAATCAATCTGTGGGCATTTTGACAAGTCAAAGTCAGAGTCCTGGGTGGTGAACTCAAGGTTGTGCTCAGCCGGTAAGTCAGAGGGGCCTAGCGGGTACATGCGGACAAACTTGTGGGATTCAGCCAACACGTAGACTGGTTTGTTGCTCATGGAGGCCAGCATGGCCACTTGACATGACCCAATCTGGTTGATAACACCACCAGACTCTGCCACGCCCTCCGCGCCCAAAAATACCTTGTCAACCTTGTTAATGACGAATGCAACTGCACTATCGGGGATAATACAGACAGGAATACCTGCCTTTTTCAGAAGTTGTGCGCTCACTACACCCTCCTTGCAGACCTGGGCCTCAGTGACGTAGACGCTGAATCGCACAAATTTTTGTGCTGCGAGGGCCAGCAAGCTGTGTACTGCACGAGATTTTCCATGCACTAGAAGAACGTCATTGTCCTTGACAAACTGAGCGCCGGTGTGTGCGATTTTGGAGCGGGCTGCCTTTGCACGTTCGGCAAACAGCCTACCGTTGTCAACAAGGAAGCGTCTTGAAGCATCCCAGTCTTTATACTCATCAATATTGCGCAAAACAAATCGCAGAAACAGATCACAACCAGCGCTCAAGCCGATTGAGTTTTTGACGGACTTTTTCAACTGACTCGAAGCGTCCTGGAGCAGCTGGATAAGCTCGGCAGATGTGCTGGGCTGAACATCTGCAAGCAAGGCCACAAGCGACTGGATCGCTGCCACAGGCATTGTGATCTCCGAGTCATTTTCAAGAATATCAAAGTACGTTTTTTCAACGTTGATCATGTCAGGATGGTCGCGGCTGGTGCGACATTACTCCCGCAATATCGGTATCATTGCCCATATTGATGCTGGAAAAACCACAACCACAGAGAGAATGCTCTATATGAGTGGTACAACCAAAAGACTTGGCGACGTTGACCACGGTGATACTGTCACCGACTTTTTACCTGCTGAAAGAGAGCGTGGAATTACGATACAGAGCGCAGCCATCTCTTTTGGCTGGAGAGACACCCCAATCAATCTGATTGACACACCAGGTCATGCGGATTTCACCTTTGAGGTGATTCGCTCGTTGCGAGTTCTCGACGGTGCGGTCACAGTTTTGGACGCAGTGGCCGGTGTCGAGGCTCAAACTGAAAAAGTTTGGTCTCAGGCTGCTGCTCTGGGTATTCCCAGGGTAGTGTATGTGAACAAGATGGACAGAGCCGGTGCTGGGTATGGCCGCACCGTAAAGGAGATTGTGTCCAAGTTAAAGAGCCCAGTTGCCCTTTTAAACATTCCCTTGTTTGAAGGAGAGCAATTCAAAGGCGTGGTAGATGTGCTTGAGCTCCAAGATATGAGATGGGAGGACCCTTCTGGGCGTGAGGTCACATTTTCGCCTACTACTAACGAGGAGGCTGTCAAGGCCCGCCAAAGCTTGATTGATACGCTGGCAGATCTGGACGAGGGTATTGTTGATTTATTTATGGAGCAAGAGTACGATATTTCCAGCGAGACTCTTCGGGCTGCAATTAGAAAACACACGCTGTCCAACCAGCTGGTCCCAGTCTTGTGCGGCGCTTCTTTCCGTAATATCGGTGTTCAGCCCCTGCTTGATGCAGTGGTTGACTTTCTACCCGAGCCAGCCGTGAGCGATCAAAAGAACGTGTCTGCACTGGCCTTTAAGGTCACACAAGATCCTATACGCGGACCGCTCTGCTTTGTACGCGTTTATTCGGGTACCCTCAAGAGGGGCGCCATGGTCTACAATACCAACACAAAGACCAAGGAACGCGCCTCGCAGCTGCTGCAAATGCAGGCCGACTCGCCTGTGGACCTACAGCAAATCAAGGCAGGCGATATTGGCGTTATAACCGGTAGCCAACACATCAAAACTGGTGATACCCTTGTGGCTCATGCTACAAAAAAGGATGGTATCAACCAACTGGGAGCCAAGGAGAGAGAGCTGGCGCTCGTACCCATTGCAGTGCCGCCACCGGTATTCATGACGCGCATCTCTCCCAAAACGGTTGCAGATAAGCGCAGTATGGATAGTGCGCTGGCGATTCTGATGAGGGAGGACCCTAGCCTGCAGGTCTCTTATGACGATGAAAATGGTCAATGGCTGCTATCAGGAATGGGGGAGCTGCACCTCGAGATTGCTCAGGATAGGCTGCATGAGCTCAAGGCAAATATTGAGGTTGGAGACATTATGATCACTCTCAAGGAGACCACATCTTCAACCTCTACTGCTACCACAACCAGCCTTGATGGGTTTACCACTGTCACGGTAACTGTAGGACCGTATGACGGCGACGCACCGAATTTGGGCGAAAACAACCTTGGCGTAGAGGTCAGTCGACACCCATTTATCTCAAAGGACACTGTTCAATACCACACAATGGTGGGAATCACTCCTGTTGTAGCCAAGGGTGGTAAGCTGGCCAGAGCAGCCCTTCGCAATGTATACTTTGATGTCAAGATAGAGCTTGCACCTGAAGCGCAAGACGGCGACGTTTCCCCGCTTGTGCGCGAGGCTGCACAAGAGTGTATCGACACCTTGGACGACTTTACTGTGCTTGAACCTTTTATGCAGGTGACAGTGCAAGCACCTCAGGAGGAGATTGGCAAGGTTATGACCGACTTGAGTAATGTACGCCGCGGTACCATCCTTGGTATGGGTGAGGTCGAGCCCAACGAGCAGGATGCTGAATATCGCGAAATGTCTGAGCGGATTTTTGTACCAACTGACCACACAATGTACATGTCCAAGGATCAGCAGAGCAGACCGGCCAATGTTCAGGCAATCGTACCGCTTCGTACCATGATTGGGTACCTCAGTAGCCTGCGTAGCCTGACCCATGGCAGAGGAACCTTTCAGATGGCCTTTGATAAGTATGAGCCCGTGCCACTTCAAGACGTTGACAGCGTCGTAGGGATGTAAAGAATCACATCTCGTCTATTGTACATATTACACACCTGCATTAATTATTCGCAAACGAGTGTTTGCCAGAGATCCACTGGTTGAACATACTCAAACTCTCTTGAGGCTTGTTCATTGGCACCATGTGCCCGGCGTCATAGATTCTCAGGAATGTAAAATTCTCAACGTTCTTCGTCTCACCCACAATACTGCCCTTGAAGTACCAGGGATGCATGGGCGCAGCCTCAAACTCAGACTGGCGGCTCCACTCCAACTGGTTCGACCACTGCTGGTTACCGAGCCAGTTGCAGTTGTAGTCCTTATCTCCAAGGTAAAGCAAAACAGGGATGCCAGCCTCAAGAAGTTTGATCACATCCTTTTTGCGGCTAAGACCACGATCTCCAGCAGTGATAAAGTCTTCGTAAACACTGGACGAGCAGCCCTCGTAGTTGATGGGCTCAGCGCCTAACGCTTCCTTTACATGGCTTTGGTTCAGATATGCTGCAGTGAACTTCTCCTCAGGGTAGCAGTCGTCGCCACACACGTCTCTAATATCGTAGGGGTTGCGGCCGGTATCATAATACGGCTCTTTGAGGCTACTACACACTTCATTGGCAATAACACAGCTCAAAGATGAGCTGGCTCTATCACAAACCTGGGCAAGCTTGAGACAAAACGGAAGTGCTTCGTACAATTTCTCGCACACAGTTTGATTGAGAACGGCCCTCTCTCCACCCATTCCGCAAGCCATTGAGATTTGAGCATCCGCTTGGTTGGTGAGATCAGTGATACCATTTCCAATAAGCACGCTGGTGAAGTTGAAGTTGCGGTCGTCGTGATTTAAGATTTCTGCTCCAATTGCAGGTAGGTAGTGACCGGCGTAGCTCTCGCCGCTAATGTGGAAAGGAAGCTGTGAGTACTCTGGGTACTCTTCAAAAAATAGAGACAAAAAGGCATAGACATCTTCGGCTCCGAGTGTGCTGGTTGCGACCCTGGTTTTCGAGTACGAGAAGCCGACATTGACTGGCTGATCTAAGAAGATAACAGTAGCATTGTTGGTCCAAGAGTGAGGATTACGGGTCAAAGTCAAGTCTTGATTGATTTTGGCAGGCCCAAGTTCGAAAAATAGTCCAGTGGAGCTAGAGCACCCGGGGCCACCATTGATCCAAAGCACAATTGGGTCGGTTTTGGGGTCATTGCGGCTTTCAAACATCCAAAAAAAGAAATGCTTATCGTCCTTGAGTAGGTCAACATAGCCGCTGCGTTGTTTGACATCGTCAACTCCCAGCTTGGACGGATCTTTGATCCTCAGATTATGATCAGGGAACTTGTTGGACTGAACGAGATCGAACTCGAAATGCTCTTCTACCTGCAATGGCTCCTTGGCCGAGAATATGTTTTCAAATCGGGCGGGGTTGGACTGGTACAGATCGTTCCAAGCCTCGGCCACAATTGGCCTTTCTAGGCTGGATCCCAACAAATTTGACGCAAGATCGAATCCTTGAGCTTCCAGGGGCGTTTGGGCCGCCAAGGCGGCAGTGGCCAAAACCAGAGATAACATGAGATAAGCCTTGCACAGTGGCAAAAGTACACAATATATAGTAATTTTACCGCCAGAGAGTTTCTGATTTGAGCGCAAAGCTATAGATATTGTAGCCGCGTCTGATGCTGGCAGTAACTAATTTGAGGCATGGGAAATTGTGGCATGCATCACTAGAGCTTGAATCGGATATTGGTCATTGTTTTTCCTTTAAATGTGAGAATGCCCTTCTCTCCCTCTCCCCAGTCCATAACGACTCCATCATCAGAGGACTCAATGGGCTTGGGCTGAATCACGCGATCCCTTAGCAAACCAACAACTTGGGCCGGCCCAAACTGCTCAAGTTTATTCAAAAGATAGAATTGAGGTGGAAAAAGAAGAGTTTCGCCGTTTTTGAACTTGTCCAGGCACTCTTGAGGACTGTGCCAAGCTAGACCACTAACCTCGGAATTGGGTACAAATGAGCTGAGATCAGCTTCGTTTTGACATTCGTATAAAAAGAATTGGGTTTTGAAAATTCGGCCGACCTTTTGAGCGACTAGAGCAGGAGTTGTCCACTCGCTCACTGGAGATAGCGCGATCTCCTTATGCGAGTACTTTGAATTACGGTCAGAACATGTTGCAATTCTGGTCCTGGGATCAATTGAAACCCCCGTCTCTTCAAAAAGCTCTCTTAGGGCGCAGAACTGGAGGCTCGGGTCGGACTCGTCCATTGCGCCGCCCGGAAAAACGCTTACATTAGGAAAGGAGCCATTAGGTGGTCTTTTCATCATTAACACACGTTTGTGCGGCGAAACCAGCAGAATGGATGCGCTCAGTCTAGCACTCATGAGGGGAAACTTCTAAGCAGGACCGCTTGACTGCAATCAGCCAAGATGCTTGCAACCGCATTTAAATCAGATACTCTATAGACTCTGAAGCGGCAAACCAGTAGTATTGAACACACTCTAATATTCAGACTCAAAAAGCTGGGGTACAGTAGGGCACAATATATTATTCAGCAAAGATGACTCAACAACAAGGGCGCACATTTTCGCCAGCAGCACTCGACTCACTTCTGGCCAGGTAAATTTCAACTCACTAATGGGAGCCTACAAGTACCTCGAAGAGATCTCTCGCCAGAAGCAGAGCGACGTCAACCGTTTCCTTCTCCGTGTCCGCTGCTGGGAGTACCGCCAGCTCAACGTGATCCACCGTGCTTCGCGCCCCAGCCGCCCCGATAAGGCTCGCCGTCTCGGTTACAAGGCCAAGCAGGGCTTTGTTATCTACCGCATCCGCGTTCGTCGTGGTGGTCGCAAGAGAATGGCTCACAAGGGTGCCACTTACGGTAAGCCCACCAACCACGGTGTGAACCAGCTCAAGTACCAGCGTGCTCTCCGTGCCACCGCTGAGGAGCGTGTTGGCCGCCGTTGCGCTAACTTGCGCGTCCTTAACTCTTACTGGGTTAACCAGGACTCCACCTACAAGTACTTCGAGGTCATCCTTGTCGATCCTTCCCACAAGGCCATCCGCCGCGACGCTCGCATCAACTGGATCGCCAACCCCGTCCACAAGCACCGCGAAGCCCGCGCTCTTACCTCCACCGGCAAGAAGTCCCGCGGTATCAACAAGGGTCACAAGTTCAACAAGACCTCTGCTGGCCGCCGCAAGACCTGGAAGCGTCACAACACCCTTTCTTTGTGGCGTTACCGCTCTTAAGGGGTTTAGTCTCCTTAAGGCTCTCTATAGCATAAATATAGTAATTTCACGTTGATACCAGCGGGCCTCTGTGTTCTGCGAACCTTAGTCTACAAGTGTTTTTTTTGGGTGTTCCCGCCCCCACCCCTCTACCCCACTGCTGCGGCCAATGACGTAGCTCTGCGCGAAGACGATCTTCAGTCACATGAAAAAATTCCGCGCACAAAGCCCTAGCTTTGCTAAGCTCGGGCTTTAGTGGTCCGCGTGCATATTCCCTGCAAGAGCTTTGGGGGTCGTGCATGGGCTGGTAAAAGGGGGGAAACAATGGCGTTTTTAAAGCACCCGTAGCACTAAAAACGCTATCAGAATGGACTAGAATAAGTAATATTGCCTGTTGAACTTTCATTTCTGTTGGAATTCAACCAAGCGCCATTTTACCCCAACCCTGCTTGTCCTGAGATTTTTCCTGTTCGGAGCGAGGGCGGCGCACGACGTTGAGATAACCTGAAATTCCTAAATGCAAATACCGTCGCCTGGCGAGCGCCAAAATTTCGCGCCTGATATGTACTCTGCGGGCAAGCCAATAGTTTCAGAGCTGACCAGATTGGGGCCCATTGACGTCACTATGCGCTCAAGGTGCATATTCTTGCAGGGCCCCAAAGTTGATCTCAACAGGCTAAATCGCTGAAAACGAGTAAATTCGACCACTTTTTCTTGGAATTTGTCCATTTCAAACAGTTTAAGTACTGGCCCACATGTTTTTTGTGGTTTAATTGACCCAAAAATTGCAAGGTTTGCCCTAAACGCGTCTGACTTTGTCTATTTTAGGGCATCAGGGAGGGACTGGCGTCATGCGCTTGCGTACGTTTGTCGTTGCGGTATAAATACAGGGCCGCGCCCAGGTTAAATCACTATGGAAAAGACCGACGTGTTCACTGAGACCCAAAGCGTGTCCACATACCACGAGCCAGAGCGCACACAGCAGCGTGAACTTCATGCTGTGTTTGAAGAGCCTCAAAGAGCAGAGGCCCGTATCACAACAGAGTTTCGCACTTTAAGCTTGCAGCTCAGTCGCACAGACCTCAGCTCAATTGAGCTTGGCACTACTCCTCGCGAGCAAAAAGAGATTGCAGAGCTGCAGTGGCATCGGCTGCAGGTTGATGAATCTTTGAAGCGTTTAGGCACCACCGTTGGTGGCCTTGATGCAACTCAGGTTGAACGTCGTCGCAAATTTTGTGGCCGCAATGAAATGTCCAAGCCGCCTAACCGCCTTGCGCGTAAAATATTTGGCTACTTCTTTGGCGGATTCTGTCCGCTTCTATTGGTTGCAGCGATTATCTGTTTTGTTGCTTGGAAGCCGCTGGGCGAACCTAATCCACAAACATCCAATTTGGCTCTAGCCTGTGTCCTACTTTTTGTCGTTCTGCTGCAAGCAGTGTTCAATGCAATCCAGGACTTCAGCACCTCGCGCATCATGGCCTCTATCTCTGGTATGCTTCCTCAGGAGGTGCTTGTGCTTCGCGGGCAGCCCATAAAGCTACCCGCTGCAGAGCTTGTACCTGGTGATATTGTTCTGATTGGTCTTGGTGATAAGATTGCGGCTGATTGTCGTTTAATTGAGTGTTCTGATGCAAAATTTGATCGTTCTGTTGTGACTGGTGAGGCTGAGGCCATCTCAGGAACAGTACAGTGCACTGATGAGAACTATTTGGAGTCGCGCAATATTGCATTGGCTGGAACAAGTTGTGTCAACGGTAGCGCCAAAGCCGTTGTTGTCTCTACTGGCGACGACACCGTCTTTGGCCGCATCGCCAAGCTATCAAACAAACCCAAGGCTGGCTTGACAACACTTGAGAAGGAGGTGAGACTTTTTGTTATGGTGATTGCATCGCTCGCTATTGTGATCGCTGTTGTTTGTGTTATTATCTGGGGCGCATTTTTGCATCGCAAGCACCCTGATTTCATGAACGTGTCGTCGCTGATTGTCAACGTTGCTTCAGTAGTGGTTTCATTCATTCCCGAAGGTATGCCTGTGGCCGTTACTCTCAGCTTGACCATTGTTGCTCACAAGATGGCAAAGGCAAAGGTGATGTGCAAGCAGCTGAGCACATGCGAAACCCTCGGTGCGGTCACTGTACTCTGCTCTGATAAAACAGGAACTCTCACTACGAATCAAATGTCAGTTGTTAGTGTGGGCAGCTGGCACGCAGAGTCTACAGTTGGAGGCGCTAGAGACGCAATCACCTGCAACACAAAGGATGCATCGTTATTCAAGCAGCTGCAATGGACAGCCGCGGTATGCAATGGTGCATCTTTTGACTATAACACGATGCATCTCCCCCCTCAGCAGCGTACTGCGTTTGGCGATGCCACAGACTGTGCGATTTTGAAAATGGCAGAAGAGATGGGCGGCGTGGTTAGTGCGAATGTTGACTGGACCATGTGCCACCAAATCTCTTTCAACTCCCGCAACAAGTTCATGATCAAGGTAATGCGCCCACAAACTGAAGAGGCCGTTGCAAAGGCACTTAGCCCACAGGAGGCCTACGATTTTGATCTAGACGACAGTGTTTTGCTTTCTAAAGGTGCACCCGATGTTCTGTTAAAGGTTGCAACACATATTCTTGATGAGTCCGGTGATAGAGTGGCAATGAGCGAAGAGGTGCGTGAGCTGCTTGTGCAAATGCAGCAAAGGTGGTCATCTCAGGGTCGTCGTGTCTTGCTGGTGGCACGCAGAATTATCAAAGATGGAGCAATGCTGGAGCTGGACGACGACCGTGTTCTTGAATTGAATCAAGACCTCACAGTGATTGGCCTTATTGGTATCATAGACCCACCCCGCCCCGAGATTCCTGAGGTTGTTAAGACATGTCGCGGAGCTGGTATCCGCTTCTTTATGGTAACCGGTGATTTTCAATTGACTGCCGAGGCTATCGCACGACAGTGCGGGATTGTCACGACTAGAGTTGAGCGCTTTGAGGATCTTGGCCTCAACCCTTTGGAGAAATATGACACTTTTGGGGATTTCAATGATACACGCGCAATTAGCTTGACCGGTACCGATATTTCCAACCTGACCGATGAGCTGTGGGACCAGGTTTGCGCCTATGAGGAGATTGTATTTAGCCGCACAACCCCTGATCAAAAGCTACGCATCGTGACGGAGTTTCAGGCAAGAAGCGAGTGCGTTGGTATGACCGGAGATGGTGTTAATGATGCCCCCTCACTCAAACAGGCTGATATTGGTATTGCCATGGGCGGAGGGTCTTCAGTTGCCATGGAGGCAGCAGATATGATTTTGCTGGAGGACTTTAGCTCAATCATACAAGCTCTTATGTATGGGCGCCTCTTGTTTGTCAATCTCAAAAAGACTGTTGGCTACCTTTTGCCTGCTGGTACAATGGCAGAGCTGTGGGCGGTGCTGCTTAGCTTCTTTTTCGGGCTCCCTCAAATTTTGAGTAACCTTCAAATGATCTTTATCTGTGTTGGTACCGACGTTCTGCCCTCACTTTCACTGGTTTACGAAAAGCCGGAAAGTGACTTGTTGTGTCGCAAACCTCGAAACGTCAAAAAGGACCGTCTCTGCAACTTCAATTTACTGTTTCAGGCCTATATTATGGTCGGTTTACCGGTAACGCTTATTGCTGGTTGTATGGGCTTTTGGTGGATGGCCCGCAAAGGCATCCCGTTCAGTGATATGTGGCTAAAGTATGGCGGCGGCAGTATCCAAATCAACCAGCCTGACTTCTTCAATGAGACCCTTTACGACGCCAATTCGGTCTATTTTTTTACGCTGGTAATTCTGCAATGGTTCAATTTATTTGGCTGGCGTACCCAGCGGCTGTCCACCATTTTCCAGCAGGTTCCCATCTTGAAAAAGAGCACTCAAAACCTATACATCTTTCCCGCAATTGCGTTTGCTCTCTTGTTGGCTATCTTTTTGAGCTATGTCCCTGGTCTTCAAAACGTGTTTGACACTAGAGGCATTGCAGCGGAGTACTACTTTCTGCCCATGGCCTTTGGCATTGGCCTACTTGCTATTGACGAGAGTAGAAAGCTGCTTATAAGGAGTTATCCTAAATGCTTTTTGGCCAAATTGGCTTGGTAGCTATAGAATTTATAGATTTATTTTTTTTCACCCGAGGATTTTAGAGAGCCGGGGCGAGATACGACAACTGCTAGATCCTTTTGGAAATTCAAGTTCCACTCTAAAGAGATAACAAGACGAAGCCCTTGCGCACCCTCGCGAAGTGCGAAAAAAAAAAGGTCTGACAAACTATGGGAAAATCAAGCAAGGATAAACGCGATAAATACTACAGAAAGGCCAAGGAAGAGGGCTGGAGAGCACGGTCTGCATACAAACTACTTCAACTCGACGAGGAGTTTCATTTCCTCGACAATTACACAAAGGTTGTTGACCTGTGCGCTGCCCCAGGAAGCTGGTCACAAGTCCTCAGCCGTCAATCACAATCCCCCGACAAGATCATTGTGAGCGTCGATCTGCAGCCTATGGCGCCTATACCTGGCGTCGTTTGTATTCAAGCCGACATCACACACACAGCCACCGTTGATCGCATTTTGAAAGAGTTTGGAGGTCAAAAGGCCGAGCTTGTAGTGAGCGATGGTGCGCCTGACGTGACTGGTTTGCACGATTTAGATGAGTATGTGCAGGCACAGCTTGTTTACAGTGCGGTACAGCTCGCGACTACTGTCCTTGAGGTTGGTGGAACATTTATTGCCAAGATCTTTAGGGGCAGAGATATTGATTTAATGTATGCTCAGCTTGGGAGACTATTTGAGCATGTTACATGCGCCAAGCCGCGCTCCTCTCGCGGCTCTTCGCTCGAGGCGTTCATCGTGTGCCAAAACTATACCCCACGTGAAGGATGGAACCCAATGGCACTGGCCGGCAACGAGACTATTCTAATCAGCGCCACAGGCTCTACTATTGAGGAGCGTATTGTTGCGCCATTTCTTGCATGCGGAGACCTGAGCAGTTATGACAGCGATGCCACCTACAACGATACCGAGGGCAGCTCGCTGGATCCCGTTCAGAGCCCCACTGCCCCGCCCTACAAGCAGGCAATAAACATGAAGAGGCAGGGCCTGATCAGGAGTGAGCGGCACTAATATAATTACCACATTTATCTGTTATATACACACTAGAGGATCAATGGCTCCTGAGGTAGAGGGTGCTTGATCGCGTCAGTAATGCGCACGAGGCGGCCGTTGGCGCCAGGAACGCAGCCCTTCACAAGCACAAGCCCGGTCTCTGCATTCGTGCTCACCACTTGCAAGTTTTGAGTTGTGCGAGTGTCAAAGCCCATACGACCCGCCATCTTTTTACCGGGAAACACGCGGGCAGGGTCTGTGTTTTGACCAGTGGAACCACCTGATCTGTGAACCTTGGTGTGACCATGTGATGCCGGCATACCTCCAAACCCATAACGCTTCATTACACCCTGAAATCCTTTACCCTTTGTCTTGGCCTGAATGTCCACAAACTGGCCAACCACGAGGTGCTCCGGTCCAACCTCAGTGCCAAGTGGGAGCAGGCCGCTCTCATCTCTAACCTGGAACTCTTGAATGTGACGCTTGGGAGCTACCTGGGCCCGGGCAAAATGTCCAAGAAGGGGTCTCGTCACATTTGTGAATTTCTTGGAGCCAATACCGAGCTGGACTGCCCAGTATCCATGTTTCTCCTGAGTTTTGACATCTGTGACCTGCAAACGGTCAACCTCAAGAACAGTGCAGGGCCAGTGTGTCCCGTCTTGGAGGTAGTACGAGGTCATGCCACGCTTGTATGCTAACAGGCCAACCCGGTTCCTGAGACGTCTACGGGCATGCGCAGCCTCTGCGGACTCAAAAAGTACTGGCTTTGCGCTCTCAACCACATTTTTCACCGACCGAGCGGTCAACTTTGGGATCATGATTTTTCAGCGATGAGTGTAGCCGGGCGAGCTGCCAGTTATGTAGCCTGCAAAATATGGCTGTGAAATAATTGCTGAGATTAGCTGCTGATATAGTCTATCTATTAGTTCGCTCCATAGTCAGGTGGCATTTCTGCCTTCTCGCTAGAACCCGCAACGGGGGATGTGCCAAGCTGAGCTGGCCGCTCCCTTTCGCTCGCGCAACTCGCATAGACGGTAACTGGTAACTTAAAATTCAGAGTCTTGACCTGCTTGTGCTGCTTGAGAGCGTAGATCTCGATATTGACCTCTATCCAGTACTTCAGGCCCAGGTGCTTTGTGTCAAATGACGGCACTGCGTCCTCTGGGGCGCGAATGTTGGACAGCTTTGCCGCAAGACTGTCCTTGTCCAGCACATGCTTTTTCAAGTCTTGATAAAGCGTGATGCGATCCAATAATTTTTCAGTCTCGCTTTGAGCTTCGATGGTGGTTTCCATTGCCAGCTCGACTAGTATGCTTGCTACAGAGAATTGGCATCCGTCTGTAAAGCTCACTTTGATTGGAACATTAAATTGACTCTTATTCCAGATGGCTTCGGGCAAGGTGGCACTGGCACTGTATTCCACAGTTCTGCGGCTGAATGGGCCACCAACACTGAAAAACAGTCTATCTTTACGACTTTGTGAAGGCACGCAGGTTGGGCTCGGCTCGCTCAGAGTTTTAAACCCAATGGTTTTGCTGCAATGCTGGAGCTGCCCGAATTGCGACTTGCGGTATACCTTGGCCTTTAGCACATGCTCGATCCTGCCCATGCCATAGGCTACCTCAAAACTAGTGAGCCCCTGCTCATAGCCATCACCTGCATGACCAGGGAGCTGGATATTGAATGGGAAGCTGTAGCTGCCGGGCTTCATCATGGGTTCATCGAGGCTACCGCCTCTAACCTTGATCACTTGCTCATGCTCGGTTGTTGAGGATGCCATTGTGTTGGATTTGCGCCCACTATTGCGGCGCTGTTCGTGCCTCCAGCTGAGCTTGGCGAACTTTTTATTACTAGCCTCTTCGCGCGTTTGCTCCTTTACCTTTCTCCTGTGAAGCTTTCTCTGCTTTTTGTCGTACTTTTTCTCCAACTTTTTCACACTGAGCTCGCTCTCTTCCTGGCTACTCGGTGCATCGCTGGAAACAGAGGAGTCACTGCTGGAGCTGGTATCATCCAGATATATTTCCGTAGACGCAACAACACTATAAACAATGTCGACATCTCCGACCTCTACTAGCTCATCCAGCTCCAGGTGCACAAGTCCTTGTATCGTATCGCCGGAAGAGTAAAAGTCGCGATGGCCTTGAATATCAATGTTTATATGCACATTTTTCAGCCAATTGAGCTGATTCTGCTTCTCTTCACCTGGCCCAAAGCTCAGTTTCTTTATTGCATCGAGTATACCCATGAGGACGGTGGGGCAGGATGAGTGGGGTGGATTGGTGCAAAGCTGCCGAGTCTGGACCGGAAGCACGTGCTAAGCTGCGGATCAGCGCCAACATATTTAGAAATCGGATTAGGACTCCTGCGAGTAGTTTGGGATCCTACCAGGTGGCAGATCACCGGCACTCGAGCAGCTGCACTGGATTGAGGCAATGTGATGGAGTACAATCATATCTAACAGGGGCAAACTTTTAAATTTGTCTTGAGCCTGGCAGCAGCTGAACGACATTGGAGAATCGAGAGCATGACGACTTGTGGACTCTGATTAGCTCTTGCAATTTGAGTCTCAATCAATTACACTGTTTCAGACCTGCTGCAGATTTGGTACTCAAGAGATTGACTCTGTTCAGTTTTGCCACGCGTCTCGGCCAAACTGACTACATATTTAGCAAGAGCGACTGCACGCGACTCGATGCTTGTGCAGAAGCTCGACCATCAAGCCAGATGGGATTGCGGCTTTTTTCTCCATATTTAAGTTCCAGCAAGCAGTGTTCATGCACGGCTGCTGCATCTGCATTAGTTAAGGCACGCTGTGCCTGCGTATAAATATGCCGCACGGCGCCCTTTGGGTAGCCCCTTAAATGTCTCGTTACGAAAACTGGCAGTCCCAAATCGATGACAACACATTGATTGGGCAATTGAGTATTCCTGGCACTCACAATAGTGCTGCCTGCAAAATGGCGCTCCCCTCGGTTCAGTGCCAGGGGGCTTCAATCACCGAGCAGCTCAACAATGGCGTGCGTTTCCTCGACTTTCGCGTGGGCAAGTACCCCCTGAAGAGCGGAGATGGCGCCAACGAGCTCACTGTATGCCATGGCAAGTTCCCCATCTCGATTCCCTTCCCCACAAAACTGGCGGACGCCCTGCAAGAGCTGTATCAGTGGCAGGATGCCCACCAATCAGAGGTGGTCTTGGTCTCGATCAAGGACGAGGGCACTGTTGACTTTGACTTTGACAATGACGAGTTCGCCAAGCTGTTTGGCGACAACTATCTTGCCCCCGCTGGTGACCGGTGGTTCTTGCAGCCTCAGATCCCTCGCATTGGCGACATTCGCGGTAAGCTTGTGCTGTTTCGCCGCTATAGAGTCAAGGATCAGTCCCGCGAGGTTGGGTTTGCTGCAAACAGCTGGCCCTACAACTGCAAGGCTGACGATCGCGGCTCCTTTGTGGTCCAGGACTTTTGCGATGTGCAGAATTCGGACATGATGCCAGAAAAGATCAATTGCGTTCGCGAGTTGGTTCAGAACGCGCAGCAGTACAACTCGACAAACACCGATGGAAAGCTGTTTGTGAACTACACCTCTGCCTCGAACTTTTTCAGCCCCGATTGCTGGCCGCAAAAGATTGCAGAGGCCCTGTCCAAGGAAAACCTGCTGGGCAGCCTGGGCAAGGGCAGCGGCATTGTTGTCCTCGACTATGCCGAGACCAACGATTGGCAGCTTGCGCACGGCTTGGTCGACAAAAATTTTGGCTAGATTAAAATTCACATACTATAGCTAAGGATTGAACTAAGAGCGGCGGCCGACAATGTACACGGCGTGGATGATTCCAGGGAACCATGCAAAGCAGCAGAGAACAACGTTGATAAGGAGGTCCATGCCACAGCCAGTCTCGAGGAATACGGCCACAGGGGGCAAAAGCAGGGCAAGAATCAAGGCAATGATATCCATGGTGGTGATAAAGTGGGGATTCTCGTGGATTTATACTGCGGCTTATAGCATACCCTCGTAAGCAACTCGCCAAGATTGCTGCTGCTTGCCCCGTTTGGGAGTGCAGGATGCAGGGGGCTGGGGTAGAGGCAACAACGTGAAAAGAATGCTCAATTAAACCTTAATACCGCACAGTAGCAAGCCTAAACTATAGATTGTTGTATGATCCCACCAGCTTGTGCTTGACGATATCGATATGATCAGGGATGGCTGGTGAAGGTGTGTAGCGCTTTCTTCTAGTCATTACATGAGTACGTGCTCCTCAGATTTTGGGCTTTCATCCGATGATGAAGACGACGGAAGACCTATTTTAATTCCGGAATTTATCAAAGTAGAGCCCAGGACCGCGCAGGTGGACCTGAGTACAGTCCCAGGCATCGACGCTCTGGCCGACGACGCGCTCACCCCTCAGCAGCTGGAGGAGCGCGTTAGCTGGTGCAACGAGATTCACAAACAGCTTTCCTTATATTTGCAGTCGTTAACCGAGACGCTGCACTCTGAATGGGCTACCAAGGAGTCTCTTCTGGAGCAAATTCTGGAGAAGGAAACTGGCGTTGACTGGAAGCTCCCCTGAGGGCAGCAATGTCTCGCGATTATTCACCTTTGCTGCTGCAACAGCTTGGCCGCAGTGATGCAAATCCACAGCAATTTTCAGTGGGCCGGTTGATAACAGGACATCCTACTCTGCTGCATAAACTGAAGGAAAAACAAGATAGAGTGTGCTAGTTGTACTAGTTTAATTTTTTAGAAAATTTTAACAAATACATCTCGCAGCCATGACGCTTACGAGCTACAGACGCAACCCTCTAAGCCTTGTACGGCACGCCTCAGTGTCTCAGGATATGCATTGGGAGTACCCATTGATTCGGCTACATAGAGTGACGCAAGGTGAAAAAGACGGAAAACCCGGCGCTTTTTTGATTTTTAGCCTTGAAATAGTGCGAATAAAGATAATAGGTTAAAGCGCTTCGCTTAAGCCCAGCAAATGCAGCATACTCGCTTATGCCCCGGCCCACTGGTATGCTTTTATGCACGTGCCGTTACGCTGCCAAGAGAAATATGTGTTGAGCCCGCGCAGCGGCATCAGAGAAGCGCTAGCTCAAAACTCAAAGCACATTTTGCGGGTTTAAAATTCGCTTTACCCGCCTCGATCACTCTGAAACACCCTTGGAATGTAGATGTGTGGTCCTCCCCCTGCATATGAATATGCAGCCCAGTGTGTCGCGAGTTTTTCTATAAAAGCCTGCAGGTGCGCTGATGTTGCTTAATGATCGCTGCCATTCTTTTTACACTCGTTTCCGCTGTCACCACTATTACTGACGTTGTCACTGAGACCACCACCTCTTGCCCCCCTGAGAGCTCGACTGTGTCTGTGTCTAGCTTTGCCAACGCCACTGTTCCCGCTGAGTCCGTTGTCACCAACTCCACTTCCCACACCAGCGGAAACGTTACCCTTTCCAGCGTGACCTCCACCCCCAAGAACTCCACTGGCGAGACCACCTCCACCCCCGCTGGATCTTCCTCCAGCCATGTGGCCTCCACCACCGCCTCTTCTAGCACCCCTGCCGAGGTCACCTCTTCCTCTTCCTCCGTTGCCGTCAACGGTGCTGTTGTGTACGCCGCGCCCTTTGTTGCCGCCGCCGCCGCTCTGTTGATGTAAATTGTTAACACAGCTAAATTCTAATTCTGCCTTCTATTGGCATTGCTACAACCACATTTATAATTAATATCACATTCAGCTTCTACTATATAGTCTTGACTCCGTTCTCCACCAAATGTCGCATGCCAGAAGAGTCGGAGTTTTCAGAGCTCTCGAGCATTTCGCTCAATGAGGTGACTGAGGAAACAGAAGCTCCACTGGAGCCAGCTGCACCAGAGCTCTCTATTCAAGCTGCCATCAAGCAAGCCCGCCAGTACCTGGAGCCGATCAAAACAGCTGAAGAGCCCGCCCCGCTATTTGTGCGGGAGCCTCCTCAGGGACTACTCCTAAACCTACCAAAGCAAACAGTCAAGAGGCACACCCAAGCGCCATTCAACTTCAACATGATGGTGGCCGGGCGCGCTGGGCTCGGCAAGTCCACGTTCCTTAATATGCTCTTTACTCAAGATTTGCTTAACGAGGTCAACAAGCAGAGCCAGGGTGCCAATGATATTGACGTGTCCTACTTTAAGCTTGAGGAAAATGGAGTCAAGGCAAACTTTACTATTATTGAGACCTCTTCGTATGGTGATGAAATTGACAGCACAAACTGTAGCCTGTCTATGGTAAACTACATTGACAAGCAGCTCATGCGCTACATGTATCAGGAAGAGCAGCCTGATCGCAGTGGGATGGAGGACTCCCGCGTCCATCTGTGCCTGTACTTTATTGAGCCCATCAACCGCGCGCTACACCCAATTGATTTGGAGGCAATGAAGGAGCTGGGCTACAGGACCAATCTTGTACCCGTTATAGCCAAAGCAGACACTTTGACAACTCAAGAGCTATGCGCATTCAAGGACCGACTCTCCAGTGAGCTTCAGTGCAATAGGGTCAAGGTCTACGATAACTTGCAGCCATTCTCTGTGGTGTGCAGCAATACTCTTGCATTTCTGGATGGGCGGGAGTGCTTTGCCCGAGTATACAGCTACGGAATTATCAACTGCGAGAACCCTGCGCACAGCGAATTCAACGCGCTGTGCACCCTGCTGATGGAAACCAACACGCTGGATTTAATTCAGTCGACGCAGGACTTGTTTTACCACTATGAGCGGATGGTTCTCATGCTATACCGCAGCAAGAAAATCGAAAACAAGCAGGCGGCATCTGAATCTGCTGCTTCCACCATTGACGACCTCAAAGACCCGCTTGAGCTGCTCAAGGAGATCCAGAAAATCAGACTGTGCGATTTGGAGAAGGAGCATTTGCAAAAAGATTTGCTATTCTTGCAGCAGGTACGCCGCATTCAGCTAAAGTACAACAGTGTTGGCCGCTACCAGAGCCAACGCTTTTCGATTATTCAAAAAGAGCTGCAGTCGACTCGCCTTGACAGTGAGCAGGAGCTCAAACAGGCTCGATTTGATATTAACGAGCTACAAGAGCGAATTGTCGCGCTCAGAGTTCGAGCAAAGTAGTGGTAGCAACTGTAGGCTAGCTGTTGATATGCATGGCATATGCACGTGTATGCACAATTGGTAAGGGACATGCATTGCCAGTGCTTGTTTGGGAAAAATAGCTGATTGAGCAGTAGATGGACGCAAATCGTGCCCAAGGATTTGCAGCTTTGCTATTTGCCCCGTGAAAGGGTTACAGCGGGCCACTGGAGCACTGGTTGCGCAGCGAGCATGCAGGCGAATTTAATATTATATTGATTTATAAACCTGGAGAGTTGATGCCAAATCCTGTATCACGGATTATAAACCGAGTTTTGGCCCGCAAAAGCCAAGCATTTTGGCCAACCGTGCTACCATCACCAGTGCCAGCATGGAGGACAAGCATCTTTTATTTTTGGTCCATGGGTAAGTCCGGAGCAGGGCTGTTGTCCGCGATGCAACAAACTAACAAAGTCTTGGAGGAAATCCTGGCCACATGAAGGCATTGGAGACCGCACTTGTGGCCCAATTTAAAAAGGGCACACTTGTGCATGTTGCGACTTCTAATTCTGGGTTGCGCACCATGGAGGGTACTGTTTTGGGGGCTGACCGGTTGTGCCACGAACTGATGGCCCTTTTGACCAAGCTGGCCGAGGACGGGATCAAGGTCTCACGGATATCGATCGTAGGGTATTCGTTTGGGGGCGTGCTCAGCAGATATATGATTGGCATGCTGGAGGAGCTCAATTTCTTTGATACTGTGGAACCGTTTATTTTTACAACGTTTGCTACCCCCCACGTGGGGTCAATGTTTTCTCGCAGCAATTGGAGGGGCAGAACCTTCAACTTTCTCGGCTCAAAGCTACTTGGAATTACTGGAAATGATTTATTTTGCACAAACGATCTATTGGTGGATCTGGCGGATCCAAACCAGGTCTACTTTCGCGGCCTGACGCGGTTCAAGCACCACATTTTGTTTGCCAACGCCACCTTTGACCGCACAGTGCCCTTTTGGACGTCATTTATTACCACAAAAAACCCCTTCTATCGTCGCAACCATTTGGAGCTAAAGTATTATGACCATCTGCATGGTCAAAGCTATGACACCAGCGATGAAGCACAGGTGCCGTTCCTGATAGACATGGAGCGCTCGAGGTTCTCTGATCTGCCCACAAATGACTATACCGGGCTGAGTCCAGTAGAGAAAAGGCAGCGGCTCATGATGAGCTGCCTGCTGCCGTTTTTCTTGCCGGTGCTTGTTTCCGTTCTTGTGGTGGGCACGGTGACTGCCCATCTGCGATCAAAGAGTTTCCAGGCGCACAATCACGCAGAGAACTGGGACAAGGCTCAGGAGGCCATGGAGCGAAAACTGCAGCCGAGCGAACTGAAGAAGCTGGAAAACAAGTTCAACCAGGACCTGGCGGACATTGCTGGCGAGATGATGGAGAACATTGTCATTAGCTCAAACAAGGGCTACGGCAACAGCACCATTGAGCCCAGCCAGATCACCCAGGGCTACGCCGAGCCAACCACCAAATTCGGGGGCCTCGAGGAGCAGGTTCCCTGGGATGTCCAGCCCGAGCCCCGCATAGTTCAAGCGATTGAGAACCTCAACACGCTTGGATGGAAAAAGTATGTTGCCAAGCTGCAGCACCTAAACGCCCACGCAGAGATTGTCAATCGACGCCGGGCAAAGAAGCAGGGCGCCGAGCTGGCCAAGTTTTATGCACGCATGGTGGGCAGGCTCGTCAAGGAGGACGCAGAGTCTAGAATAGAATAGAAATACAAAATATGTCTACTGCAAGTCGACAAAGTCGGGGGGGAACAGCCCAACGCGGCCGTCGATTTCTCCGGACCACCAATCAGCCGAGGGGAACTCAATGTTGACGATCTTGTCGCCAGCCTTGAAGCCCAGCTCGTCGTCTTCGTCGGCTTCATAGGTGGTGTGCGCGATTGCGCTCACTCCCGCAGCCTCGCCCACAGTGGAGGCAGCTGCCGGGGTGGCGGCGGGGGCCCTGGCAGGAGGAGCGGGCGCCGGCGCAGAAGAGCCGCTGGGCTTTTTGTCGCTGACGTTCTCCACTGGGAACAGCCCATGCTCGCCCTTGGAGTTGACTCCGGCCCACCAGTTCTCGTCGAGCCGGTCCACGTCGGTGATGGCCTCGCCAACAACTAGCGAGATCTCGTCGTCTGCATCAGGATCCGCGTCGTATGCGGTCACCACGTAGACAGTTGTGCTGGCAGCCGGCGCCGCAGCGGGTGCGGGGGCTCTCGCAGGAGGAGCAGGCGAGGGTGATGCAGAGGCCCTGGCGGGGGGAGGCGGAGGCAAGCTACGGCTAGGCTGAGCGGGTGCGGGTGCGGGAGCGGCAGCCTCCTTTTTGGGCTCCTCGCGCTTGGGAGGCAGCGGCACACCGCGCGCAGCAGGAGCGGGCGCAGGAGCAGATGTCTTTGTAGGCTCAGGGGCCTTGGAGGGGGTAGCCTTGACCTGCACATTCTCCTTGGGGAACAAGCCAGCTGCTCCCTTGGAGTTGGTTCCCAGCCACCAGAAATCGTCCAGCTTGTCGATATCGGTCACTAGCTCGCCCACCTCGAGTGAGATCTCGTCGTCGTCATCCTCGGCAGTGTATGCGGTGATCACAGTAGCACTGAGCGAGCCGTTCTGAGCTTCAGGCTCGGGAGAACGCTCGGGAGCAGAAGCAGGAGCGGGAGCGCGGGCAGGGGCAGGGGCAGGGGCAGGCGCCGGCTCCTTGGCCTTGGGCACAGGGTTGGGCACGTAGGGGTCTTCCTTGGGCTCGTCCTTTTTGGCAAACTTGCTGGTGAGGTCTGCAAACGAGGCCTTTTCGGCATTTTCAGCCTTGGGCGCAGGCGCGTCCTTCTTTGCGGGCTGCTCTTTGCCGGCATTGAGGAACGCGGCGCGGGCACCAGACACTGTGGTGGCCTCCTCTGGCTCCGAATCGGGCGAGGGCGAACGTGCGGGTGCGCGAGGAGCAGGCGCAGGCGAGGCCTTGGGGACAGCCCTGGGTGCGGCCTTGGGGGCGCTGTTGCCCTTGGAGGCCCATGGACTAGTCTCGCTGGAGGTGGTCTTGGTAGCAGCTGGCTTAGCCCTTGGCACGCTACGGGTGTTGGTGTCGTACTGAGGCTTGGAGCTCTCGACGCCAAGCTTGAAAGCGCTCATGCGATCTTTGAGACTCGAGTACTGCTCCTCGACTTGTTTGCCCGAGGCCTCGGCCTGCTTGCGAGCGGACTCGTGGATGGCCTTGAGATCAACCTTGCCAACTGGTTTGTAGCTGGGCTCTGACTTTTCGGGCTTTGTGTTGGCAAATTTATTGTACTTGTCTTGCTCGCGCAGGGCCTTGAGGTCAATTGGCTTCTTCTCGGCCGGCTTCTCCTGCTCAAACTTGACAGGCTGCCTGACCACCTCGACCTTGGCTTTAGTGTAGGCGGTTGGCACCTTGGTGAGCTCGGAGGTCTCCTTGACCTGGACTGGCGCCGAGTCTCCCCAGTCGTCCTCGTTGGCGCCCGAATCGGCCTGGCGGTACTTGGGCTTTGTGCTCGGAGCAGACTTGCCCTGCGTCAAGCTGTACTTTGCGCCGGCACCGCTCGAGACCTTGCCGATGATAACCGAAGGCGTGAGCTCGTCTCCTTCAGCCGCAGCCAGCTGCACGTGATAGCCGGGGAAGTAGCGAGCAACCGCACTAAAGTGGGCATTGAAGGCTGTGCGCTTGCTGCTCGGAGTACCCTCGCCGACCCAGCCAACAAGAGCGACTTTGTTCACTTGGTTAAAGTCCACCTGGACGATTCCATACTGCACCTGGCTGTCGTCAAACGTGTCACAAAATTCCTGCAGATTGTCGCCGGTCTCTTGGACATTGAGCGAGTTTCCCGCCTCGTAGCCGAAAATTGCCCATGTGGTCTCGGGGTCGCTGGACAAAACCTGGTTGTAGGCCTTTTTTAGAGCCTGGCCGTTGGAGGCCAGGTCAATGGCAAATGACATAACCTATTGGGCATCGGCCGGGGTGCCAAGAGCAACCCAGCTGTGACCGTATGCGGTGCCATTGCCAGTGAATTGTATATTATACTGTTGATACAGTTAGTAAATAGGCCAGATCGCAAGCCCCATCGGTAGATTTCAATAGTTTTCCAAAATGGCCCGATCCTGCAGCTCTACAGCCAAGCTTTAACGGCCAACGGTACAATGGGGCACCACCACACTGTTTGGCGTGCACTTTTCTGCCATGCCGCCTGCCTGAGGCCATGTGCCATCTCGGCTAGAATAAAGACGCTCTTGGCACCCCGCAGATTCGATTACCGCAGGACCCCCCCTCGCTTAAATTACCGATAAGCTCGCGTCATTGCATTAGAGGGCTGCCATGGCTAAATGCTAGCCAAAAGGATGCAGTCTTGAATTAGCTTTATTTGCGGAACAATTCATCTACCGGTGATAGGCGCTACTTTAGCGGGGGTATGTTAATTATTTTCCTGCAGTGACAAATAGATGGTGTTTGGAGCCATGAGATATTTTTAGCAGGGTGCTTGTTGCTAAATTTGTCTTGGGCCCTTGTGGCTACTATACGCGACGGTTGGTCCCTTGTGCCTGTTTCAAGTTTTTTCGACCCTTGTCAAAGCTGCAGCATTAATTAGATTTTGGAACTTGCAGCGGGACATCTGATGCATGCGCGATCGAGTCTAAATGCATGAATCGGGTCCCATACTTGCAAAAACAAATAAATTTCAGCGATTGCACAATCTGGGGATCTGCTGATGATTCGACATCTTTAAGGGCGGATGCAGCAGTCTGCATACTCAACACAAACAGTCGCCTTGCAACGGTTTTTGAAAATCTCTATTTGAACTACGCATTGACTGTGTGATTCACCAGGAACTAATTATGCAAATGTAAAACAATGGCTGGCGAAGCCGGACATGTTTACGGCGCTCGTGCAGGATGCATGCATGTATAAAAGGCTGATCGCCCCGTTTGAGCGACTTCACCAAACTTTGCAAGCTCGGCCGTTTCCCGTCGAAACCAAGCGCTTGAGCCTATTGTAAATTCTGGACCTTACTGGTGGCTGCCCCTTTCCTCCCCCTTTAAAGTTTTGTCATCCCCCCTGTTTCAGTGTGCCACTCCACACCTGCCCACCTGCTGTTTTCCTTTAGCTGTTTGCTCAAAAAGCCCGGACCAAAACTCGCTAAAACCTCCACTCTTTACAAAACCCTTTCATTCTTTTTTAACTCGCCATCTTCCCCGGCTCTTGACTCTATTGAAATTGCTAAAAACCAATCATCATGGACCAGGCGTACTCTTTTCCATCGCCCACGTGCGTGCATCTCGCACCACCAGCCACTAATTTGCCCAAATCCAGGGCCAAGTCCATGAGCAGCGAGGAAGCTCCTGCTCAACGCAAACACTTTCACTCACACCGGCGGTCTGCGGCTGTATCTGAGGACCTGCGCGGAGTCGTAATCCCAACCATAAAGCCCGTTTCGCCGTCGAAACCCGTGGAAAATAGCCCGGCCAAGGCGAGCGAAGATCGCAAAGTCGCCTTTGCGGCGCCTCCAAAGACCCCTAATCCCGAGTCACCCCGATCGGCGTTTTCGCCCCGAAGCCCATTCCGCAGTCCGCGTCGCCGTACTTTGAGCGTATTTGTCGACGACGAGCCCCCTTGCATAGACTTGGACGAGGCCATGTACTCAAAGACCTTGCACCGCCGCACAGAATCCTTGCCAGTCGCCAATGGCCTCCACAGCCCATTCCTGCCGCCTCCCCGCCCCCATATCGAGCCCGTTATCGAGGAAGAGGAGCACTCACAAGTCATCAAGGACTCGCCCGAGGACCGAAACTCTGGCGAGAGCGAGCGGTCGCTGTCTTCAGGCGAGCACTCGATTGACTCAAAGAAGGCCAAGCGCTTTTCGTTTCTGCGCAGCCTGAGCCCTCGTTTGCGTGCGGCCTCGCCGCCCCCCATCAGTTCGCGCGTCGGCTCGCCGCGCCTGCTCAGCCCCAAGAAGCTGCGCGACATTCCCAGCGTTTCCAGCCTGAGTATCCCAGATATGGCGCCCCCTAGCGCCACCAGCCTCGGCTTCCAGTCGGAGCTGCCAAACACGCCCCTCTCGGACTCGTTTGCTCTTGGCGAGCCCGGTCCAGTGTACCTTTCAGATAAAAAGAAGCGCTGGTCCCTTTTCCGTCGTCAGACGAAATTAATTTAATTTAATGCATATACACTCTTCACGCTTACTAGTTTGGTTGTTTCTTACTCCTGCTCCCCCCCCCTCTCCTCCAGATGCACCTGATTGTGATGGTCCACGGCATGTGGGGAAATATCCACCATTTTGAGTACATCAAGGATCAATTGGTTGCAGCCGGCGCCACGTCGCACGACGGGGGCCCGCTGCCCGCCGAGATTGGGTCCACCCTTGTGTACCGCACCTCGAGCAATGAGGGGTACTTTACCTATGACGGAATTGACGTGTGCGGCCTGCGGGTTGCAGATGAAATCATGGCAGAGCTCGACCTGCTCAAGAGCAGCAACGTCAAGGTAACCGAGGTCAGTATCATGGGCTACTCAATGGGCGGGGTGATTGCGCGGTACGCGGCCGGGATCCTGGAAACACACCAGGTGTTTGACAATATCAAACCGCGCACGTTTACAACAATGTTTACGCCTCATCTTGGCGTGCGCGTCCTCAACCCAGGGCTCGGCTCGGTGCTGTTCAACGCAATTGGTGCCTGGAGCATGGCCCGCACCTCCCGCCAGGTTTTCCTTGAGGACAGCCACCACAACTGGCACGCCCCGTTGTTTCTCCACATGACCAGCAGCCAGACCCCGTACTACAAGGCGCTCGAGAGGTTTGAGAGCCGCACTCTGTATGCCAATATCGTGAATGACCGCCGCTGCGAGCTGTACACTGCGTCTGCGCAGACGGATATTCAGCTGAGGGGCGTGCCCACTGGGCCGTACCTCAAGGGCTATGAGCCCACCCTGCTTCACACTCCGTTAACCTTTGACGACAAGCAGCCTGCCGAGCCCGCGCCCACACTGTTTGCGAGAGTCAAGGCCTCTGTTGCACTCGTCTTCAAGGTGGGTGTGGCGGTGCCTCTGTGGTTTTGCGCGTTTTTGGTCAATGCTGCGTACCAAGCCGCGGCGTCTGCACTGCGGACCTCGTCGATCCTGAGTTCAGGCCGGCTGCTGGCAATTGACGAAAAGTCGAGCTCGGACCTGCAATCGCTGCTGGAGAGCGAAGCCAACCGGATTGTAGAGGACGTGTACGAGGCAGTCGGGGGGCACGCCGCGGCCCCAGTGGAGGTCAAGCTGATTGAGAAGCAGTTCAACAGTCTCAAGTGGGACAAGGTGCTTGTGCACATTACCTTGGACAAGAACGCGCACGCGGCAGCCATAGTGCGCCTAAACAAGCCGAGCATGGCCGAGGGCAAGCAAGTTGTGCGCCACTGGATCAAGGAGGTTTTAAAGTTATAGTATTTATAAGAGTCAAGTTGCTGTTGGGCAGATGCGGTGGGCAGCATGTGGTGGCAGCATGCGGTGGTGGACAGCACCATGCCCCTCCAGCCCAGGGGGGATTTCACGTCTCCCACCGGTTTGGAGGAGCCCACTGAGGGGTGCCAGTAATCCATTAGTCACACAGCCCACGTGACTTTTTTCTCACCTAAGGCTCCCACCCTGCGATTGGTCGTTATGCTTTCTACCATCGCTCGTGCCAACGCGCGTAAAGTGGCACCTGTTGCCCCCGCGCTTTTGCGTGCCTACTCTGCACAGGCACCCGAGGCCAAGGCCAAGAGTATCATTGATGCCTTGCCCGGTAGCACCGTTCTCAGCAAGAGCGGCATCCTTGCCACTGGTACCGCTGCCAGCGTGTTTGCCATCAGCAACTCTCTCTATGTGTTGAACGCCGAGACCTGTTTGCTCGCTGTGTTTGCCGCTTTTGTTGGCGTCTGCACAAAGACCGTGGCCCCCGCCTACAAGGAGTGGGCCGAGTCCTACATTGACAACGTCAAGAACGTGCTCAACAGCGCCCGCAAGGAGCACGTTGTTGCCGTTCAGGACCGCATCGACAACGTCAACAAGCTCGGCGACGTTGTTGCCACCACAAAGGCTCTTTTCGCCGCCTCCAAGGAGACCGTCAACGCCGAGGCCGAGGCATTTGTCCTCAAGCAAAAGGTCGACCTCGCCCGCGAGGCCAAGGAGGTCTTGGACTCGTGGATCCGCTACGAGGGCCAGGTCCGCGCCCGCGAGCAGCTCGACTTGGTCGCCCAGGTTACCCAAAAGATTGAAAAGCAGGTCTCCAGCAAGCAGTTCCAGGACGATGCCCTCAAGAGTGCTCTCGAGGAGGTTGAGCGCATTTTCAAGAAATAAATGTAGTCTATGTTTAACGATTTGTAGAACCCCACGGGAGCCGTACAGTCCCCCAGATGGCTCCCAGAGGGCTCCCAGGGGGCTCGCTGGCGGCCTCGTCTCGTTGTCATCATGGGAAAGAAGGCCAAAAACAAGGCAAAGGCAGAGCCGGCAGAAACGCAGCCCGAGGACGGGGCTGTGGCTGCTGCCGAGCCCGCATCCGCAGCTGCGGAGCCTGTGGAGCCTGCAGAGCCCGTGGTGGAGCCAACGGAGCCCGCAGGCGAGGCCCTGCCAGAGCCAAAGCCGGTAGCGGCTCCAGCGCAGCCAGAAATATCCCTTCATCAACAGATTGGCAAACTCAGCGCCCAATTGGAGGCCACCGAAAACGAACGTGACGAAATCCAGGACCAGTACGAGGAGCTCCTCGACAAGGTTGGCCACATCAAAGCGACGCTCGGCGAGAGGCTGAAAAAGGACGCCGCAGAGCTTACAGCCGTGAAAAGGGAGCTGGCAGAGCTGAGGCTGGAGCGCGACACCCTCAAAAAGGACTCGCTGGAGCTCGAGCAGCTGAGGGGCCAGGCCAAGACGCTAGAGACCAAATTGTCGTACTGCGAGCTGCAGATAAAGTCACATTCAGACCAATCAAAGGATACAGAGTCCCAGGTAGCCCAGCTCACGCAGGATGTTGCCGAGCAGACCCGATACGCTGAGCACTACCGCAAGTCGATGCAGGACGCTGCCAAAACCGCAGAGTCTGAAAAGCGGCACCTCGAGGCAAAGAACGCCGAGCTCAAGAGCCAAGCCGCCCAATTCAAACAGCAGCTCGAGCAGGAGCGCGAGGCAAACGCCAAACTGGAAGCCACAATCAGCACCCAGCAGCACGAGCTGGAGCAGTACAAAAACAGTGCCAGCCAAATCGAGACTCTGAATGAGACGGTGCGAGAAAAGACCATTCTAATTGGCAAGCTCAGGCACGAGGCGGTCATCCTCAACGAGCACCTCACAAACGCGCTCCGCATCGTCAAGCGCGACTCTGAGGGCCAAACAGTCGACAAGGAGCTGGTGTCCAACTTGATTATACAGTTTGTCCAGCTGCCGCGCGGCGACACTAAAAAATTCGAGGTGCTCCAGCTCATTGCCAACTTTCTCAGCTGGGACGACGAGCGCCAGGTCGAGGTTGGCCTTGCTCGCCAGGGAGGGCCCGCTCCCCAGGGCTCGCTGGGCGGGTTTCTCGGCAAATTCGCCGAGTTTATGGAGCGCGAAAGCAGAAAATCGTAGCCTAGTACATATATACATAATCTATTTGCCTATACAAAACGAGCCAAACACAATGTCCAGCACCTCGTTTACTCCTACCGCCCTGCCGGTAATTTTGCCAATGCCGTCAATCGCAAGCTGCAGCTCGGCGCTGGCCAGGATGGCATCACCCCGTTCCAGCTGCAGAATCGCCTGCTCCAAGCCGGGCAAGACGCTTTGGGTCAAGAGGTCCCGCGTGCGGCGTGACGCGCCAACCATGTCGGTCGCCTGGATGCTGCCTGCAGCGGCATGACAGCTCTCTGCCATAAGCTTCACCAGGTGGTCAAACCCGTGGCCAGTCTTTGTCGAGACCGCCACATCGATTCCAGCTTGTGCAGCGGCAAGGTCGCTCTTGTTGCCAACTACAATCACTGGGATCCCTCGCGACCTCGCCGACTCGATTTCGCTCAACGTTTCTGCTGAAAAGTCCCGATCCAGCGGGTGTACAGCCATTACAACGTGTGCTTGTTTGATCGCGTCACGGGCCCTTTGGATGCCTATCCGCTCTAACTCGTCGTGGTCTTGGTGGCCCTGAACAGTTCGCAGCCCCGCTGTGTCTCCAATAACTACCTTGTACCCGTCAATATCCAGGTTGACCTGGACCACATCTCGCGTGGTTCCCGCAACAGTGGACACAATCGACGCTGACCGGTCTACGAGCCGGTTCACGATACTGCTCTTGCCCGCATTGGGCTCCCCAAGGACTACGAGCTGGATTCCCGAGGTGATGATCTCGGTCTTTTGAATACTGGACGTGTGCCTCTCAATCTCTGTAAACAGCGCCTGCGCTTTGGCCCGGACGCTAAACACCAAAGAGTTTGGCGACGACTCAATCTCATTGTCATCGGCAAAGTCTATTAGCGCTGTAAGTACTGCTGTGTTTTCCACTAGCTGGCGCCGCCAGTCCTCGTACAACTCTGCCAGGTTTCCCGCTGCACCACTGATCGCCAGCTGGCGCTGGAGCTCTGTCTCTGCATTTAGCAGATCGCGGATCCCTTCAACCTTTGTGAGATCCAGCTTGCCATTGTAAAAGGCCCGCTTGGTGAATTCGCCAGGCTCTGCGTGCCTGCACCCAGCCTCGCCTAGCTCCTGCATCACTGCAGCCAACACAGGGGGGCTGCCGTGGCAGTGCAATTCCACAAGGGGCTCGCCTGTGTAGGACCTTGTCTTGGCAAATGGCAGAATCAGGGCCTGGTCCAAGAGCCCCTTGGCTCCATAAATATTTCCAACACTGGCCGCATGTGATTTCAAAAGCTTCTTACCCTGGGTCAGCTTTTCCGTGACATGCCATGCCTGCGGCCCGGATATACGCAAGATTCCAATCGCAGACTTGCCAGCCGGAGTGCTGAGTGCGTAAATAGTGTTCATTTAAACAATGCAGAAAAAAAAAATAAATCGAAATTAAAAATGAGAATCGAGCGAAATGAAAAGATGTATAGCAAATGTCGGCGAGCCGACGGTCATAATTCGTTCATCTATGGAAATGGTATGTGATATATGCAAATGCAGCTTGCTCTTTCGCTGAGCACAGCTGGGCTGCTACGCCTCCAGGGCGCAGCAATTTTTTTTTTTGATGATGATGGAGCTTTAGTGGGTGGTCAACAGCCACTTTTTGTATGAGGTGCTTGTTTGGTTAAAAAAGCTGTCGCTTTGCTCCTCGGCCGCAGCGATCAAGAGCGGGGACACTGGTGGGGTGTTGGTGTCGGCGTGAGCGGGCTTGATTAGCGGGGAGTCGTAAAGGAAGCGAGAGGATTTGTTTTGCTCGGGGGTGCTAAGACGAGCGCCCGATGTGGGGTGGCTTTGAGTGGCCCCTGGGATGGTGGTGGTACCGCCCTCCGCCATGCGGCACTCGTCCGAGCAGTACATTGCACCTTGCGCGCATTGCTTGTCGCAGTTTGAGCAGTAATCTTCTACCCACATTGTATCGTTTGTGTAGTGGTGTGTGGGTTTTTTCAGCATTTCCAAGTGGGGCCCTCTTGTATTTATACATGGACTGAGTCAATTCTGAACCTCACTCGTGCATATGCAATGCAGGCGCAACCTCGTGACCGCGCACCCCCGTGCCCGTCACAGATGTGATGCAGCAGTGGGGGTCTAGAAATAGAACGGGGCTCGACAAAAACATATAATTTCGATTGAATTTGGGCAAAACACTAATTTTTCGCCATCAGTGTGAGTCAATTGCTTTCTCGCTAATGACGCGCGCATTGATAGTACGGCCGCATGCAGCTGCAAACCCTCACGCGAAAAAAAAAATCTGTCACCAAAAATCACGTGTAGCTGCAGGGCAGTGTGACAATCAAGAAAATCAAAAAATATCAAGGTAAAGAGCTAAAAAATCGCCTCGCCTCGAGCCATCTGTGCATGCGCCCTATATTTCATCAAACTTTAGCCCGAGTTTCAACTTGAACCTGTAGAAAACCTTGCACACCAGGGTCGTGCGCCACACATCAAGACTGTGGCGTCACCGAAACATGGCGGCATGCCGCTACTAGAGAGCTGTTGTTTCGGGGGCAGAGTGCTAAACCAGGTATAAGGTGAGCCTATTAATTGCAAGACTTGCAAATTGGTGGGATGGGTCAGGGTCCTGCCACCTTTCCCCGCCCCCGACGCCCGGGGTAGGAGATAACGCGTGCCGCTGAGCGCGCATATCGTGGTGAAGATTTCTCAAACCAGCCAGCTCTAGTCTTAATTTAGAGCGGCGACGTGTGTTTGGCACGTATTCGGTAGTGGTGGGGCCTAGCGGGCGGGACACCCACGTGCCCCACACTATCTTCATCACTGTGGGATTCACCGAAAAATACAGGGGCACGGTTTCAAGTGGGGTGTTTACTGAGTTTCCTCAAAGTATATGATTGAACTCGTTGTTTGAGCGAAATAATGAGCCGCACGAGTACAGGCACATGGGACACGCGCGTAACAAAACAATGCAAAAATTGCGAAAAATTATGAAAATTGGCATCAGCGTGTTGCTGAACAGGAAAACCGCGTGGCTGCTTTGCAGAGTTGCGAGCTGTGAGCGCAGGTGTCAAAATTTGTAGATTGTTGCTAGGCTGGGTTTCCTAGGTTACGTGTTGAGAGTTTTAGTTTAGCGTGCCTGGGAAAAACATTCTAGAGACTAGATTCAGGAAATAAAGTGAGCGGGCCGTAAATATAGGGCTTTAATAAAGTTAGTTTAAATTGGATAAAGTCTAGTTTGCCCAGATTTGGGGCCCAAAAGAATTTTGTGGGTAGGTTAATAATTTGATGGGTGCTGCGGCGCTAAGCTTTGGCGGGATGCATAATCTAGGGTTGTTTGACCACAAGGGGAGGGTTGCCATGGCAAATGAGTCGGCGATTTTGGGGTCACCGAGTTCGGAGCAGCAATTTCAAGGGTGTTTCAAATGGTGAAAAATTTCTCAAGCAAGGGTTGCGCCCAGTTCTGGGCCGTGCTTTTGAGCAACGAGTGTGATCTCGTGAAAAGACCCTGTGTGGGACTCTGCCGCTTGTAATTCTTGTGTGAGTAGGTCGAGTACCACGGGCTCAAAAATAACGCCGCCAGTATATGCCACAGTGGAGCGGATGCTTCCTGTCAATTTCGTTGCTGCTCGGATCGTCGTAGCGACGAGATGGCACGCCCTTGTCACGATAAAAAGCGCCATGGGGTCACGGCTGGTCACCAGCGGCCAGAGCTCGTTTGTAGTTTTCTGCACACCAGTAGCGATGGAGTACAACTCGCCCAAATATGCGCCGCCTGCCATGCGCTCGAGCGGCATATTTGGTGTTTGGCCTGCGAGCCTTTTCTCTAATTCAAGGTCAAACCACTCGAGTCTTAGGGGGTCCCCAAAGGGAGGCACGCCGGCCATCCCCATTTCGCAATTGATCAGCTGATGATCGACATACACTGCAACATTGTACCCGGTTCCCCAGGTTATGGCCACTCTGCATTCCACATTGTGCACGTGCTGGGCCATCAAAGACGAGACTGCATCATGCACAACGTGGAGAACCCGTGTGGTTTTCAAACGGGCGTTGAGCTCGCATGCCAAGTCTTTACCTATCAATTGTGGGGCTAAACACCAGCCCTTTCCCATTGGCTGCAAGCATCCATCCTTGAGCGGAAAGGCCCAACACAGATTGAACGGCGGCACTTGCAGGTGATCTAGCACCTGTGCGAGCCAGTCCAATGGAGCCTGTCGAGCCTGCACAGTCACTAGCTCGATATGAGTATGCTCTAAGGTACTATAATTTGTTTTGGCAACTCGCAGGGTGGATCCGCCCAGGTCAACAACGATGCAGCCGCTGGGAAATGGTTTGGGATCCCAATTAGTGCTAAAGTTAGTTTTCAAATCTTGCAATAGCGGGCCAAGGTCGAGCTGCCAATTCATTCTAGTTTTCCCGTTTACTCGCAGACAGACCTCTGAAGTGTAGGGTCCTATCCCCTTGCCCCCCCTCTCTCTTCATTGGGTTGACTTGAGCGCGCTGTGCCAGAGTCGAACGTTAGTCATCAGTTTACCCGGCCTTTTCCTCTTAAGTATAGCATAATCACCGTTCATTGGAGGACTCATCATGTTCGCTCAGGGTGCAAAGATGGTGCGCGGATACGCGACGCTTCGTGAGATCGAAACTCGTCTCAAGAGTATCAAGAACATTGAGAAAATCACCAACACCATGATGGTTGTTGCCTCCACCCGTGTAGGCAAGGCCACCAAGGCCATGGAGACTTCTCGCGTGTACATCAACAGCGCCGCCAAGGTAGCCAAGGACAGCGAGTACGCTGCTCCTGAGAGCTCCGAGAAGAAGCTGCTCGTCGTTATGACCAGCGACAAGGGTCTCTGTGGTTCCATCCACTCGCAGGCTGCCCGTAGCGCCCGCAAGTTCCTTGAGGCCAACCCCAACGCCGACTTGGTTGTTATTGGTGACAAGTCCAAGGCTCAGCTCAGCCGTACCAACCCCGAGGCAATCAAGCTCAGCTTCAACGGCATTGGCAAGGAGGCCCCTACCTTCGCTCAGGCCTCGCTCGTTGCAGACAAAATTGAGGAGCTCGGCGACTACGACAGCATCTCCCTCTTGTACAACAAGTACGTGACCAGCGTCTCATTTGAGCCCACCACCACCGAGGTCATCCAGGCCGAGGCCCTTGAAAAGGCCCCCAAATTTGGCACCTACGAGGTTGAGGAGGAGGATGACACCACCAAAAACTACGCCGAGTTCTCTCTCGCCAACCAAATCTTGTCCGGTCTCAGTGAGGGTCACGCTGCCGAGATTAGCGCTCGTCGTAACGCCATGGACAATGCATCCAAGAACGCCAATGACATGATTGGTAAATTCACCATTCTCTACAACCGTACTCGCCAGGCCGTCATCACAAACGAGTTGGTTGACATCATCACTGGTGCTTCGTCTCTTGATTAAACGACTTTATGATTAGCTAGTTAAACGAGCTGAACTTGACGCGCAGCAGTGTGCTGTGGCGCGTGTAACGCCGGCCGCTGGCCATTGGATGCTGACGGTTGGACGTTGGACGTTGGACGTTGGACGTTGACGCCGCACCACCGCGTCCTCCGACCGCCGCGCTCTAGCGGTGAGACGATTACATAACTAGGATAATTAACGGCCTGGATACAAGACAATAAATCAAGAGTTGGTTTCTACTTGTTGACTTCTCGGCAATCCAGCCTGCCTCCAAAGGAATTGCGTACTACTCGTTTAGGGTTCCCCCCATACTTGCACGCGACTGTTGACACATCCCTGCAGCCTCTGCAGGTGCAGGTCAGAACCCATCCCTTGCAGCTAAATGTGTCCCAGCACACGCGATACCGGGTTTTGTAGCCATGCCCCTTGCCTTATAATGACAATTGATTTAATCCCACCAACTGCCGGGATTAAATCATCCACAGGCGCTACGCCCAACTCTTCACAGCCTCGCGTCACTCAGACAAGAGCCAATATGGCTCATCGGCCAGCCAAGCGCTGCGCCACTCAGGCCAGATTGGACAAGCGTACGGGTGTATTTGAGCAAGAGATAGAGGACTACTTGCTGGAATTGGACGCAGATTTGCAGACACTCACAGGCACGAGCCTTGAGCTGAACAGCCATGGGAGAGAGATGATGGGCAAATTGAATGCAAAAGCGGACAAATGTTTTGCATTTCTAGAACGTGATTTATACCGTCGGTTTGTTAACCTTTTTAGCGGCGTTCACTTGCGCCCGGATCAGTTATCAAAATTGTCAAGCCTGGTGCGCCCGCCCAAGCCCGAGCCCGAGCCCAAAACTCGCGGGCAATGCGGTCAATGCGGCCGCTGCCCATCTCGGTAGCGGCCCCTCCACCTCTTTCGTTCAACACGGCTATAAATAAACTTGTATAAATTACTCGCTACCAAAGGTGTTCTCACCCGAATAAGTAATGTAAAGGAACCCATCTTTATCCTTATGCTCCTCGTAAATAGTGCTCATGAGGGCACTTGTGGGTGGTAGCACGTCATTGACAAAGATAAAGATGGCCTTCTCGCTATCGAGCTTGATGCGCTTCCGGATAACATAGACAAACTGGCCGACCGATAGGTCCTGCGGAACGAGGTACTTGCGCTTGTCAATGGGGGCGATATCGCTCTTGTCGACCTTTTCGCAAATAACCGGGATGCGGCCACTGTATTTCTGGCGGATACGGTCGGCCTCTGCCTTGCGCGATTCAAACGGGTAATCGTCTTTGAATTGAGAACGCATTGAGTCAATTGAGGAGGAGGAGGAGGTTGGTGGTGGAAGGGAGGGGGGGAAAGTTACTTATCAACGTTTCTGCTGACTCATGATCGCCCGCTACGCGCACCCTTGCCACCCGGTTGCGAGACCTGTGGGCAGCTTGTGTGGTGAAGGTGGTGGCGCCGCCGCCACACCCAACCCACTTTCGCTCTGCCCCCACCCCACAAATGCTGCGAAAGATTGTTGCTGCGGTTTTGCTGTCGCTGCTGTTTGTGACGGGGACCATCAGCGTGTGGGCCTCGATAGCCATCGTTTGGCCCGTAAAGTTTATTTCGCTCCGGTGGTACGAGCGGCATGTGGCCCAACAGCGGGCCAACTTTTGCTGCTTGTTGCTTGCTTGCACGCAGTTTTTCGCCGGAAGCACCGAGATGCAGCTGCACCTACCTGAAAACTATCATTTAAAGGATGGCCACATAAATTGGGCCCGCCGAGCCGTGGTCATTTCCAACCACCAGCTCTACAATGACTGGATCTACACATGGTGGTTGAGCTACACCGCCTCAATTCCCGACGCGCCAATTATTATGCTCAAGGAGAGTCTGCGCAAGCTGCCGTTTATTGGCTGGGGCGGCGTTGCATTTGGGTTTCTGTACATGGCTCGCAAGTGGGCCGTGGATGAGGCGAGAATCAAGGCAACAACAAAGTGGATCGCTAGCCACACCGACCCTGCTTGGCTCGTCATGTTCCCAGAGGGCACCGTCACTAGCGAAAACACCGTGCAGCGGTCCAAGCTGTTTGCCGAGAAATCCGGCCGCCCAGTGCCGCGCAACCTGCTACTCCCCAGAATCAAGGGCCTCTTTGCATCTCTGCAGGGCCTCGACAATAACATTGAGACCTTGTACGACCTTACTATCTACTACGAGGGGGTGCCCCCGGGCAAGTACGGCGAGGACTATTATTCGCTAAAGCGCATGTACTGGGACGGGCAGCCGCCCAAGCGGGTCAAAATCCACGTCCGCGAATTCAATGTCCGCGACATTCCAACCAGCTCTGAGCAAGAGTTTGACGAGTGGATGTTTAAGCTTTGGAAGGAAAAAGACGACATCTTTGATCAACTGAAAACAGCAGAGTCGGGCGTCACCTCAAAAATCCATTTGTTTAGCATTGCAGACCTGTTGAGGGTTTTTGCCGTACCCACAGTTTTCGCAGCTGCGCTCTCATGCGCTTATAAACTGTAGTCTAAATTCCCTCGTCATCTCAACCCGCATAGGCAACCTCGGCATGTCGTTACTCAAAACCATTGCTCTTATTTTTGCGCTCATCAACTACAAGAACCTTCCTTTTAGCTTCCATCTTCGGTTCTGGGCTATTATCGCCCGCTACTTTTACCTGAGCAGCACCAAACCAAAGAGCATCTACGAGGAGGGCACCTATCGGACCTTCACTCCGTTTTTGGAGATGGATTTCAATCTGCACAAGTCGAATTCCACCTATTTCAGCGATTCTGACCTGTCTCGTAGCGTGCTCATGGCCAAGGTGTTCAAGAACTTCTACCGCAGCTACAGCGAGCCCGGTCTCAAGCTCGGGCCACACCAGTTCATCTACAGCCCACTTGGCTCCACAAGCATGGTGTTTAGACACGAAATTTTGCCCTACAAGCCGTATAACGTCACCTCCAAGGTCTTTGGCTGGAACTCAAAGTGGCTGTACGTCTCGACCAAGTTTGAGATGAACGGCAAGATCCATGCCTATGGGCTGTCCAAGTACGTCTTTAAGCTCAAGCGCAAGACCATTGCGCCCGAAACAGCCATCAAGTTTGCCGGGCTACTGACTCCAGAGGCTGTGGCCAAAAACAGCGAAGTGGCCAAGTACATTGACGACGCCCTTGAACTAGAGCAAGTCGAGCACTTGCTATGAGCGGGCTTTTGAAAAAGAAGTATTAGAGCTATAGATTATTGCAGGATAGATTTGATCTGGTCCACTGTAAAGGACTCAAATGGCGCGTAGAGATAAACGCCGGAGAACGATCCATTCTCGCACTTGAATGCACTAAAGGTATTGACAACGCTAGACTCCTCGGTCGCGCCATCAATGTCGGCCAGCAGCTGGCCCTTGAGTAGCCCAAAATTGTAGCTGCTGGATGCTAGCGTGGGCGGGAGCACAAGCGGCTGAGCACCGTCCATGGAGGAGAGGACCTGACCGGTCCGCTCGTCGAGTTTGAACACTGGAATCTTGGTGTCCTTGAGCGCAGCCACCAACACCTGCCAGCAGGGATCTAGACAGGGCCCTGTCCGGCTCAGGACCTGAATGTCTGCTCTGAGCACCAGCTCCTTGTGTGATTGAGTGATTTGGTCTTGGACCTCGATTTGAAATGCTGAACGGGGAAAATTAGCCGCCTTTATTTGCTCGTCCAGCGTTTGGCTGAGGCACATTTCCTCGGGGGTGGGAATCCCTGTGCGGCCCATGCGGTGCATCTTGACGTTGGCATAAATTCCGCCCTCGCCTGCAAAGTCAGTGAGGCCGCCAACGATGCCGCAAATGACTGTGCATTCGCCGAGTCGCACAACTGCAGAGCCGAGCGAGTCAATATTTTTATCACCGATCTGAACGTGAGCTATTCTTGATTCCTCAAATTTGCGGCCAGTAGGGCGTACGCCAGCCTCCAAGTGGCGCTCCATGTAGAGCTGCGGGGCCAGGCGAGCGAAAATCTCGGGCGGAAAAGCTCTGGTAGTCATGATGATGATGAAGTGAAACTGCTATGTACGATAAATTGTGTATTCTTGGTGCGCAGGATCCTAAGCCTGCTTTTGCAAATTGGAATTAAACTCCTGAGTGCACACGTCCCACGCCTTGATGTATTTCAGCGCGCACTGCTCGGGGCACTGAGCGTTGCCTCCTGACCGCATTGAGTCCATGCACAGGTTGTGGCATTTACTAGTGATTGACTGGTTAGTTTGCTGAAGCTTGAGAAGTGGTGGGTCCCGCGGCTGCTACGGTTTGGGCTCGGCCACGACCAGCTAGTTGGCCAAGCGCTCTACGCAGCTCGGGGCCGGCACCAAAAGCATCTTACCTACATTAACGATTTGTGTGAGCTCCATGAGCCCCATTTCATCAACAGCCTGTTTTTTCAGCGCAGTCAAGTCTGTCTTTTGCTTGCCAAAAAATGCCATTATTACTGATGATAACTATCGTTGGATCGATCAACTATGATCTAGTGACAACCACTGAGATTATCCCCAATGGAGGTGACACTGTGCACGCGATTGACTTTGAGACTCACCATGGCGGCAAGGGTGCAAATACTGCCCTCGCGGTGGCCAAGCTGAGTCCCAAGGGTACCCAGGTCTCAATGGTTGGAAAAGTTGGCAAGGACGAGTTTGGCCCGCAATTAATCAAGGGATTGCAGGGCGTCGGTGTGGATACTACGCACGTCAAGCAGATCGAAAACGAGCGCACTGGCGTGGCGACCATTCTCGTGGAGACCAGCGGCGAGAACCGCATCTTGGTGTATCCCGGCGCCAATGCTAAAGTAGTTGCCTCTGATCTTCCTCAAGAACTGGCCAAAAAGAGTGACTATCTCATTTTCCAAAATGAGATCCCTGTCGAGACCACTTTGGCGATCCTGGAACAAGTCGAGGGTTCCTCGACTAAAACTGTGTACAATCCCTCGCCGATAAAAGATCTGCCTCCCAAAATCTGGGGGCTTGTGGATATCTTGGCTGTAAATGCCTCAGAGGCAGCCACCATCTCTGGCCAAAAGGTGGACTCAAAGGAAGACGCAGAGAAGGCTGTCGCGACGCTATTTGAGCTCGGCATCAAGGAAATCGTTGTCGTTACCCTGGGAGCGCACGGTGCAGTCTTTGGCAGCAAAGCCAGCGGCAAGCTGGAGGTGGACTTTGTCCCCACTGCCAAGGTTGACAAGGTCGTGGACACCACTGGAGCTGGCGACACCTTCTTGTCTGGTATTGTGGCTCGCTTGGCGCAAAACGACAAGCTCAAAGATGCTGTAGAGTTTGCCACAAAGGCATCTGCGATCGTGGTGACCCGCCCTGGCGCCGCAGACAGCGTGCCGTGGTTGGCAGAGATTAGCAGCTAGCTATTTTTTTTTATGTAGACATATCAGATATAGTGCTTGAATCGTCGCTCGGCTCGGGCGCAGGCGACAGGGTCAGGTCAATTGCATCCACTGCGCTCTCGCCTGTGGGTTCGGACACCGCGCTGCCCAGAACGTGGCCCTGGCCTTGGAATCGAGACGCCTGCTGCTGCTGTTGTTGTTGCTGTTGTTGCTGCTGCTGCTGCTGCTGCTCGCGTTCTTGACGTTCCCTAAACTCCTGGACAACTAGCCCGAGATCGAGCGCCGGGAGCCCTCTACGGCGGTAAAAGAGCAGGTAAGCTGCACCATTGACCGAATCTTCGGGATCCGCAGCGCTCACAGTGGAATCGTTGAAATAGTACCACTTTGAGTCGGCAGGATTCTTGGCAAATGCAGTATAGTGGCCACCTCCCAATCCACCAAAGTGGTTATCGACTGCGTACAAATCGTAGATTTGCTCAACCCCATTGGCGCCCAGCACGCGTTTGGTTATGTCGAGGCCGTCAATAGGAAAGTCAACCACATCATCAATTTTGTCGCGCGAGGACTGAATGTCCCGGAACCGCTTGAGGTGGATGGTGAACATATCGGGGGTCTTCCAGAGCTCTATTTTCTTGGTGGCGTTTCTGAACTCGCTGCACCGGCTGCAGTACCACAGATCATTCTCTCCAAGCACCTCGGGCGTGCTAAACAGCTCCAGACAATCGTCGAGACTGAGGTCGGATTTTAGCTTGCGCTTCTCTGCGGCCTCGACAGCGAGTGGGTTGACAACCTTTTCAAACGATTTAAACTCTAGGCTTGCATCAAGCGACAGGCTCAAGACGTCCAGGGGTGACAGCTTGGGCGGCTCGTGCGAAGACGCCTCTGCCTCTGGCGAGAGCATCTCAAATTGCTCCTCGCTCTTTGGATCGCTGGGCGAAGACACAATCTGTAGAGTGTCTAGGTTACTGTCTTCGCTCGCTGCAGGAGACTCGAGTGGCTCGAATCGAACATAGGTAATTGCGTCCGAGAAGCTCGAGCGGCGGTGGCGGGATATGCTGAATGCCGGTACGCTAGATTCGTTACTCGCAACCCGTTCCAAACTTGTTTGCAACGTTTGCCTGAGATCGCTACCCTCTTCAATTCGAATCAAGAGGGGCCAGCCAAGGTTGCGGCCAAAGTGCTCCACCATCACGGGCAAGGCGCCCTCCACAGTCTCATAAACAGCAATGATGTCGTCTGCACCAATCTTGTCGCCTACAGTGTCACGGTCGCTAAACCATTGCCACACTTTGGCGGCATGGATCTCAGCAACAGTCGAGTCAAACTGGCGTCCAACCACCTGCTGGACTTGGGCCTTTAATTGACCAATGTCAGAGTGGGTTTGCAAAGCAACTTCAAACTCGAGCATGGTGCCATCAAGGGCAATGAAATAAATAGTGTGTAGCCAGATTGTAAGGCTCGGGAACGGCAGGGTCAGGTCACCATACGGGTCAAATGTGACGCTCACCTTTGCACACTCTGGACAAACAAGTGTGCTTTTGTAAAGACCGGTAAAGAGGTCTAAAATAATGCTGTCATTGCGTTTGCAGTGGAGGTCCCAGCATTGCTTGGCCAGAGTTGCCACCGCTGCTTGATCATTAACTTTGTCGTCGGGCAGTTCGGGCTTTTCAGTGCTTGGCTTTTGCTTGATGCGATTCAGGTCTTCGTGAAGCGCATCGAGGAGGAAAGCTGTGAATTCCTGCGAGTCTTGCTGCATATAGCCAGCAAAACTGCGATTGAATCGGCCAATGGTCGCCTTGAACAGTCCGGGCGAGTAGCTAGTTTGGGTACTAGTCCATACTCCGGTGGCAAGGTCAGCAAAGGCCTGCGCTGCTGCACCACCGTACCCAATCGGGTTGTCCCTATTGATTTCATCCTTATAGCGGCCCTGCAAAAAGTATGCCATCAGCTCGGGCGTGTGTAGGATGCATTGCAAGGACGAGTTCATGTAGCATGTATTGCCAAGATTATTGAGACCGACTGTGCCTGGTGCCTTGAGATTGATCACTACTATGCGGTTCAAGCCCAGCTCGCCCGCTGTTGTAATATTCAGAGGCAAAAGGTCAAGATAATCGGCAGTGGAGATCTTGTCCAGGCTAGTTTCAGTCAAATGCAATGTTTGGGTCGGTTCTGCAACGATAATTGAGCTGATTTCAGTGCTGGGGCTCACCCAGACCGACTCTCTCGCCTGCCCATTAACAACGCAGAATTTGACTTCTACCTCGGTGTACCACTGTGATAAAAGATCAAACGACTCCTGTGTGATATCTGAGCCTGAGCCATGCGGTGGCATTCGCGGCATTTTTGATTTACGCGTCACATGGCGGAACTTTTCGTACCACGAGTCGTCCACGGAAGAAACACGCATTTCTTCGCTAGCGCTTTGCTCTATAGCAGCAATTGTTTGAATACGTTGCTCCTCTACACTTTCTGTGTTTGACATGGAGGAGAAACGCCGCTTCGCCCCTGACGACTCTTCCATGACGTGACGACTAATCAGTGTCGCCAGCGCAATGACTAGACCCGCAGCAGTTTTAGTGTTAATCTATTTTTCTCCCCTTATTTTTCCTAGTGTTGCTAAATCTATTGATTGCTGCGCTGGATGGGTGTAGAAAAAATCAACAAAAAATATCACGGCATGGCTTCGATCCATGGACTTCAGGGTTATGAGCCCTGCACGCTATCCGGGCTGCGTCACCGTGATTAGTGGTGTCGTACCCGCTAGGAACACTAAGAGCCTAAACATTTGTACTGCAATTACGCGTGCTTATAGGACCAGAAAAAGCGTTTACAGGCCGTTTTAGCGGAATTTATAGCTTTATTAGCGAGTAAGTGAGTTGTAAACACACATAACATACTAGCAATAAGGCTAAGTCTGGATGTAAAGTATAGTTGGTATTTTCAAACTGAGAATTTATGCTAGTTAGAGCGTGAAATCGCGTGAAAGTAGCCAATTATGAACATTTTTATATGAGAAGTCCACAGTAGAGCTTATTTATATACTAAAAACTGGAAGAGCGAGTGTCATTGTCAAATAGCTTCAATTGCACTTGAGGTGCGCAGTTATGTTAACAAAATGTTAATAAAATATGAGAAAAGAGCTAAGATCTCTTGTTTTCGCAGCCACAAAGTTCAAAGCAATAAAATGCCCCTCATTGGGCAGGCTGCGCACTCAATTCGTCCGGGTTTACCAATATATTAGGTCTTAATCCCATCAGTATCTTGCGGTGGCCAGTGTGATCACTGTTTACAATATTGCCATTGCGGGTATCACTCATCCGTCACATTCACAATTGAGCCTCAATGCAAAGCGTCTACGCGGCTCTCAGCGATAGCTACAGCAGCAGCCGTATGGAAGATAGCCTTCCGGTGAGTGAGGAAGTGCCTCCGCTGGATGGGAGGCAGCTAGCAATGTGGAGATGGGCCAATGTCACCAACCTCGATGCCTTCCTCAGCGATGCCTATGAATTTTACCTCGATAAGGGATTCTACTGCATCGTTTTAAAACGCACGCTGAACATGCTCACAGTACTATTTGTTCTTGTCTTCTCCACATACCTCACAAACTGCGTCAACTACCGGAGTCTCCAGGGGGCAAAAACACTTGAAGACATCCGTGTCGAACATTGTCTAGCCAATACATCATTTTTAACCAAGTTTTGGCTTTGGATATTTGGCGTTTTGTGGCTATTGCGTCTATTTCAATATGTACGTGACGTGCCCAACCTGCTGGAGCTCAAGGCATTTTACGAGTATTTACTCGACTTGAGTGATGCTGAGCTGCAGACTATAAGCTGGCAGCAAGTTACAGCGAGGATTATGCGTCTTCAAGACGTAGGCTTCAAGGCAAACAACGGCGGCACCGTTATGCTTGATCCCCACAATATTGCAAACAGGATCATGCGCCGCGAGAATTACATGATCTCCCTGTTTTCAAAAGACATACTTGACCTCAACATTCAATTGCCCTTTTTTGGCAAGGTGCAGTTTCTCACGAAAATCCTTGAATGGAGTATAAACCTGTGCATTTTGGATTTCGTATTCAACGAGCGGGGTTCAATGCGTGCCATCATCAAGGACGAGTCCAAGCGGGAGCTGCTGAGCGCAAGCCTAAAAAAGCGGTTTCGCTTTATCGCCCTCATGAACATTGTGCTGGCGCCTTTTGCTATCCTGTACATGTCTCTTTTTTACTTTTTCAAGTACTTCAATGAATATCATAAGGATCCGAGCACAATGGGAACCAGGCAGTATACCCCCCTTGCCGAGTGGAAAATGCGCGAGCTAAATGAGCTCTATCACATTTTCAAGCGAAGGCTCTCAATGAGTGTAGCCCCTGCTGAGCGATATATCTCGCAATTCCCCAGCGAGAAAATGGATTTATTTTTACGATTTGTGGTATTTGTATTTTCATCGTTTGCAGCAGTTCTTGGAGGCCTTAGTATCTACGATCCAGAGCTACTGAGTCTCGAAGTTAGTCCCGAGAAAAGTGTGCTCTTTCTCATTGGTTTATTTGGTACAATCATTGCCATGGCTAGGGGCATGTCCGCCACTCAAATTGTGGTCTATGAGCCGGAGATGGCCATGCGCCAGATTGTAGAGTTCACTCACTATTTCCCAGACTCATGGCAGGGCCTGCTTCATACTGAACATGTCAAACAGGAGTTTTGTGCACTCTATGACCTTAAAGTTAAAGTCTTACTGAGGGATTTTCTCAGTATATTCTTTAGCCCGATTCTGTTGTGGTACAACTTGCCAGACTCTTGCGATGAAATTATTGATTTCTTTAGAGAGAGCTCGATTCAGATCGATGGACTTGGTACAGTCTGTACCTTTGCAGTGTTCAACGACGACAGAGCCAAGGAGGTGAAAGCCCGGGCTGATGAACTGGACAAGTATTATGCGTCAAACGACGGCAAAATGCTCAAAAGCTACCTCAACTTTATGGATACATATGGACCGGAGCCACTCATAAGAGAATCTCGTGCCATGGCAAGGAACTCGAGCGGAGCCGTGGCACCCTACGCAGACATGTCGCAAAGTATCATGGGCAGATACGACCACCTCCGCAACCTTCCCAGTGTGCTAGAGCAAGCTGAAGCTGAAGATGAGGAGCAGGATGGGGATGGACAGGAGCCCTCCTCTACTGGCGATCTACTCAATCTGCTAAACGAGACCGCCAGCCCTGACATGGAAAATAGCGGTGGCGTATTTGGGCTGCTGAACAGAATTTCCAAAGTGGACTCACGGCGCGGCCCTCTCAAGTAGCGGGCGTATTTATTCAATGCAATGTATATTTAAATAAACTCTATTTGCGATTCTTGCGCCTAAACTTTTCACGCTCGTAGCGATTCGCCTCTGCACCTTCTTCGTTTTGAATGCGGTCGGTGAGTTTTTGCAGCATAGTGTGATACTCGGAGGCATCCTTACGCTTCTCGGTGAGTCTCTGTCTAGTCTCAAATTCAGCGTCACGACGAATCTCCTTGAGAGTACCCTTGCGCTCACGCTTGAGTTCGCTACGCAGCTTGGCTGCTTCACGATTATCAGGGTTCATATCGCGGAACTTGGCTTCGGGGTTGAAGTTATCATCAAACTCAGGAGCCTGGGTAATAATACCAACAGGACGAAGCTCTTGGAGACGAAGAGGAGTACGCTCTGCAACAAAAAACTTGAGCTTTTTGCCAACTTTAGATTGAATGGCATCCTTGAGCGGATGTGCAGGAACACTCTCCAGCACTTCCAAAAACGGTTCAAAGATTTCTTTGTACGCGTCACTGGTTTTCCACAACTCGACAGCGGTATCCAGAGTGTGCAGAGCCTCCACTACAAGACGCTCAATGCTCTGCTCCGAGCTCAGCGACATTGGCGCGCGCTCCGTTTTGGCAAAGTTGGCAGCCAAGCCAAACTCGCGCTTTGAGAGTCGCACAAGATGGGATGCTTTGCCAGGAGAACCCACTGCGGCAAATAGGCGCAGCAGGTATGCAGATACCTCGGGGATGTAGCGCTTGGACACTCGCTGGTACATGAGAACAACCTGACACAGGAAGAGGTTTTGTTTGAGCGACGTAAACTCCACATCCTCAAATAGTCTTTGAGTAATTAGTAGGGTGGCTGCATTGGCAACCAAATGCCATTGATCCGAGGTAGAGAACAGAGCACCCACCAGAGTAAACATGTATAAATCGCTTGTTTTGAGGGTCGTCTTGGCGTGAATTTTGTCGATTTGAGCACGGAAAAAAACACCAAGAGTATCCTCATATGTTTCGGCATGCTTGCGAATGAGCGCAAGTACTTCACCAAAGAGACTGCCATTGTGGGTAGCGTAAAGACACACCAGTTGGAGAAACTGGCCACGGCGAGCCTTGTTTCCCTCTCCCTTTGAAGGGTCGCAGAGGGCGAATAGCTTTTTGAGCTGCTTGAGAGGCGCATCTTGCACCGCGTCCTTGAGACCGCTGAGGGTGGATGGAATTTGGCTAGTTTCAACCTGCTCTTCAATTTCCTCACTCTCCTCTGCATCAGAGACGTTATCGTGCAGCCCAAAGAGCTCTGCATCATTACCAGCTTCAAGGGAGCCAAGATCATCACCCTCGAGTCTCTGTTGGCGAGCAGACTCCTGAGCCTTTTTCTTTTCGGCGGCTTCCTTTTCGAGCTCTTCAGCAGTCTTTGTGCGATCGCCAGGCACCGCGCGCCTGTCAAAGGCCATTTCGCGAATGCGCTGGTCATACTCTAGATCGTTGCCGCGTTTCTCTGGGGTGTTTGAGTTATCAAACTCTTGCAGGTCTGCCATGAGTGCACTGAAGGCCTCAGGATCGTTAAGATCTTCGACCATTCCCTCCAATTCTGCCTTTTCGGATTGGCGCTGAGCCTTGTGCATCTTTGACTTTTGGATAATCTCTTGCATCACCTCGTGCTTGGACTTTTTGCGGCTCTCTGGCTCTTCAGAGTCGGAGAGAGTGCGGCCCTTTGCCATTCCATCTGAAACGCCACCAAGAGCATCGTCCTCGTCCTGCAGATCAGGCTCGTTAAAGTCGTCAAGAGCAAGAGCGTGACCAGCATGGGTCAGGACCTCATTATCGTCATCATCGAGACTGAAGTTCTTGCGAGTTTGCTTGAGACGTTCTTTGGCGTATCTTGCAACCATACGATCCTCTTCGGTCATTGTCTTGTCGTTTTCGCCGAACCGTCTATCCAGTAGACCCCCCACCTTGTTGCGAATTCGTTTTTGGGCGTCATAAGCCCTCTGCCGTTGCGACTCGGAAATTGATTTGGACGCAGTTGTATTGGACTTTTGTTGGTTCGCCTGGCCCACGGTTTGAAACTTTTGACGGGTGTGTTTTGTGTCAAAGGGGTTGTAGCCTTGCCTGATGGCGTCTAGGGCTTTGCGGTCGCGCTCGCGGCGATCCTTGTGGTTTTGTCCAGACTTTGGTTTCTTCTTTTGGCTCTGTAGGAGCTCGTTTTTGCGGAGATCCGACTTGAAATTTTTCAATAGCGAGCCTCCCATTATTAATTTTTTTTGGAGCCGGGACCCAGTATTTATATGAAATGCAGCCGAAATTGAAGAAAGTGGAAATAGTTATAAATCTAGCGATTGTGGGATGCAGAGAAACGGCTCAACTGCGAAACATCCCTATGTACAGTACTGAGCAGTCCTGCTGCTCTGGCGCGACGAATGGCTTTTGCGAGCTTGCGCTGAGACGTGCCCTTGAGCCCCAGCTCATGTGATGGAAGGATCTTGCCGTTCGCAGTGATGTACTGGGAGAGCAAGTCCGGCGAAGTCCACAGATCGATGGGGTCGATGTTGTGCTTCACAAAGGGGTCTGCCTTGGGGGCTTGGCGAGCGAAATGCTGCGCTCTGGAGGCCCTGATACTTCCAAACCCGAAATCAGAGGGCTCGTAGGTGGTGGAAGTGGGGCGAGACAGCTTGGTCGGCCAAAAGCGAGGCAAGATGGTGTTTTCGGCTGGCTGGCCAACGGCATGCTTTAAAGAAACGAGGTGGTCAACTCGTGGGGCGGGCTTTCTCCAGATATCTTTTGATTGCTTGGGAGAAGGAGCTGCCTTTTCGCTGTTTAGCACCCTTCGTCCTGTGCTGAAAAGTCGAGACATGTGGATGAGGTCAGCGCACTGGCCGAGACTGGAAATGCATAGAGCTGTGGCTACAACAAAAAAAAAAACACGCCAGGACAAAATGAAATGAATTAATCTCTATCTTACTATATAGTTTCGACGCCAAACTAAAAGTCAGGAAAGTAGCTGGCATAAGGGTCGTCGCCCTCCATTCCTGCATAGTCCATTTCGGGCTCGGGGTAGAACTCAAACTGCGACGTGTCGCCGACTCCTGATTGAATGGGAGGCTCATATGGCGTCTCAATCTCGCGAGCCAGTAGCTTGTCCCATTGTGTGGCAGCAAACCAGGGGTGAGCCTTGATGTCGTTGGCACCTCCGCTCAGATTACCCAAACGTTTGGACAGGTCTTTTGTAATTAATTGCTGTAGCAAGTCAATGCTGTCGGGCTGCAGATAGGCGGGGTACTGAATTTCAGCGTGCATAATTTTTTCATAGGTCTTGACGTGCGAGCTAGAATAGAATGGCGTGTATCCAGTGAGCATTTCAAAGATGAGCACGCCCAAAGACCACCAATCTACGCTCTTGTTGTAAGGTTTCGAGGCAACAACCTCGGGAGCAATGTAGTCTGGAGTTCCGCAGAGGGTCCAGGTAACGTCTGGAACATACTTTGCAAACCCAAAATCGGTAATTTTGATGTGCCCGTTCTTGTCCAGCAAAATATTTTCCGGCTTGAGGTCGCGGTAGACAATGTCCAAGGAGTGGAGGTACTCAATGGCCAATACTACTTCAGCCGCGTAGAATTTGGCCACGGGGCTCGGGAACCGGCGACTCTTGCGGAGCAATGAGAAGAGCTCACCTCCCTCAATGTAGTCCATCACCATAAAAAGATAGTCGGGGTTCTGAAAAGTTCCCCAAAGGCGTATAAAGAATGGGAATTGAACCGATTTGAGTACCTTGCGCTCGTCGTTTGTGTGGTTGACTTGCTTCATGCGGACGACCTGGGCCTTTTGAAGGGTTTTGATCGCATAGAAGCGGTGGTTGTGCACACTGCGTACCAGGTGGACTCTACCAAAGGAGCCTGTACCCAGCGTACGCAGCAATTGAAAGTCTTGGAGCGAATATTTTCCCCGAGTGGTCAGATCTTGGCTCATCTAAGGCGGAGGGTAATGACAAAGTCCTGGGAGCTGCAGTGACAGGATTATGGAGATCTGCTCGATCAAAAGATTGTAAGCATAGTAAAGCAAACCCGGGTATGCAATGCAGGTGCAACGGGCCTTGGTTGCGTCAGGATTAGGGCTACCCAATTTGTCTCAAAAGCTATTGAATTGTTTTGGGTTTAGGTCGAAAAGGTGAAAAAGTTACGATTTTAGTGGCGACAGGCAAAAAATCGGCCCGCTTTACGCCATGCCGCATTCAATTGCTCTACTGCCGCCAAAATGTGCATGTCGGCCCAGCGAGATACCCCAGGAACCACCCCAGTTACTACCCCGGCGGCTACCCCACTCGCTCACCTAACGATGAGTACAAGCTTGAACGCTTGGTTGGTGGAGAATACGCGGCAGATTGGCACGCTAGAAAGCGCCGTCCGCACTCTTACTACGTTTGTACCCGGACAGCTGCAGCAAATTGAGGTTTTGAGTGAGGCAAGTAACGCAGCCATCCAGGGGTTGGCTGGCTGGCACGACGCTGCCGTGGTGGCTTTCCTGAGAGAGAAGCGCCCAGAACTGGTCACCGCACATTCCAAATATATCCAGAGAGCCAATCAAAGCCCGCTATATCTCGGATGCGCAGTGTCAATCTCGACAATTCGCACCACCGAGCTGCTGGTGGAGATGATTGCCAGGCAAAAGCGCGGCGAGTCTGGCAGATGGAAGGCAATTCTGGGGATTGAGAGCGCCAAAGTGCTGCTCAAATTGGGCGCCTTATTCTCAACTGGCCGTCCACTGGCTCACTCTCTGGTGTATGAACAGACCTTGAGCCCCGACGAGATTGAGGCACTCCTCAAAACCCAGAACCAACCCGTTCTGGAGGACGAGCTCCCTCGCTCGAAAAAGACCCTCCCGTTAGCAACCACTGCGTCCGCGCGGCTGAGCGAGTCGGTGCTACGAGCTGAAAACATCCTGAGGCCAGACCAGCTGCTAAAGCCAATAACCAGGCTGTCGCTGGTTGCAGAGCTCCTGACCATTTTCCGGCCACTCATCTATGCACTCTGCGCTTACCGCTACCGGCGCCAAAAGACCTGGAAACCGTGGGTTATTGGCATTTTGATTGAATTTTTGGGCCGCCAGCTCACTGAGAAGGTGATGGCGCTCAGAGGGCTGAGGCACTCCACATCGCTCGAACGCGACCAGCTACAGCACAAGTCTGCAAGCCTAAAGTGGTGGGCGCTTCGCGGTGAATTCTACAACAGGGTGACTCGACCAGTGATTGCTGGCGTCGCCAACAAATTGGACAAGGTCCCCGTTTTGAGCTTGGTCGGATTGCTCATCAGCGATTCGCTCTATCTGTGGGACGATTTTTATTTCTCAAGCTCAAATGCATAAGAGTCTCTATAGTTTTATTTTATGGCTTGATGTCGCTGCCGGCTACTCGGCCCCACTTGTCTACTGTGGGCTTGTAGTTTTCGATTCTGGCCATTAAAGCCTTGGGGTCGCTCTCCACGATGATCATGTCCCTGTGCTCGGCGCGAAGAAAGCCAGCGCTCACCATCTGGTCGGTCATGGCAACGAGCGAGTCATAGTAGCCATTGATGTTCAAGATTGCACAGGGCTTGTGGTGGATACCGAGCTGAGCCCACGTCCACTGCTCGTAGATTTCCTCAAGAGTGCCAATTCCGCCGGGGAGCACCACAAATGCGTCGCTGAGCTCGGCCATGCGTTCCTTGCGCACGTGCATGTTTGGTACCACCTCCAACGAAGTAAGACCATGGTGGCCAATTTCCTTGTTGACTAGAGCCTCGGGAATGACGCCCGTCACCTTTGCCCCAGCCTTGAGAGAGGCATCGGCCACTGCGCCCATGAGGCCAACGTTTCCGCCGCCATAGACAACATCAAAGCCATTTTCACCCAAAAATGTACCGAATTCACGCGCAATCTCAATGTAGCTGGGGCTATTTCCGCTCGAGGATCCACAAAACACCGCGATCTTCATGTGTAAGTCAACACGTGGGTGCGAGGGCCACGCCAAGGAGTAGAGCCTCTAGTGTGGGCCGCCCAAAGCTAGAGAGTTCAATCAACAAAATACATACCAGCATTTAAACTAAATCAAAAGTATCTAAAGAGCGGGGGGAAGCACATGTGCCTCTCGCTGACATGCACCCGCTTGAGGCTCTGGTTGAGCAGCTTCAAGGAGATCTACCCGATGACGCGGTGCTGGCAAAAATACACCACCAGCTCGTAGAACTTGCGTCCTCGGCGCAGACGTCAATTCAGGGCCTTGATCGCCAGCTGGACGGGCTTTCCAAAACCCAGTCTGCCATCGAGGCAGAACTAGCAAAACGTAAAGATACACCAGCAGAGAATGGCGTCAAGGCAGAATCGCTCGAGACTGACGTCCCAAAGAGGTTCGTTCCCAACCCAAAGTCTGAATTCGTCGATGCTCAGTACATGCCATTCGACAAGTTGGGATTGTTTGAAGAAGAGGATGGTGACGAGGGAATAAAGAAAAAACTTGGCGTTGTTTCGTATCCACAGTCCAATTTGATGGATATGTTGCCCGGACCATATCCAGACGAGGACTTTTCAAAAGCCAGTGCGCAGAACCAAGTACAATTCTCCACCTATTTGACATTTTTGGAGCCATATTTCAGGAACTTTACAGAGGAGGACCTGAGCTTTCTCCAGCAAAAGGTTATCGGTACAGAAACAGTGAATTTTGGTCGCGCACTGTCCCCATATGTGATCCCGCCCTTGGGTCCCATATACACAGACAACTGGGCCGAAGAGGATGGTCCAGCCAACTACCACATTGCTCCCCCGCCTCTAGCCTCCAACGCGCAGCGTTACATCCCGCAGGGCGCATTGAGCCAGCTGAGTGACGAGAACTTGGCAGTGGGTAAGGTCGTTCTGGGGCCCCTCGGCACGCGGCTGATGGGAGCCATTCTCCCCGAAGATGAAGACGAGACGTTCGTGCCGAGCTGCGCCTCTGAAGTGCCACAGGTCGAGGTCAAGGAGAAGCACCCCTTTGGCTCGTTTGCCATGCTTGAAGACAGACTGAGGCGCGAATTCCACTATGTGGGCCTTGTGGATGTTGGGGTTTTACACCGGTCGCAGGAGCTCCGCAACGAGTTTAAACTCGCGGTGGATGCCGGTGATGAGAGCGAAATCGACTGGGTGAATATGACCGAGGACGATGAGATATGCACTGAAATGCGCAAATTGCAAAAGGATCTCAAACGGGTCAGCGCACAAAATCAGAAGTACAAACGCAGGCTGCTCCCGCACGTGGAGGAGCAAATGGCGTGGCAGGAGTACTCGTCGATTCTTGAGGACCTCGATAAGCAAGTGGACCAGGCGTATCTGAGGCGTCTTAGAGTTCCCAAAAACAAAAAGCAGCCGCCCAAAAAGGAAGGGGTGGCTGAAACTCCGCCCCCTTCTACTCCCAAGTTTGTCGATCAAAAGCCTGCTGTTCAAGGTCTTTTGGAGAAACGAGAGCGCTGGGTACGTAAAATAGGCAGCGCCTTCCCAGCCCAGCACCTGATGCTGCGGTCGCACGAGCAAAACAAGTTTGACGGCGACGACGATAGCGATGAGGACATGGAGGACTAATTATTTATAGCTAGGTAGTACCTGCAAGCATAAAAAGAAACCGAACAACCTGTTTTTGAAAGGGTGGATAAATCCACACTTTGAGCGATCTCAGTCTCACCTCACTAATGCTCTTTGGGTTGTTGTCGCTGGCTGCGGCAATTACGGTCACGAGTCAAGATTTTGGCGGCAAACTCGTAAACTACCAGCACTTGAGGGTGGACAATCAACACTATGAGGACGAGACGGTGCTTGTATGGACGACCAAGGGAGACCTCTGGGTCTCGCACAACCAGGGCTCAGATTGGACGATGCACAGCGCTCTGGGCAAGGTTACTCGGGTTTACCCCCACCCGTTTGCCAACGAGCGCGTCTACCTCTACAACAGCGACCAATCGATCTTTTACAGCAACAACCATGCAAAGACATTTAAAGAGCTTAAAATGCCAGGCGTTCCAGACTACCTAGGAGCGACGCTCGAGTTCAACAAGCAAGACCCCAATTATATGCTACTTCACACTATTGATGAGTGCGATGGCCTCCCCGAGGACTGCACTCGCACCGCCTGGTATACCAAGGACGCAGGGAGTTCTTGGCTGCGGCTCAACACTGGTGTCAAGGAATGCCGTTTTGTGACCGAGCTCGTCAAGCTCACAGGCCGTGATCGTGTGTTTTGCGACGAGGTTGACGAGGAGACGTCGCGGCGGCGCCTCACCAGTTCAAATGACTATTTCAGGTCCAAAAAGACCCACTTTGACTCAATCGTTGGAATGGCGCTTGACTCGCCGTTCTTGATTGCTGCTGCCTATAACGATGACGATAACCTGATCACATACGTGACGCTTGACGGCGAGACCTTTGCCCCCGCGCACTTGCCTGGAGACATCAAGCTCAGCCATGACGTGGGCTACACAGTGATTGATACCAGTACGCAGACACTATTTCTGGATGTCACCTCCAAGCGTAGCTACGGTACTATTCTCAAGAGTAATTCCAACGGCACTGACTTTACCACTATTCTCAATGGAGTCAACCGCAGCCCCCACGGCTATGTTGACTTTGAAAAAGTCTCAATTGAGGGTGTTGCTCTGGCCAACGTTGTATCTAATATTGACGATGTGATCAACGGCGGCGGCAAGATTATCAAGAGCCAGATTTCTCATTCCGACGGTGCTTTCTGGGACCCTATCGCTGCTCCCGACGGAGAGTGCGAGTCTGACGAGTGCTCGCTGCATTTGCATGGCTACACTGAGCGCTATGACAACCGCAACACCCCCGACTCTGAGAGTGCTGTGGGCCTCATCATCGCAACTGGAAACACTGGCGACTCGCTGCTCCCCATAATCGAAGGGTCGACCTACCTGTCTGGCGACGCCGGCGTATCCTGGCGCAAGATTGCCGACGAGCCTGTTATCTGGGAGTTTGGAGACTCTGGAAGCATCATTCTCACTGTGCGCACCGGTGACTTGACCGACACCATCCGGTACTCGCTGGACGAGGGTCTCAGCTGGCAAGACTACAAGTTCAGTGATACTCCCGTTCAAGTGTTGAACTTGGCCAACATTCCAAGCGACACTTCGCGCAAGTTCCTGCTGTTTGCCCGTGGGCCCAAGGGTCGGGCCGACACCACCTCTGCGTACTCGATTGCCTTTGATACGCCACGCCCCTGCACCAACGTTGACTTTATCGAGTGGACTCCAGTGCACCCTCGCCTCAAGGATGGCTGCTTGTTTGGCCATAAGCTCCAGTACATGCGTAAAGACATCAATGCTGATTGTACGGTGGGCAAAATTACCTTTGGAGACAAGCCGCTGGGCTCGCCTCTGCTGAAAATCGAAGACTGTGAGTGCACTGAGCAAGATTTCGAGTGCGATTTCAACTATGAGCGCGCAGACGACGGCACGTGCAATTTGATCAAGGGCAGGACTGTGCCTACCCAGGCCGAGCAGTGTGCATTTGGTGGAATTTATTGGCGCGAGCTCACCGGATATCGCCGCATTGCCATTGACACCTGCCGTGGCGGCAAAGACCTCGCGCCAAAGCAGTTCTTCCCCTGCCCCGGTATGGAGGATGAGTTCCACAAACACTTTGGCGGTGGGTTTGGCGGCCCTCCCCGCGGCGGCGATGGCTCGTTTGCCATGGCGTTTATGCTGTTCTTTTTGTTTGCGCTCGTGGCAGTGGCGGGTCTTGCCACTGCCAGCTTTTTGCAAAAGAGCGGCCGCATCCAGCTCGACGACGACAACCAGTCGGGCACGGGACGCTGGGTCGCTCTTGGCTTGGGAATGCTCGCCCTCGTCGGCTCACAATTCAAAGAGCTGTTTGACAGATTAGGGGGCTCGGTCGAGTCGCGATTCATGTCCTCGCGAGGAGTATACGCTCGCTTGGATGATGAGGAGCGGTCGCGGATTTTGAGCGAGCATCTGAGCGACGACGAGCTCGACAACGAGGAGCTCGAGCTCTATAGCGACTAGCTCTTTTTTTTTCCTATAGGTTTCTATTTGTAAATTCTGCCACCAGCAACTTGAGGCGGGCCAGCTGGTCCACCAGGTTGTTTTCCACGCACAGACTCTCACACTCTGCGGCCACCGCCAAAAAGTGGTCTGGCGACTGGATTTTGAGGATGCGGGCAGTACTGACTGCGATGCGGCTGTACTTGTCGAGCTGGGGGACCTTATTCATGGCAAGTGACGGACACGCAAAATGCAACATTGACACGCTGTTTATATATTTTTTGGTTTCTAAATTAAAAGCGCATGGAAGACATGTCGTTACGAATGCGCATATAATCAGGAAGGTCGCCAATGGGGCCCATGGCGGCGATGGCGAGATCGCGGTCCCACAAGTACTGGTCGGCGAAGTTTGTAACGTCCTTGAGAGTGATGGCGTCGATGGTGCGCTCAATCTCGGCGGCGTTCTGGAAGCGGCCGGTGGTCACGAGCTGGCGGCCAATGTCCTCGGCGAGGGCGGTGCTGCCGTCCAGCGAGAGCAGGAGCGAAGCCTTAAGCTGGGCCTTAGCGCGCTCGACCTCTGCGGCGGTGACATGGGTGCTGAGGCGGTTCCATTGCTTGAGAGTAAAGTGCACAAGGTCGCTGATGTGGTCCTTGTTCTCGGTAACAAGGTAGATACCCCACAAACCGGTGTCGGCGTAGGAAGTGCTAAAGCTCATAAAGCTGTTGGCCAAGTGGTTCTGGGCAACAATGGAGCTCAGCTTGGAGCTCTGGTTGTTGGCAGTACCGGCGGTGCGGTCCCAGCTGCCAATGACGGCCTGAGCAACGAGAGCAGGGTAGTAGTGGGGGCTGTCCCAAGAAACACCCTCTACGGCGAGAGCAATGTGAGCGGCGGGCAGAGTGTCGTCGCGGAGACGGACCTCAGAGCCAACAAAACGAGATTTGTCGCCATCCTCGATAGAGCCGCGGCCAGGAACGTAGTTGGCCTTGCCCTCGGGCAGAGCGCCAAAGTGCTGCTCGGCGAGCTGCACAAGGGACTGGTGCTCGACGGCACCAACACCAACAAGGACCATGCGGTTGGCGTGGTAGTTGTTTTTGATGTAGTCCTTGAGCTCCTTGCCAGTGATCTCCTCGATGTTGCGCTTGGGGCCCAAAATGGTGCGGCCAAGGGGCTGGCCCTGGAAGGCAACCGAGTGCAAGTGGTCAAACACGACCTCGTCGTACATCTTGTCGATCTCCTCGGACTCGCGGATGATGACGTCGCGTTCGCGCTCAACGGCAGATTCCTCGAGCTTGGACTGGGTGAGGATGTCGCTCAAGATATCAACGGTCTTGGGCACATCCTGCTTGAGGGACTTTGCGTAGAAAACGGTGTTCTCACGCGAGGTGTAGGCGTTGAGGTGGCCGCCCATGTTCTCAACCTCGAGCTCAATGTCGTGCTGGGAGCGCTTTTGGGTACCCTTGAAGCTGAGGTGCTCCAAAAAGTGGGCAGTACCGTTGTTGAACTCGTTCTCGGCGCGCGAGCCGGCATCAATCCAGACACCGACCGTAGCGGCCTCGGCGCCGGGGGTAGACTCGCTAGCCACGGTGAGACCGTTCTTGAGAGTAGTCACCTTCATTGCGGGCGCATTGTAGTTGAATGTGCTCACTGAACGAGCAAGACGCACACTGCGAAGAGATCTCAGCATTGAAAAGTAAGCAGATGTGTGATTGGTTTAAGTGGGTGGAGCATCACGTGATGACCAAGCGGCCAGAGGCCCCGGGGGGGAAGAGCATGCCCCAGCCTGGAGCAAAAGCGCTCAATGCGGTCGCAAGGCAGCAGGTTCAATTAAGCTAGATAAATAAATGAGTCTAGAGGCGTGGTCACTGCCTAGCGCCGCTCCAATTGGCGGACAAGGGCAGCCGCCTATGCAAAAGATGCTCCCGCGACTCTTATTGGGGGCCGAAACTTTTCTCAAAAGAGTGCTCCGGAGTGCTCACCCGCACATTGAGCGGCTTTGGGGTCTCTTGAATCATTGCCAGGTCCTGGGCGGTCACTTTGATCATGGTCGGCTGTAGTCGCAGCATGTCAGTGTCAGCTGGTGCACCCTCGCGGGGCCGGACGTTTAATGGTTGGACCCTATTAAAGAGTCTGATTGTGCAGCCCAGGATGCTCAGCGAGAATTTCGCGTCGGCCCCAAGCCGATTCTCTCCGACAAATTTTCGGCCAATCAAATCATATTTAATCCCCCGGCAGCGATTGAAGATTATCTCATGCTCACCTCCAGGTTTGGTCTGAATGCCCGTGCGGCAATGCGCGTTTCGCCCTGTGCTCCCCGCATTATCACTGCCAAGCGTACTCTTCTTGAGGGCTGGGGCGTGCCCCAACCCCCGGGAAACATTATCGGCACTGTCAACGAGGCAGTCAAGGTTCCTTCTCCTAATGCCTCGCACGGCTCTTACCACTGGGACTTTGAGCGCTTGATTGCGGTCGGCCTCGTTCCCCTGACTGTTTTGCCCCTTGCTACCGGCTCATTGGCCCCCAGCGTCGACGCTCTGTTTAGCGGCCTCTTGGTGGCCCACTGCCACATGGGCTTCAGCTCCTGCATCACAGACTACATTCCCAAGCGCAAGTTCCCCAAGGGAAACACTGTGTTTATGGGCCTTTTGTATGCCGCGTCGGGTGCCGCCCTGTTTGGCGTCTACAAGCTTGAGACCGAGCAGGATGGCCTTGCCGGCGCAGTCAAGCAAATCTGGAATGCTTGAAATATTTATGTAGATTTTAAGTCGCAGTAAAAGTCAACGCACGAGCCGCGCTCTCGACTGTGCCCGGCTGTTGCATCGTCCCTATCAAATGTCACAGGACCTACTTGTGCAGCGGTGCCGCGACCTGGCAGAGATTGCTTGCGCGGCAAAGAATGTTGCCGATATGCTAAACATGCTTGAAAACGGCTGGACCGCCCAGGAAATGCTGCTGGAACCGTGCGATCGAGCCAGGGCTCAGCGACAGGTGTTTGACCCGCAACTGACCCTAATTAGGCGTGCCAAGTTCTCTAAAATAGCAAAACCGACGGTGTTCAAGGCAGCCAGACCGCCCAGGGCCCCCGGGGTCGACCCCAGAAAGTCAGCCAAATCGGTGCTGGCAATGGCGAATGCTGGTGCGCAAATGCTCTAATTCATAGCTGAATACTCTGTATATTTGTATTCCCAAAATGCCCGGGTCAGGCCTGAAAGGCTCCCTCCCCTGGTATTAGTAGACTGCTGCCATCTCGTCACACGTCATCATGGTCACCATCACAGACGCGCACACAGACTTGATCCACGATGCGCAGCTCGACTATTATGGAAAGCTGCTGGCCACCTGCTCTAGCGACAAGAGCATAAAAATATTTGAGATCGACGGCGAGCAAAAGCGTCTTGTCGACACCCTCAGGGGACACGACGGCGCCGTGTGGCAGGTGTCTTGGGGCCACCCCAAGTTTGGTCCAGCGCTTGCCAGCTGCGGCTATGATGGAAAGGTCATTATTTGGCGCGAGGAGAACGGGAGCTGGCACCAGTCTCAAGTGCACAAGGTCCACGGAGCAAGCGTCAATTCTGTTCAGTGGGGACCCCCCGAGTACGGGCCCCTGCTGCTGTGCGCCTCGAGCGACGGCAACATTTCCGTTATTGGTGGCGAAGGCGAGCCAATCATTGCTCAGGCCCACAATGTCGGCGTGAATGCCGCGTCCTGGGCACCGGCAGGCAAAACCCGCCAGTTTGTGACTGGTGGCTGCGACAATCTGGTCAAGGTCTGGACCCTGGACGGCAAAACCGTCACCTGCGACCACACCCTTCAAAAGCACACTGACTGGGTCCGCGACGTTGCCTGGAGCCCTTCGCTGCTGCAGGACGCTCACATTGCCTCGGTTTCGCAGGACAAGAGCGTTATAATCTGGACCCTCAAGAACGGCGAGTGGACCCCCAAGTCCCTCAGCACCTTCCCCGACGTTGTTTGGCGCGTCTCATGGTCGCTCTCGGGCAACATTTTGGCGGTGTCTGGCGGCGACAACAAGGTCACCCTTTGGAAGGAAACCCTGTCTGGCGACTGGGAGAGCGCGGGAGACGTCGAAGAATAAATATACGTAGCCTACCTAGGGGACAAAAACAGAAAAATTCCTAGTTTACTCGCCTTCAAGCAGCTGGCGCACCACTTGCTCAAATACTGCTGGAGAGTTGGCAAGCGACAAGAGCATTGTGCGCCTGTCTTGGTTTTGTGAGAGATTGAGGACAATGGTTGCGTGCTCGCTAGCGGTGAGCCCGATCTGGTCGAGGCAAGCATTGAGGGTCTGCCATATAGACAGGCCCTGGACGCGGCCAGGCTGCAGCTTGTGGGGCGTTGAATTAGAGCCGCGAACCGGTGTGGATGTGGCATAAGTATGTGACTGGGGCGCTGGCTGGGGCACTGGCTGGGGTGCTGGCTGGGACTCTGGTTGAGATGCTGGTTCAGTCCTTTCTGCCGCTTGCGGTATCGTTGGCGCCGACTGGGGCACCGACTGGGGTGCTGGTACAGTCCACTCGGCGGCTTGTGGTATTATTTGCGGATCCTGCACTGAATTATGAGACGCTTGAGCTGTCTGTGGGGTATAGTGGCCAGGCGGTGCTTGGTACACTACTTCTGGAGACCCCTCGGCGGCTGCCTCTGAAGCTGATTGAACCGAGTTCACTCTCCTCGGGGTTGGAGATTCCATAGCTAGGGGCCGCGCCGGTGTGGGCGTGGCATACGTATGAGGCTGGGGCACCGACTGGGATGCTGGTACAGCCCTTTTTGCAGTTTGTGGTGTTGTTTGCACCAACCGGGGCACCGACTGGGGCACCTGCTGTGGCACCGGCTGGGGCACTGGCTTGGGCACCGGCTGGTGTGCTGGTACAGTCCTTTCTGCGGCTTGTGGTATGGTTTGTGGAGCCTGCACTGAATTAAAAGACGCCTGAACTGTCTGTGAGGTATAGCGATCAGGCTGTGCTTGGATTTCAACTTGAGGAGGCTCCTCGGTGGCTGCCTCTGGAGTTGGTCTAGGTGAGTTCGCTCCCCTCGGAGTTGGAGATTCCATAGATAGAGGCTGCACAGGTCTTGGTGTGGAATGTGTATGTGGCCGAGGCACCGGCTGGTGCATCGACTGGTGCACAGGCTTGTACACCGACTGGGACACTGACACGGCCTCTGGAGTTGGTTGGGCCGATTTCGCTTTTCTCGGGGTGGGAGATTCTAAATATGGGGGCTGCGTCCGTGCATGCCTTGATATTTTAGAGCGGCGTCTCGAGGGAGCGGTAGAGACCCCCGGTGGAATGGGAGCAGTTGCACGGCTGGGTGGAGCGGTTTGAGGTTCTGGCTCAGGCTCAGGCTCAGGTTCGGGCGTAGCCCCAACTCTCTCTGGCATTTGTTCGAGCTCCTCAGGCTCCGGCTCCACAGGCTCGTACTCTTCTGGCTCAAGCTGCTCGTACTCCACTTCGTGGTTGCGCGGGGGCTCTGGAGACTCGGGCTCAAAAGAAGGCACCAGAGACGGGAGCGGCAGCCTGGGTATCCGACGCGGTGTGAATGAGCCCACAGCGTACCCGCTACTTTGACTAGGAGTGGCACCACCCGCAAAATCGTTGGCTTGATTGTACTCCGGCTCAATTTCGGCCGCATTCTCTTGCTCATGTTCCTGCTCAGGTTCCTGCTCAGGCGATGGCTCAGGTTCCTGCTCAGGTCCTTGCGCAGGTGATGGCTCTGGTGATGGCTCGAGCCCGGCTGCAGCTTGGACCACTGATTGTACCTTTTTGGCAAGACTGGGATCACGTCGCGCTCTCTTGGGCCTGGCCCAGGCGTCATCGTTGTTGGGCGGGGCCAGAGCCACATCGAGGTTTGTGTATATCATGCCGTCACGCGAAACGATATTTATGTAGTACCAGCCATACTTTTTCGCAAGCTGGGCGATATTTTGCTGTGAAATTTCACGGTATCCATACTCGTTTGGGGGATTCTGGACCCTCAGTGCCTCGGCCTCATTGTAGCAATCCTTGTAGGCAATGAGCTCGTCGATGGCCCTGCGAAGCGCAGCCGGTTTGGGAGTAGCCAGCTCTGGAAACGCGTTGGCCAGCGCCTCTGAGACAGCATCGCACATGTATTTGGGTCGCTGCTTGGTGAGGTCCACGCTGGGATCGGCACGTTTGACAGCAGCCAGAGCGTCCACTAGAGCCTGCCTAGCTTCAAATGGCCATTGGCGCACTCTTGAGCCGCGGATGAGTGGAGTATTGGCCTGGGATGCAATCTTTTTTTTTCGTGAGACTCCCGTGCCAGCAGCGCAGGGCAATTTGTCAAGCCTACCCACATGAACCCATCGTGGACTTCGCAGAGACGGTTTGTGCCGGTGCACCTGGCAAGCGGAACCAACGCAAGCTCTTTCAGCAGCGTTGAGGCCCCAGTAGCTACAAAGGCGTCTTTTGCCTCGGACAGCTTTGCCAAAACCGCTGCTCCAGTGGGCATCGATCCTCCGCCCACCCAGTCGCTGCGCGCGCTGCGTTCAGCAGTCACAAACCCTGCAGACATCTCTCTGGTGGAGTCACAAAGGGACGACCAACCAGCGACGTGGCCCATCCTTGTTTTCGGGATCCCCCTCGAGCATCGCCAAGCGCTCGTCAAGCATTTCCAGCAGTTTGGGCAGTTTGCCGTTTCTGAAGACGAGCAGCGCGGCCACAACTGCCTCAAGCTCGAGTTTGACAGCCGTGCCGCGGCTGATCGCGCGTTGCAGGAAAATGGCAAGATTGGCCCTGGCGGGTTTTTGCTCGGCTGCACTGCTGTTGAGAAGCAGGCCTCGCCCCCGTCGTCCGAGTGCCTCCCGATCGACGTCAGGCCCACCTCACAGTCGCTCTTTGACCGCCCAGAAAAGAGCGAGAAGCCCTCTGTGCCCCTGACGAGCCGACTGCTCTCGGCGCTCACAAACGCTGTGTTTGGAGCAGATGATATTTAATGCGTTTTTATAAATAACTAGAATCGTACAAGTCTAGGCAGAGAGGCTCTAGACTGCTTGCTGAAACCGGCGCCGCAGATTGTCTCTGCTCGCCATTGAGGCCACTCGCCTCGGGGCCATTCGGGGCACCTGGAGGTCGCCGCCCTCGTGAGAGTCCAATTCTTTGGCGCTTGGCTTGTAGCTCGAGGTGCGGCGGGGGTTAAGCGGAGGGGGCACCAGCGGCCTGAGCCTGGGCACCGGTAAATCGTTTGCAAATGGTGCCGCAGGCGAGGCCTGGAGTTGGATGGGGGACCCCACGACAGAGGCAGGCGACTGGGGCGCGCTGCTCGCGGGGCTGGGTATTACAACGGGTTTGCGGGGCAAGCTTGCCTTTCGCAGTAGGCTAATGCCGTCTGGGCTGGATGGCCGCGCCTGGCTCGCTTGGCTCGAGGCTAGGCTCCCTAGGCTGGCTTGGCTGGCTTGGCTCGCCTGGCTGGCCTGGCTGGCCTGGCTGGCCTGGCTCGCATTAGACGCCTGGCGGATTACGCGCGACGCACCTCGGACGTTGAGCCCACGCCACACGGCATACTCTGCCTGCTTTTGTGAGGACTCCATCGTCATTGCTGCCGCGCTATTGATCACCGCCAAAAATGTCTGCAAGCCCCAAACCAGCAAACTACTGATAATCACCGCTGCCGGCCATGACACCTGGTTCAGGCACATCAGCGCCACCAAAACGGGCGAGAAACCGAGCGCCCTGGTCAGGTCCTTTGTGTCGGGGTTCCACAGCAGCTCCGTGCTGGGCTTGTGATCCCACACCTCGGGGCGCGCTACAAACAAGCGCATCAATGCTTCCTGGTTGATCTGAGGCTCGCTCTCCCAGAGACTGGTCGTCTTTACTGGGCGCGAAGAGTAGCTTCGTTCAAACCGCCAGCATTGCCATGTGCAGTGTATGCTCCAGCCAAAAAGCGGCAGCACCAGAATCCTTAGCGCGCCAAATCGCAAACACGCGCCTAAAAGTGCAACAAGCGCTGGGCTCCACCACTCGTCAAGCATGGTGAATTCCACAGATAGTCTCGATATATGAATAAACGCGTTTCCAGTGCTTAGATAAGTCATTTTCTCTTTCGCGCCGCTGCTTATGCGCGTTGATTGCTTATTTACCGGCGGGGCCCAAATATATATACCAGTGCATCCCACGTTTCAAAATGTTTTGATAAAACGCCTGACAGTCTGAGTCGGTAATCGGACCCCGATGAGGGGAAGTGTCAAGAATGGAGCCGCGCGACTGTGGCTGCACTTTTTGCAACATCCTAAAACAGGGGTGCATACACATTGCATGCCCCTTTATTCCCATTTAGGAAAAGGCTCTAAACCTCTAGAAGCAAATTTTCACCGCTTGGGGAAAAAGCGGCCTTGGGCCACATTGACATCTAATTGGGAACGTGCCCAATGGAAACCCCGTCACAATTTGAGTGCCAATTGTGGGTAATGCTACTAATCATTTAATGTCCACTCTCACAGACCTAAGGGAAACCTGGGACCTCTGCAGCCCCTTTTACGAGGGGGAGGTGCCCCACCTAGAGGTGGAGCGCCATGTTCAGTACCTGGTCAAACTACTGCAAGATCTGCCCGCGGGGTTTATCAGTCTCGACGCATCGCGTGCCTGGACGGTGTACTGGCCAATCAATGCTCTGAGTTTGCTACGAGTTCCCACAAAAGACATCATTGACCGGATTGCATCGAGCGTTTTGCCCTACCAGCACCCCAACGGCGGCTTTGGTGGAGGGGTTGGTCAACCGGGACACTTGGCCACCACCTACGCCGCCATTCTTGCGCTGGCCCACTGCGGCCCCGAGGCTTGGTCCCAGATTGACACAGCAAAGATGTACTCCTTTTTGCTGTCGCGCAAATCTAGCACTGGCGGCTTTAACGTTTGTGCCCACGGCGAGGTCGATCCTCGGGGCACCTACACTGCACTCTGTGTGGCCTCGCTCCTCAACATTCTCACCCCAGAGCTTACTGCCGGGGTTGGCGACTACATTCGCGACTGCCAAACCTACGAGGGGGGGTTTGCCAACATGCCCACGGGAGAGGCTCACGGGGGCTATGCCTTTTGCGCGCTTGCCTCGCTCTTCTTTTTGGGGCAGCAAGACAGTTTTAACGTGAACCGGTTCATCACCTGGCTGTCGCACCGCCAAAACGAGCATGGAGGCCTGAGTGGCCGAACCAACAAGCTGGTCGATGGCTGCTACAGCCACTGGGTGGGCAACTGCTGGCTACTCATTCAGCAGCTCGAGGGCCACAAAGAGCTGAGCAGTGAGCTTGGGAGCTGGCAGGCGCCCCTGCAAGAGTACATTTTGCGGTGTTGTCAGGACCCCAAGGGTGGACTCAGGGACAAGCCCGACTGCAGGCCAGATGCATACCACAGCAACTATGTCTTGCTGGGCCTGGCGGGAACAGAGTACAAGTATACCCAAAACTCTTTGTTTGACTGGCAGGCCGACCCCCTAGCCGAGGGCCACTCCCCCATAAAGCCAATCAACCCGCTGCTGGGCCTACCGCTGGGAGTGGGCGAGAGAATGCGCGAGTACTTTATAAATAAAAAATAAATAAATTTTGTTTCACATCAAGCCGAGCGACCCCAGCAGCGCCGGGTCGTGCAGTTTGGCCTTGCGGCTAATGAGCTCGCCAGCGGTCTTTTCCAGCTGGTACTTTGCCTCGGCAACTGCGGCGGAGATTTTGGCAGCCCCGTCACCGCAGTCGATCTGGACCTGTGGCAGCTTGACCGGCTCCAGCTTGAGGCCCCTCTGAGGCCGCTCCTCGAGCTCCTGAAGCCGCTCCAGCCACTCTTGCTTTTCGTCCTGCATCGCCGTGAGCAGCCGCTGCAGGTGGGCAATCTTCTTTTGGTTGGTGATGTTTTTGTTGTTGGGGGCAAACTTGCTCTCTGATCCTTCCAGTTGGTGGTTGACCACTGCGTGCGACCAGTTTAGCGGCAGCTTGTTGTTTGCGAGCTTCATCACCAGCTTGAGGAGCGCGTCCTGCTTGACCTTGTTTTCGTAGGTGACTTCTGCCTCCTGGCCCAGTCCCTCGATACGCTTGTTGAGGCACCAAATCAACAGCTGGGTGTACTGGGTGACCGCGTCGGGCTCCCCGCCCAGGACCTCATAGTAGTGCTCGTGCCGGACATTGGCAGGGGCCACGCGGGTGTATGGGGTCCCAGCAATGTAGCCTCTCTTTCTGAGGCCAGCAGCAGACTGGCGCACCTGGTGGCCCAGAGCCAGGGCGTCGGCCTCCTCGAGGGCGCGCGCGCCAGTGTCTGGCATCTCGGGGGCGGCAATATCAAAATTGGTCTCGTCTGCGCCTAGGGCCTCTGCCTGCGGCATTTCAAACACGGGAGGAGGCCCGCTGCGGGCTGGTGCTGCCGGTGGGCCCATTTTGGCTCGCGGTGTCGAGGTGAGATGGGGCAGCCGCGGGTCGCCCAGGCGGGGGTCACCGAGGCGGGGCCCGTCCATGCGGGGCTCGGGCGGGTCTTGATCGGGCTGTTTGCGCTTAATTGGCTCGGTAGCGGCACCGCGTCGCGCGTTGAATTTCATCTGCGCTGCTGACCGAGAGACCTGCTGAAAAAAGGGCCCCAGGATGGAATACTTTGGGTTCTCGCTTTATGTGGGGGCTACTCTATTGTATATTGGCGTCTTGATCTGGTCGTCCACGCCAAAGCAGTGGTTCGAGCTGGTCTCTATTTATTACTGGCCCAGCCGGTGGTGGGCGCTCGCAGGCCCCGCGTTTGTGGTGGTGCTCCTGATTTACATTTACGTCGCGCTGGCCGCATACAACACCGAAGTCTTGACTCGTCAGCCAACCTCGCTAGAGACTATATGCGACCCAGCCGCAAACATCGAGGAGGACCCACAGTTTCTGCACCAGTACACCAACGCGGTCAAGGACCTGCCGCTGGCCGAGGTGAATGCCGTGCTCTACTCAAGGGGGTGATGTTAAATAAGTTACTCTATGAGACCCTCCTGCCACAGGGGGCGGGCCCGCCTAGATTCCGCCGGGGCTTTGGGCGCTCTTGCGCTCTTGTTTCTCCTTGCGCATCTCTTCCTTGAGTTCGGCAGAGTCCAGCGGCTTGAGCAGCTCAAACGAGCACAAAAGCTCCTCGGAAACGCTCATCACCGCGCCCCAGTTGTCGAACTCGCCGCAGTAGTTTGGGGCGCTAAACACGGTCACCAGGGTGCGGTCGTTGAAGAATTCGTAGCCATCCTCGACCACCATGTGGGCCCTGCATACCAGGTCGTAGTTGAACCTCTGAATGAACTTGTTTATTGCCACCTTGTTGAAGCAGTATGACGCGCCGCGCTCATTGTCCTCCCACTCATTGGGACCGTCTGTAGGGTCGCTCCACAGCAGGTCGTTGAGCAAACCATACTCGGGCACATCTGTCGGCCGCTCAATGCTGCGAATGTCCTCCACACTTGTGAGGCTGGGGCTGAGGCCGCCGTGTACGCAAAAGATCTTTCCTGCAACTACTGCGGCAATTGGCAGGGTATTAAAGCAATCGATAAACGTCCTCCACGTCTTTACGCTCGATCGGCGTTTGCACTCGTCGTAAAACCCATACATCCGCGTGATGTTGGCAGACTCGTGGTTGCCTCTTAGAATAAAAAAGTTTTCGGGATATTTGATCTTGTAGAGCAGCAAAAGCACAATTGTCTCCAGGCTCTGCTTGCCGCGATCGACGTAATCCCCCAAAAACAAATAGTTGGCCTGGGGCGGGAATCCGCACATGCTAAACATCCGTAGCAAATCTCCGTACTGACCGTGCACATCGCCGACAATTTTTACTGGCGGCTGCAGCTCCAGCAGCGTGGGCTGCGACAAAAAGATCTCAGAGGCCGCCTGGCATATTGCAGCAATCTCGCTGCTCTTGAGGCAAAAGTTGCGCGTGCGTTTTCCCGCGTAGCCGGCATCCAGCAGCAACTGGATCAAATCATCAATATTCAATTGGCCGGGGCCCAGGGTCGGCCCGCCCGGTGTGCGCGGGGACATACCAAACGGCAGCTCACCCAGCTCGTCCTCGTCACCCTTTGCCCGCTCAGGACTGAGCGGGGTGCCCACGGTGCTACCGGTACCTCCATTTCGCACTAGGATTGAGTCCCTGGGCTCGTGAACTTGAAGACTTTTGGGCAAACTCATAAAGTAGTCGCCGTCGCGGGTATTTGTCGAATCGCGGCGACGACTCTGTGGCGTGCCAATGCTCTGGCTAGAATTCGAACGAGAGTACACATTCCGGCCAGGAACCTGCAGGTTTGAGCCCCCGGCTGCTGGCGATGGCGCATCGTTGCGCTCGCTCTCACTGGCGCTCGTGCGCCTGCTCATGGACGAGCGCCCGCTCTTGCCGCTGCGGGCGCTGCGAGCACTGCGCGTACTCGTGGCAGTATCTGAACGACCGAATTTTGGCACGTCGCGGGAGTTTTTGGAATTGTTGTTGCCCATGACAAACCTTGGCCAACTTGGTTAATTGATGTGGCTCACCCCCCCTCCCCTTGGCAAAGGGTACTGCATGACTACACTTTAGCGATAGAGATGAGCTGGAGATTGGCGTCAATTTACCTCAGAGCTCGCGGAAATCAGCTTACCTTTATATAAATTAGCAATTGGTCGCATCAAACGACCCCATAATACTCGGCATCTCCAGGTGTTTGGCAAGCTGGGGCTGGGGCCTGCTCCTCGGCTGCGCCACTTCGCGCAGCGCGTTTGCAAGAGGCGATTCGCTCTGACTCGTGAATTGGAGAAAATGCATGAAAGTTGTCGCTCAACACAGCTGGTGTCGCGCTGGAGTACCTCGAGCTGGAGTACTTGGAGCTGTTGGTTGTTGACTCGTCCACAAATATTTCAATGGGTGCCAAATCACTCGTATCTGCTAGAATCGAGTGGATTGACCGCGCTAGAGACATCTGGGCTGTTGCCGGCGCAGTGGACCACCCGTCAGGCTTGGGCGACGGCGGCACGCCGTTGCGGGGTTCGGCTTGCTGCTGTTCCTTCAGCCTGCGCTCGTAGTGCGCCTGTTTACGCATGAGCCGCTTTTTGCTATCGCGGTACCTTTTGAAAAACATAGAGTTGTACAACAACAAGGCAACAATGTTGTGTATCCTAAAACACCATCTCCTCGCGCGGTGTGTACTGATATTTTCGAGCCGAGGGCATATCCGAAACATCAAAATCGTCGGTTTGAGATGAAAACAATTGCCCATCAAACGAGCTTATTAGAGTTTTGACCGAAACCCCAGCACAAATCAAGACCTCAATGCAAGACAAGACTGTGCCCAGGACCCTAAAAAAGGAGCTATCAAGTTCCTTGGCAAATTGCGTGGTTGCTGTTGAAAACACCCCGAGCGGGAAAGTCATGCCCCACCAGCCAAGATTGAAATCAAGCCTCTGCACAAGAGCCAAGTCGACAAAGGACATGACGGCCAAAACAAGCCAGACCAGGCCAAGGCCCCAGACGGCGAGCGCAAGCACAATCGAGCACGCATATATTGCATCTGCAAATAGCATTGCCTGCTCTAGGTTGTCGGTGCTCCCTCCCAACCACTGGCCCGAGTCGACCAGTATCCTCATCTCTGTGGATAGCCGCATCAGAGCATACGCTCCTTGGCCGCACGGCCCGAGCGGTAGAAACGCGCTCACAATAAACTCTGCAGGCGGAATCTTGTAGATGGCCAGCCGCCCATAGTATAGTGCCATCACCATAAATGCAAGTGGAAGGCCCGTCCCCAATAAAATGTAGCCTACAATCAGATTGATGTGGGCATGCTGTTTAGGTATGACTCCCGCAACAACAGCACTACTAGCCGACATAACCACTGTGCTCACCACGGGTAGCAGCCACTGAGCAGTCATTTTCTCCCATGTGTGAATGTGTCGAGTGAACTGGATAAATGGCACACCAATGCAGACAAATACCGATATTACGACATTGATCCACCAAATAACCCACGTAAATATTGCAAATTTGGGGCCCCAATGCGGGGCAGCCTCTAGAGCGCACAGATTCACCATCGTGGTGAGTGCCATACTAAATGTCCCCAAAAAGAGTGAGTGAATGGGGTGCAGTAGCATAGCAGTGAAAAGTTTGGGCTGATAGTAGTAGCGCAATACCGTCAATCCACAGAAAACCACAAACAACACCACGTTGTATGCGAAAATCACATTGGCGATGTACTTTAGCCCCGGGAACTGGTACGGCAACTCGTGTAGCAGGATGGAACTTATCCCAGTGCCCATACACACGCTGAACCAGCTAGGGGTAAAGTGCAGTAATACTTGGTTGAAAGTGATCTTGAGTTGTGTCTGGCTACAGCTGATAGATTTGGAGTGTATGTCTTGTGAGGTGCTCACACGTGATGGCCGCTCATTGATTGACGCCAGTCAAATTTTGCGCATTCCAAAAATCATGCATCGAAAAGTTGTAGCCGCTGCTAAATTTTGCCTAAGTATCTAGGAGACCGCAGCTAAGCGAAGGGTCCCACATGCGTGTGGGTCGACCAGGCCCTGCAAGATATGCAAGCAGCAGAGCCGCTTCTGGCTGGATTTTTATCACGCTTTAATCGCAGAATTGTCTATACTGAGCCGTCGACGCCCAGCGGTTACAGCGATTGGCGGCAGCACGCCAGAATAGTCTCGCAAATGCTGGCAACAAAATTAGTTTTTTGACCGGTTTTTCGGCAAGCACAGGAAATACGCCTATATAAAATCTCTAGTGAATGCAGCGAAATAACAAACAGTGTGTGTCTCGGATGTTTGTCATGGACAATAAGCTTCTGGAGCTGTACAAGTTTGAGCCCAGTAAAGAGCCTGTGACGCGCCATGACTTGACTGAAATCGAGCACCTTATGGTCAAGGTTGCCAAAAGTTTCGAGAATATCCTCAACATGTCACACATATTTGTCGACCAGGACCTGGAAAAGTTGGCCAGGGACACATCTGAGATTCCCCTGAGGGCAGCGTTGCAGCGTCCAAGGGTACGAGTAGCTAAAATGATCTGCGATAACTACCTTGCAGGCTCAATGCCACTTGTAACTGACATTATTTATACAAAATTTCCCTCAATGAGTATCGGGAGAGTCCCCAAACTCCGCGCATTTAATGTGAACCCGAGCGACCGCAGAGCGCTAGACAGTTTGTGGGACGAGTCGTCGCCGTTGATTCCATCAGGAGCCTCCAAACGAGGGCTGGATGACGTGGTGGATGAGCTGCCACTGGTATGGCCGCCGCCCCTGCCCCAAATCAAGAATGAAAAGTTGCGACTTCAAGTATTTACCCACCGAAGCGCATCTACAACTACGGATAGCAGTGCAGAGCGCCGAAGCCTCAACAATGAGCGTCTCGAGTTCCGAGGCGATATGCTGCTTGGGTTTGTGGTTGTGAGGCTAATTTATACCCGGTTCGCCAATGCAGAGGAGGGCGAGCTGTCGAAAATCAAGGGCAGGCTGGTGTCTAACGCCCTTTTGGTGGAGTTTACCCATGCCTATGGGCTCACAGAGTCATTGGTATGCTCGCTCGCAGTCAAGAAGCAAATCGCCGAGAACCCAGAGAGCAAGTTCATTGCCGATCTGTTTGAAGCGTACATCTGCGGTGTTGAGATGGACCAGGGCTACGAAGTGATGGCAAAGTGGCTGCAAGACTTGTACGAGCCGCTAATCCAAGCAGAGCTGTCGGGGCCGGAAAATGAGCTAGACAAGAACGCAAAAACTGAGCTGTATCGACTTATTGGGTCCAACGAGCAAAAGGTAGAGTATCTGTCGAGCAAAATCAACCAGGAAAAGTTCCGCGTGCAGTGCGTCGTCAACGGAGAGGTCATTGGCACTGGCATTGGCAAGAGCAAAAAGGACGCCGGCCTGCAAGCGGCTGAAATGGCGATCAAAAACGTCAACGCTGTGCGTAGACTGAGCGAGACAAGGCACCAAGCATCGCTTTCACTCAAGCAGCAGCGAACAATGCCTGCTACATCAGATGATCACAGCACCTTTGATCTAGAGGTGGACTAGGAGCCGCTGCCTAGAGCTCTTTGTGGGCTGCCCATTGCATTAATGAATAAATTATCTAAACAAATCATCGATTGGAAGCTCGTCATAGTCGTCGTAGTCCACTGGATCTTCAAACTCCACCTCGCCTGCGGTCTCCTCCTGCTCGAGCATCTCCACCATCTGGCGGCATTTTACTTGTACAACCTGTGATCTCACCTTGCCGTGTTTGGTCATGCTCAAGACCATGGCACTGAGCTGTCCACCGCGCACGCACTTGGAGTCAATGCCCTTTGTGTACTTGCGCAGCTTGAGCCCGCGCCCGGCGTCGTGGCCGTAAAACACGGTCAATGCGTCACGAGGGTCATGCTTTTTCTCCTCTGCGTTGAACAGGCGTGCCCAGGGGGCACCCTCGTCGTCGCTGGGAGCCTCAAAAGTTGGGGGCACCAGGGACCTCAGTCTAAAGATCACCTCGGGGCGCTGGTTCTCGAGATCGGGCTCGTTCCACATGAGGCCGCCGTGCACCGCTACACCCTGTCCTCCGTTTGTCTTGACCTGGCCCAGCTTGAGCATTGCCGGGCACGCCTCGAGGTAGTTGATGTGGCGGGGCTCAAAGTGCATTGCCAGCAAGCGGTCGCGCGACTCGTCGAATTTCTTGGCCGCAACCTCACTGGTGGGCAGCGGCTGCTCCCACTCAACTCCCTTTGTAGGGTCCAAGCTAGCCGTTGCAGGGACACCAAAGGTAGCAGGCTCGACCAGTGCGTGCGGGGGATAGGTCAGAGGCTCATTGATACCTCTGATTTGCGCATACATATCCAAAAGCTCGTCCTCGTGGTTGCCGCGAACGCATGCAGCATTGAACCGCATGGCATCCTCCAGCACGGCGAGCGAGTCGGGGCCCTTGGAAACAAAGTCGCCAAGCAGCACAATCTGGTCGGTTTTGCGGTTAAACTCTACCTTGTTCATGAGCTTTTTAAACTCCTTGTGCATGCCATGCACGTCCCCGATTAGAATGATTCTGTTTGGGGATCCTGGCGCAAGCTGCCGATCTTGGGGCAGGGTGCTCACCCGGACAAGTGGCAGCAATTCATCGCGAGGAGCAGGAACCGTTACCCAAACAAACAAGCCCATAATTCCCAAAAAGCCCAGAATCGATGCTGCCCATTTGAGAATATTATAAGTGGAAAAGTCGGTGACTTCTTCATACTCTTCGGGCACCTCTTCTATGTCCATTGGTACTTTTTGGCGAAACCATTTGCGGCTGGCTTGGCACAGGTTTATATACACCCTGCACGTGCGTTCAGGGTTAGGTTAATTTTCTCCCGAGCGGCCTGCGTCAGGCAGCATCGTGAATCGCAGCACCGCGCGGGTGCACTTTGCATCAAAAATGCCCTGCAGTGGCCCCTGCTCAGCGTGCTCGGCGGGCTCTGCACTGGTTATTTTAGAGAGGTTTTTTTCTTTTAATTATAAACAAATACGATAACTGGCATAACGGCCACTGGTTTCACTTCTGCGAATGATCTTGACCACCTGCCCGCGGCGGAGGCCAAAGTACCGTGCGACGGGGTCCTCACGCTGGATACGGGGCAGCTGGCTCTCCTTGAGGCGGTAGCGAACGAGCAGCTCTTTCTTTTCGGGGTCGCTCAGCACCAGGTGCTTGGGCACAAGCACATGGCGAGTGATGTTGACGACCAAATCGTTTTCCTGGAACGTCTCGATGTTTGTGTCCACAGTGGGAATTAGTTTCGAGGCGCTGGGAGTGATGTTTGTCTGGTAAATGAAGAGCGCACTGGAAAAGTGCTTGGATGCAACCAAAATCACAAACTCGCGCATTGTCTTGACGCCAACGCTGGCTTCCTCGCAAAAGTTCACCCAGAGCGAGCCCATTTGTGGGAATTTTTCACTGGTTTCAACCATGGGCACCGCCTGAAAATTCATTTTTCCGCGAATGACCGTACCGTCGGCGCCGCAGTACTGGCTGCGGAACTCCTCAAGCGAGATCTCGCACTCGTTGGCGCCGACATTGTAACCTCGGTCCCTCACAAGCTCTTTGATTGTGCGAAACGCCCGCCAAAGTTTGGTTGTCTCTTTTTCGCTCATGTCTAGTCAGCCGGGGGAGAGGGAGATCCCTAGGCACTATACAAAATGTAGGCTTGGGGCAAAAGGGTGGATAGCATATGTTGATGTAAATTGTTAAAGTCTGCTCTATTTCAGTGCATGGGCGTGCCCTGCATGCTGTGGCCACCCGGCCCAGCACGCTGACTCCCAAATGTCACGGTATCTTGTGCCGGCCCTGTTGGTGTGCTTTCTGCTGTCGTTTATGGGCAGCGTTGCTGCTCACTCCAAACAGACACACCACGGGCATCACAACAATGACCACGCTACCATCTTTGGGTTCCTGACCCTCGCATTCGGGGTCGCCACCGCCTATGCGGCATACCGCAACCTGTACAGCCGGCAATACAGCCGCGAGCCACTAGAATCTGGTTTCGAGTAGCATTTCTTTTTTCTATAATATACACAAGCCAAATCTATTTTACGTTTCTTTTTTTGGCCGCAACTTAAAGAGGTGTCTTGAGCTTGTACTTGAGCAGCACGTCGCCACCGTTGCGCCAGATGCGTGTTCTGATGAGCGCCAGGGTCATCAATGGCGATAAAAGCTCATCATTACAATAGAGCTCAACAATGTCATCTGGCAGTTGATCGCCAACATTCTTGAGGTGGCCGCTCTCCTTGAGAGAGCTGATAACGTAGGACATTGCCTTGCGGGCTCTCAGAACCGGGTTGGCCAGCAGCCTGCTCTTGTTTTGCACAATCTCGGGGTACTGGTCGTCATATGGCACGACGTTGAACCCAATACGAGCAGGCTGGCGCGACGACATGCGGGGTAGCCACATGGCCTCACCGGCAAACGCGGGCAAGTTGATGCGGAGACCCTCCATGTGGCTTTCGGTGGTCATGTCGCCCACCAAGCACTCAAACTTGACAGTGGCGGCGCCCGCTCCGGGCTCGACCTTTGAGATCAAAACAAGCGTGTCGTCCGGGAACGCAAACGGAGGTGCAAAGGCTAGAGGAGCATCTAGCTCAACCGCGGCATCGTAGGCATCGTCGTAGGTCTCGCGCTTTGCGTCCTTCTCCTTTTGGCTGGTCTTGGCAGTGCTGGGAGACTTGGGCCGCTCGGGAGTCTCGTCCTTGGACTTGCGGAGACCAAACATGCTGCGGAACCTACTGGTCTTTTCTTTCTTTGGCGCTGCGTCCTCTTTTACAATGGGGGGCGCTGCGTCCTGCTTTTGCTGCTTGAGGCTCTGACGCGCATCCTCGAGCTTGGGCTGCTCAGCGGCCATGAACTTGGCAAACAAGGCCTGCAGGGCCATCTTGCCGATGTTTACTCTGCGCTCGTCGTCGCACTCGCCAAGGTCAACACCCAAATTGGCTGAAAACTCGTCCGCATATACCTCTGTAGTGCCTGCGCTGCGCTCCTCCAAGCTGATCACCAGCTTGCCAGCACGGATGCCTACCTGGCACCAGTTATCCAAAACGTCTTGGGTATTGTACTTCTCCGCCAGCTGGCTCAGTTGCTCAGGAGCCTGCTGGGGGTCAATGGCCGGCAGCTGTTCAAGCACCTGGCCACGCAAAATGTCTATGAGCGCTACAACGCCATTAGATGCCGCTATTAGCACCCGGCGCTTATCGTTCAAAAGCAGCGACTTGATCAAGCAGTCACTGGGCTCGATCTCTGTGGTGGGAGGAGAAGGGGCTTGCGCCTCGGCACCCAGAGACGATGGTTCCCAGTACCTAATGCTCTTTGCGCCAGTCCAGAGACCATCAAACTCGGTGATGCTGCGTACCGCAGTACCCTGGTCGGCCACCAGCTCTCTATTAGCGGTCGCACGTGTAGTCTTGTAAATTTTGCCCTTGCGGTCTCCCGATAGCCATGATTCCAAGTTGTCATTAGAGTAGAGACTAAAGACACTCGACTCATGCTGAGTATATGTCCTAAACAGTCTGCCAGCCTTGAGACTCCACAGGCGAACTGTGCTGTCGCTAGAGGCGCTAACAATCCACTCATCGTTGACCATCAAGGAGCGCACATTGTCATTGTGACCACTGAATGCCTGAGATTCAATGTTTGATCTGGGATCCCACAGGCGCACAAGGCGATCAGGACCGCCAGTGACATAGTGGTTGTTTGCTGCAGCCAAAGAGTAAATGCTGCCAAGAGGGCCCGAGATGTTGGATTCAAATAGTTTACGACCGTCCTGAGACCAGCCAATAACCGCTCCATCCAATCCAGCACTGAGAATGTTGTCGCCGCACTGCGCAAGGGTCCACGCATAATCCTTGTGCGCGCCGATTGTGTGAAGCCCATTTTGACTCCAGAGCTTGACGGTAGTATCTGCCGAGCAACTCCAAATAGTTTCTCCTACTGGCAACACCTTGTTGACCCAGTTTGTGTGAGCATCATACTGCAGCACCGGCTTGCTGTTACCAGGGACCCAGCCGCAGATCCTGCCATCGCGTCCACCACTCACTACAAAGTTTTCTGCAGCATTTACACTGTTAACTCCCACGGTATGGCCCGAGGGAGGCTGCCAAAGGCCCAAAATGTACTCCACTTGGCTCATGATGAGTAAACTCTGGGGAAGGTGGGGGAGATGGCGGGGAGATCACAGGGTTGAGCTGCCAGTCCTGAGGTCACTCTGTTTATCGAAAAAGTCATTTTTGGGGCTGGCAAAAAATTTTGAGCACGTTAGATCTCCGGAAAAACCTAGATTTTCCGAGCACCTGCATACTCGACTATTTTCGGCTCTTTGTGCATTGCGGAGAAGGCAGCTGCCACTGCTTGAGTTTCTGACTATATTTCTCGTATTTACTTAATTTTGCTCCAACAGCAATCAAACACCGTTTCAGTATGTTACATGACGTCATTTTGCATGAAGATCGAACGCTGGATATTCTTCTCCAAACAAGCGAGGGCGATCCCCGGCGAGGCTGGAAAAGCCCGCAGAGCTCAACATTAAGACGAAAGGCTTGCGTTACTCTCATTTTAGTCTACATTTACTGCCAAGCTTTGTGACTAGCCCCATGAGCCAAAGCCAACCCCCATTGGTCATTTGTTAAAGTGAAAATTAACGCTGGATGTTGATCCCTGTGCTTGAAGTTTGGTAGTTTGAGCTCGCACTATGGCCAACGCCGCAAATGGGCTGACTTTTATGCAGCCCACAATTTTTTTCAGCAGTCACCCATGAGTGAATTGACGTAAAAAGGCCTCAAGAATGCCGTTTTACAAACCATTGAGCTCGCACTAGGCTGTTGTATCAAATCAAACCGCAACTTGTACAACTCTAACCAGTAAGGGGATTTGCAGATCAGAAATTGCATAAATGCATGTATGCAAGCGGAGGTGTCCGAATGGCAGGTTTCCCAGCGACACGTCCGGGTGCAAGTTGGCAAATAAAAGGCAACATACAGCTACTTGAAGAGGTTTCGAGTTAAACTTTGCTAAAATTTCACTCTAATTTTGGCAAGTTTACGAGTTGGTGGAAAGGCCCGCTCGGGGAACCCCACACCCTAACCCATACGCATAGTGGCATATATATGCGGCTGTCAGAAACGAGTGAAAGCCAGTATGAAGTTTTCCACTGTTTTGTCCCTTGCTTGCGGCGCCCAGGCTGCCTCCATCATGAACCTGCTCCCTGCCGCCTTCACCGAGTCTCTTGAGCTCATGTTTGGCGAGCCCCAGGCTGAGTCTGCCTACAAGGTCCCTGTGCCCGGTAACTCTCCTCTTGAGCTTTGCGAGGCTGGCCGTCCCCAGCTTTTCAACGTCACCAACGTTACCTTGACCCCTGCTCTCCCTGTTGCCGGCGAGAACCTGACCATTGATGCCACCGGTCTGCTGCTCACCAACGTCACTGCTGGTGCCTACGTCGACGTCATCGTCAAGTATGGCCTCATCAACGTTATCAAGGCCCGCTACGATCTCTGCACATACTTGCCCGAGGTTGGCTACGAGTGCCCCACCGGCCCCGGTGAGGTGACCATCTCCAAGTCTGTTGAGATGCCCGCCACTCTCCCCGTTGGTGAGTACCTTGTGATCGCCAAGGCCTACACTGTTGAGGAGGACCTCCTTAGCTGCCTCTTTGCCGACGTCACCCTCGGTCTTTAATTTAATTTATAGATATCATTAATTGATTGCCAGTCTTTGCAACTCGACTTCCTTTTGGGTATAGTGCCGTTGGCTGGGCGCTGCTGGCTGGACCTTGTCCAGCTTTGCAATTACTTCAACAAGCACTGTGTTTTCCTGGGTGAGCCGCGAGAGAATCTCGGCGCCCTTGAGGAATTCTGCTTGAATTTCGAGGCTCTCCTGGTTGAGGTTACGAATCCTGCGCTCCAATTTGCGAATTTGTTTGCGTTCTTCGCTCAGCTCATTGACTGCGTTCCCCTGAGGTGGTTGTGGGTGGGGCTGGGGCGGCTGGGGCACCATCATGGGCTGGGCAGGCATGTACATCATGGGCATTTGGTGCATACCGTACATTGGGTGCATCATAGGATGGCCGTTCATGTGCATTTGCGGGTGGCCCTGAACCATCATTGGATACATTTGCTGGGCCTGCGGGTGGCCTTGTGGGTGGCCCTGTGGATGGCCCTGAGGGTGGCCCTGAGGGTGGCCCTGAGAATGGCCCTGAGGATGGCCCTGTGCTAGTCCCTGTGGCATTCCCTGTGTCATTCCCTGTGACAGTCCCTGCGGCAGCCCCTGTGGCAGCCCCTGAGGGTGGCCCTGGGGGTGGCCTTGAGGGTGGCCCTGAGGAAGCCCCTGGGGGTGCTGCAGGTGCCCCTGCGGATGCAAAAGTCCACCCTGGGGCGTTTGGGGATGCTGTCCCTGCATGTGCATCTGCTGCTGATGCTGGTACTCGTGCGGATAAGACATGTACCGCGACTGTGACCTCAATGCTCTTCTGTCGTCCTTACCTAAGGGGTCACTATAACTTTATGCAGAGGACACTAGATGGATTTTTCCGGCAGGGCTCCACCAAAAAGCCAAAATTAGACCACAGCGAGTCCGAAGCTGCCCCCGCCAAGGTTGAGCCGCTCCCCAAGCAAGAGCCCAAGGCAGTGCCGATTCCGAGTATCAAGCACGAGCCGGGGAACGCGTCAAAGATCAAGTACCTCGAGCTGGTAAACACATTTTCGCTGGTAGAGGCCACGACAAAGCGTCTGGAGATACAAAAACTCTGCACTAATTTATTCTCCAAAGTACTCAGCCAGGAACCCCACAGCCTGCCAAAGGTCACATATTTATGCATCAATCGCCTGGGGCCAGACTATGAAGGGCTCGAGCTTGGTTTGGGCGAGTCGCTCATCATCAAGGCGCTCGCCGAGTCCACCGGAAGATCGACCCAGCACATTAAAAAGGAGTATCAAACAGTGGGCGATTTGGGCACGATCGCCTTGCAATCCAAGGGCGCTCAATCGACAATGTTCAAACCTAAGGAGCTCTCCATCGACACTGTGTTTGATAAATTGACAGAGATTGCGAAAATCTCGGGGTCAAAGTCCCAGGATCGCAAGATTCAAATCATCAAGCAGTTGCTAGTGGCGTGTCGCGAAACCGAGGCAAAATTTTTGGTGCGCTCTCTGGAAAACAAGCTACGCATTGGCCTGGCGGAAAAGACTGTTTTGATCTCCCTCAGCCAAGCGCTCATGGGCTATGATCAGGCCCTCGGCCGCCCAACCTTGGACCTTGCCGGGGCTGAAGACACAATAAAGGACGTTTTCTCGCAGGTACCAAACTATGAGCTTATGATTGAAGCCGCTCTTGCCAATGGCTTGGCAAAGCTGTCTGAGAGCATCAAACTGACCCCCGGGGTCCCTCTCCGGCCAATGCTCGCCAAACCCACAAAGTCTGTGACTGAGGTGCTGGATCGGTTTCAGGGCAACACATTCACCTGCGAGTACAAGTACGACGGCGAGCGCGCGCAGGTGCACTGCACTGACGATGGCAAGATGCACGTGTACTCGAGAAATATGGAAGACATGTCGCAAAGGTACCCCGATATTATTGACATTATTCCCAAAATCAAGACCGAGAGTACCACGAGCTTCATTCTTGACTGCGAAGCAGTGGCATGGGATCGTGAGCAGAAAAAGATTCTGCCATTTCAGGTGCTCTCCACCCGCAAACGCAAAGATGTGGAGAGCGGATCAATCAAAGTCCAGGTGCAGCTCTTTGTATTTGACATTTTGTATCTCAATGGCGAGTCACAGCTAGCCACCAGTCTCCAAGAACGACGCGAGATCATCAAGGCCAACTTCAACCAGATTGAGGGCCAGTTCTCGCTGGCAACTATAATGGATTCCAAGGACCTGGATGAAATTCAGGGGTTTCTGGACCAGAGTATTAAGGATTCTTGTGAGGGGCTGATGATCAAGATGCTGCAGGGCCCCGATTCGTACTATGAGCCGAGCAAACGCACGCGCAACTGGCTCAAGCTCAAAAAGGACTATCTTGAAGGGATTGGCGACTCGCTGGATCTGGTGGTGCTGGGCGCCTATCATGGCAAGGGCAAACGCACTGGCGGGTACGGCGGGTTTCTGCTGGGGTCCTGGAACGCTGATAACGAGCAGTACGAGACGGTGTGCAAGATTGGCACTGGCTTTTCCGAGGCCGATCTCGAGCGGCTGTCGCGCCAACTAGAGCCGCTGGCAGAACCAAAGCCAAAGTCATACGTCTCCCACGACCAGGCTTCCAACCAGCAACCCGATGTCTGGTTTGAGCCCAAGTATGTGTGGGAGGTTCTAACAGCGGATCTCAGCCTCAGCCCAGTCTACCGAGCAGGCTCAGAAGAGCTGGGCAAGGGCGTTAGTCTACGGTTCCCGCGGTTCATTCGGGAGCGCCTGGACAAGGGCCCCGAGGACGCGACCGCCTCTGAGCAGCTGGTCGAGCTGTACAATCGCCAGGTGTCTGTACAATAGCGAGCGTAGCACGCGCAGCGCGCGCGCAGTGTATATATAAATTATGTATCCAGAGGCTCAATCTCCTTGACCATCTGTCCGCAGCGGGGGCACGCAAACCCGTCCGGCTCGTCGCTGAGCTTGATTTTCAGGCAAATGTAGCAATAGAGGTGGCCACAGCCTGTCTTGTATGGGTTTGTGAGTGTCTGCGTCTTGGCGTCCTTCTCGTGGCACAGGACGCACTTTGTTATTGGAAAGTCTGGCAGCAGTGTGTCTGGTACGGCATTAGCGGGCAGTACTTTGCGAATATAACGCTTTATGGTGCCAAAGTTGACGAGCGGGAGCAAAAAGAGCAGAAACTCCGTCATGGCATTCCACACGAGCTGCCTATTTTGGAACTCAAAGTTGACCATTCTCCCCACTTTACGGGTCACGGGGATCCATTTCATGCGTAGAATCCGTAGCACAAGGGTGCTGTAGTTTCCCGAGTACAAAAAGGCCACGAAATTCGCCAGCGATGCGGCCAACCAAAGAAACTGGATGCGGTCCGCCAGGGCCCGCAGCTTCACCACCGCCGGCATGTCCTGGCTATCGTAGGACGCGGCACTGAGGTAGTCGCTCAGCTTTGTCCAAATGTACGAGCCCCCCACAGTTAGAATGCCATACAATGCCTTTTGGGTTTTTGTGAGCTTGACAAGGTGGTGGGCAGTAGTTTTGGCATTCACGAGCTTGAGGTTTTGCAATTTGGCGCCATAGGTCGTTGCGTGGTCCCACACTGTGGCCTTGAATAGCAGTGCCTTGAGCACGAGCTTTAGCTCTGCCTCGTAATTGTCCTTGACGTCGGGCCGCCAAAACTTGAATGCGTCCCAAAGTTTATCCTTGAGCTGGTCGGCCAGCTCTGCATCGAGCAGCGAGGCGTCCAGCTGGCCCACCCGAGGCTGAACTGGGGTTCCAAACAGGTTCATAATCACAAAGGTGGGGGGGGGAGGGAAGGAAAAGGGAAAGGGGGATACATTAAACTAGTATAAATAAGGACGTCATAGCAAAGAGTAAAAAAAAAGGTCTGCACTCGGTGTCAAATTACAGAGTATAACGTGGGTGGGAATGGGGGTAGCCGTACTCGGGCATGTAGCCCTCGGGATGGGGCATGCCATCCTGCCCGAGCATGGCCGCCTGAGCCTCGAGGTTGTGCATGTACTGGCCCGGGGGCACCTGGCCAGGGCTGGTGGGCATCATGGGCTGCATAGGCACTGGGATCCTGTGCATGGGCATAGCCGCCCGCTGCATGGGGGCGGCCCCACCGCCCATGGGCGCGACCACTGGGGCGGGCACCACCGGGTTTGAGGCGCTCTGGTTGGCCCCATGCTGGTTGTTGGCGTTGCTGCTGGAGCTCCCAGAGGCGCCTCCAGCGGCAGCAGCTATGGATGTGACCTCTTTTTGCTCCTCGTCCAACGGGAGATCGGGGGCGTTGAGGCAGTCCTGGATCAGGCGTTTCCCCTCAGCCTGAGTGACCATTGGCTGTAGCTTTGGCGTCGAGTAGGTGTAAACGAGCCCTGTTTCAGACACAACCAGCAAGAGGACCTGGGTGCCGGTGAGCATGCTGAGCTCCCATGCCTTTTTCATGATGCCGTGGCGACGCTTTGAGAAGGTAATGTGCCGCCGGCCCTTGTCCTGGATGAACTTGATTTCTATCTTGCGCCTAGAGCGCCCGCCATCCTCGTCGTCGTCGTCCAATGAGGAAGGTGGGATGCCGCTGGATGAGGGGTTGCGGGGTCTAGGAGGCTTGTCGTTGTCGTCCTCCTTGAGATCCCCTGGTGCTGAGTTTGTGAATTCGGCACGCATCATGCAAGTGTGGAAATGTGAGATTGATGAATGTTGTGGGTTGTGATTATTTGTGAATATATCGACACATTAGTCATCCGCGGCTGCGGCGCGTGGCGCATGAAGGGTGGCGCATCGCGAGCAGACGCGAACTGCAGGAAAAAAAAAATGGGGCAGGCAAAATTAATTACCCAGGTCGCGTGACCCACTAGAGGCTCTAGGCGACGTTAAAATTCACTAGTAATGGTGGAGCCACAGCCTACAGCCCACAGCCCACAGGCCACGCATATCGGGCTTGTACATATACTCGTGCGCACATCAAAAAGTATCTATTCACATTCTCTTGAAAGCTATAAACATTTTACGCGCCCTTGGGAGCCTCCTTGTAGGAGATGGCAGCCTCCTCGCCCATAGCGGCGATGATGGTGACCAACAAGTCCTTGCCCTCGTCAAAGTCGGCCTGGATCTTGTCACCAAGCTCTCCGTCGGGGAGCTTGACGTCGTCCTTGGTGGAACCGTCAGAGTTCATCAAAGAGAGGAATCCGTCATCAATGTCAATGAGCTGGAACTCGCTACGGGAGACGTTGGGGACCTCCATGTTGTGGGTGGAGGGGGACATGTCCTCGAGCTTCTTACCAGTGAAGATGTCAATGGCAACCATGTTAACCTTGGCGTGACCGTGCTTTCCGGTCTTGGAGGTGGACATGTCGACGATCTTGCAGGGGCGGCCCTTGATCACGACGTGACCGTTCTTGCGGAGAGCAGAGCACTGCAAGGGGTAGGTCAAGGAGGCGCCAGCACCGGCAGCAGACTCAAAGGTGTGTTCGTCGTCGGACATTGTTGGGAAAAGTGGAATGAAAAAATTGGTTGAAATAGTCAGCGGGGTGTTGCTTGTGTAAGCAGGTAGGGTAACCACTTTAAGCAGGTACAATTGCAAATGCCCTCAGAGTGATTGGCCCGGGGCTGCGAGCAGTCGGGCAGCGCAGGCCCGTTAGTGCCTCCTCAGCAAGCGCGTTAGCGGTCGGCCTGCCGTATTTATTTACATAGTCTCCAAACTAGCGCCTAATTAAGCATCGTCTAGAAAAACTCCCAAGCAGGCAATGCACATGCAGGTCACATGTGAAAAAACTCAGAGCGCAGCTGGGGCACCGGCACGCCCTCGATGGTCCCGTTGGGGTCCAGAATGTTGAAAAGGCTCATCTCCACCGGCTCAAAGTACTCAACAGTGCCGATGCTGTACCTGCGGCCATCCACATAGACTGGCAGCTTTTGCCGCCTGAATTTACTTTGAAAGTGGTCCCAGCTCCAATGCCGCAAACGGTACTTTAGCTTGAGAAACTGCCGCCCGGCAATCACTACCAGCACAACGGTGCCGCCGGCCAAGAGCATCACTCCCCCAAGAATGATCATATTCAGAGTGCGCAGCCAGGCTCGCCTAGACGCGAGCAGAGGGGGGTGCAGCCGCCCCTATTCGGTAGCAGGTCAGTACAGATCCGAGATTGTGTCTGCTTGCGGCGGCGGGGGTGGCCGGGAAATCATTGGCTTTGCCATTTCCGGAAACAGCTCGCTTGGCTGAGTGGCCCCAAAGACGTCCGCATGGTCCTGCGGGCTGGCGGCCTGCTGCTGCAGCTGGGCCGCGCTCTCTGCGTCCTGGATTTCCTGATTCCGCTGCATCACCTGGCGGTGAAGCTGCAGCATCTCCAGCCGCTGCGGGTCTGTCGTTTGGCTCGCTAGGGCCTGGAGCTCCACCACGCGTTCCATGTCAGCGAGAGATGCCTCCCGGCCACCTGGACCCAGCACCTGGTATCAGCAGCACCTAAATACCTAATTATCTCTTTTTATAAACAATCACCGCCTCGTCGTGCTTGGGCAGCGTCACCATAGACTCATAGTCCACATCGGGCAGCTTGTTGCCGCTGGGGAGCGTCCACTCGAGCTCGCGCACAACAGTGCTGAGAATGGACCCGAGCTGGACAAAGGCAAACTGCTCGCCAATGCAGCGGTGGCGACCGGCTCCAAAGGGCAGGTAGGACGACGCGGCGCCCTTGGACACCTCGCCAAACCCATAGTCGACCATCTCCTCAGGGACCTCGGAGACGTCCAACCACCGCTCGGGGATCCACTCGAGAGCGTCCTTGTAGTAGCGGTCGCTGGTCATGGCATACCCTGGCGAGACCATCACATAGTGGCCCGCGGGCACCACGTATTTGGTCTCTGGGATGGCGAGCGGCCGCAGCACCTTGCGGAAGATCGAGTGCAGCGGCGAGTGGATGCGCAGAGTCTCCTTGATGATGCCAGCAAGCAGGGGCATCTCCTGGAGATCCTCGTAGGTCAACTCGTTGAGGTTGCCCTGCGAGTCGCGACCAACAACCTGCTCCTGCTCCTCGAGCAAGCGGCGCTGGTAGTCGGGGCGCTGGCCCAAATGAAGCATCGCCCATGCCGAAGTGGACGCCGAGGTGTGCTGGCCGCCCATCAAAATACCAATGAGCAAATGCGAGATCTCCTCGTCGCTGAGCTTGACACCATCCTTGTATGTGCAATTGTGCATAATAGCATCGATCAAATCGCGCTGGTGCACCTCGCCCTTTTCTTCAACACGCCTGCGCTCAATTACGTCGAGGTATTGACGCGAGATCTCCTGCTGGGCCCGGTCGCGAGCACGGTAGTGAGGCAGGGGCAGGTTGGGAAAGACAAAATTGATGGGCTTGAATCCCTTGTCCAAATCGTTGTACAGCTTGGCGGTGCGAGCACTGAACTTGTTGCGGACCTCATCGCCCAAGAGGCAGCGGGACGCAGTGTAAATAGTGAGCTCGGGAGTCACGTCGAGCAAATGAACATCGGTCTTTTTGAACTCGGGGTTGCTCTCAATAATACCCACAACCTCCTTGACGATCTTGGGCACATACGACTTGAAGCTGTCGCGGGTGAGCGCCACCTTGGCAAACTTCTTTTGCTCCATCAGGCGGTGGTTGGGGCAGTCGTACACGACACCCTTGCCAAACACAGGGGTTGTGAGGTGCTTGTAGGCCTCCTCAGCACTCACATCTGCGAGCTTTGCATTAAACACAAAGTCCTGGCCCTTGGGACCCAAGCACACGGTCATGACCTTGCCGCACATCACAAACGCAAAGTTGTCGCCGTACTTGAGGCGGGAGCGCTCAAAAAACCCGTACGGATCCATACCATACACGACGGCACTTCCGATCCACGGAAAGAGGTAGGGGACCAGCGGGGCGCGGTGGGGGTAGATGTTGCGGTACACGAGCTGGCTGATGGCGTTTAAAATCAGAGACCCAACTACTATAGTCGCAGCGGACCACAGCACTAGCGACGTTGTGGAGCACTCGCTCGTATCCAACAGATCCATGCGGGTGTTGTGTGTCGTCAGCAGAATTTAACGCGTTTTTTGGCGCATCAGGTGAGAAAAAGGTGATGTTGGAGGCGTTGTACAATCGACTCTATGAATTTTCTGTGAAAATACCTCGAAATAGTGCCCCTGCAGCGCTAGTATGTAATAACTAAAATTTTAGTGGTCAAACCAGGGCCCGCATTTTCGGCATATGTGGGCAAACGGTGCCCGCACAGGTCGGTCAAGTTTGAATATACTGTTGAACATGTGTTGATCTATTTATGCGCGACCGGGGTAAATTCCGGGTATCGAGTAAGGGATCGAATAAGCTGGGATGTCTATAAAAGAACCCGCTTGGGACCTAAGATTTTCCACAATACAATCATGGCTTCTACTTCTTCTACCTCTACTTCTTCCTCTTCTACTCGCAAGTTCCTCAAGAAAATCACCCTTCCCTTCCGCTCACCTAACCAGTACGCAGCTATTGACTACTCGGGCCGTCCCAAGAGCATTGTGCCTGTGGTCTCGACCATGACCACCGCCAGCTCCAGGATGTAAGGAGGCTGAGCACTACATTTCGCATTTTATCATTTATATTTAGCATATATAGCATTCGCATTCAAAATTAAATTGTCCCGCTCTATTGCTGCTACTGGATTTGGCTACCCACAATGCGCTAGACTTCACCGGCAAAAGTGATTAGAGGCAGCGCGTACTCGTTGAGATTGTAGTACGACCGCTTGAGATCATCCCAGGTGCCCTTTGGAATATTCACAGGCATGTGGTCGTACTCCACCTTGAATCCGTACTCTGCCAGATCAATAGCAACGACTTCCTTGTACACATCGTAGCAGATCTGACGATCAGCACCGAGCCCGTTGAAGAAGGAAAAGGTGCCTCCAAAGTCAAGCAGCGCACACACAAGGTCGAAAAACTCAAGCATATCGCTGTAATGCTCACTAAAAGTATCGTAGTAGATGCCATCAAATGTCACTGCCTGGCTCATGAGTTTGGGCAGCACCGTTTTCCACTCGCCCTCGAGCACCACGACCCCGGGCTTTTCATACCAGCCATCAGCGCGCATCTTTGCGAGGACATCAGGGTGAGCCTCAACAATATAGTGCTTTTGCACGTTTTGTTGCTGAATGAATGTGTCGATGATGCCCATGCCGAACCCGACATTTAGCACTGCTCCTTGTGGTTTGCAAATAGCTTGTGCACTACGCTCCATAATTGGCGTCTCCCAATCCATCATCACACCATCCTGCTGGTTTGTTTGCAAGGTAGAATTGTCGTAATGGAGCTCGCTGCGCAAATAGTGCTTGATGTTGCCCTCTGGCTCTTGCTCAGTGCGTTGGCGTTTTGAGCTGCGCTCAGGTTGGCCGTCCTGCTCCATCTCTTCAGGCTCAACATCCTCAGTCATTCGTCGAAGGAATATTTCAGAGGTGATACCAGCGCTCTTGAACCGGTTGTATAGCTCAGGGATCCCCCTATCGTGGGCGACGCAGCCGGGTGTCTTGTTTTTGGAATCGAGCATCAGCCAGCTAGCACCGTACTCAAACAAAAGCTGCACCAGCAACTCGCCTAGCTCCAATGTTTCGGGAACTACATTGTAGCAAATTGTGTGCGCCAACCCGGCCAAAGGATTTTCCTGCGAGTCTCCCCGTACATCTTTGCGGGTGATATTGGGAGGCATGCCCTGAGCCAGATACTCGTTGAGATCTGCTACTGCCGTCACAGGGTCTGTCTTGAATTCAGCAATACTAAAAATATCCGTTGCCATTTTTTTTTTGTGTGGTCGTTTTGTGTCAAGTCCTTATTACTACAATAATGCACTGTATGCAGCTAGTGGCACTCTTGACTCTAGTGGCGGCTGATGCCCTGCCAAGGGGCGTCAACCCGAAAGATGCAGCCAAGTATAAACCGCGAAAGGGAATGTTTGCGTGCCTGAGCGACCCAAGCATCAAAATCCCCTTTGATAGGGTAAATGACGACTATTGCGATTGCCCCGACGGGAGCGACGAACCTGGTACAGGCGCTTGCCGCAATGGCCGGTTTTGGTGCGAAAACAAGGGCCACATTGGACAATTTGTGCCTTCGCGCATTGTGGGTGACGGCAAGTGCGACTATGACGTGTGCTGCGATGGCAGCGATGAGGCCGAGGGTCTGTGCCCCAATGTGTGTGCTCAAGTGCACAAGGAGTATCTTGAAGCCCAGGAGTCCGAGCGCATCAAACTTCAAAACGGTCTCAGGGCCAGGGAGCAGCTAGTGGCCACGGCTGCCAAGATGCGCGAGGACCTGCAGCAAACAATCGACTCGCTTTCGCTGCAGCTCGAGCTCAAAAAGACCCAGCTGGAGGATGCCAAAAAGAACCTCGACAACCTCAAACAGCTCAAGCAGGATGGCAAGCTAGCCACGGAAAAAGACCCCCAGCTCGAAGCCAAATTCGAGGCTGCTCGCCACGTTTTGAGACTGGCGTATGGACAATTGGACTCGCTCAAGGGTGCCTACGAAGCAATCAGGCTGCAAAAGGAGCAGCTGAGCACAGCCCTCGAGTTTATGAAGCGCGACTACAACCCCAACTTTAACGACGCCGCAGTCAAGCAGGCCATCCACTCTTGGGAAGACATTACATCTAATGTGGATAATGAGCTCATCTCGCAGGGCGAGGCGGTTCTGCGCTTCAACAACGATTTGGACGATGCCCTTGAATACATTGATGCTCTCTTTGTACCGGCCGATCAGATTCCTGCTGCCGAAAAGAGCTACTGGTCTGAGCTCACTGAGCGCGCCGTTGACTGGGCGATTGACATGTCGCTGCTCCCTGCTCGCAAGGCCAAGGGTAACGATGAGCACACGCAGGTGAAGGATGCTCAAAAGCTGATTGAAAAGATCCAAAAGGAGATTGAGCAAGTGTCTCAGGACATTGAGGCCAAAAAGCGTGATCTCGAGACCCCCAAGGGCCCCGAGGATGCGTTTAGAGCGTTGGAGGGCCAGTGCGTGAAAAACAAGTACGGCGAGTACGACTATGAGCTGTGCTTCTTTGACAAAATCGAGCAAAACGGAAACGGTCACAGGTCCCTACTGGGCCGTTACGACAGCTACAAGGAGTTTGACGACCACGTTGAAATGTACTACACTCGTGGTGCCCAGTGCTGGAACGGCCCCGAGCGCAGCGCCAAGGTTAGCTTGTGGTGCGGTGCAACCTCGCAAATCACTCTTGTTGGCGAGAGCGAAAAGTGCGTGTATGAGGTCAATGTGTTGACTCCTGCTGCTTGCAAGGGCGATCTCGAGAGAGGGAGCGCGCAGTTGAGCGAGCAGGGAGGCCATGACGAGCTTTAGCCTAAAGTATATAAATGATAAGATGCTAGGAAACTATTTTTTACGCAAAGAGGGGGGGACATATGCGCCCTTTTTGGGAGCGGGTGCAGAGCCTGAAGAAGCGCCTGCAGAGTCGCCGGTGGACTTGGCAACGGCGTTACCAAATGGGCTGGAGGCAGGCTTGCCCTTGCTCCTACCAAAGGGGTCTACTCTAGCAGCAGCAGGCTTGGGAGCAGGAGCAGCCGCGGGAGTAGCTGCGCCCTCAGGCCTCGCCGAGACGGGCTTGGCGCTTCCAAACGGCGAGGAAGACACGGGCTTGGCGTTGCCAAACGGGCTGGATCTGGCTGGTGCGCGAGCTGCAGGAGCGGGCGCAGACGCAGCGGCAGCGGGGCGGTTGGCACGCAACAGGCCCGGGCGATACACGTTGGCTTTGGCGTCGGCCTCAGCCTTGCGGGCCTCTTGAGCAGCGGCCTCCTCCTCGGCCTGCTTGGCCCAGCGAGCGCGGCGCTCCTCTTCGTCCTTGCGGGCCTGCTCCTCCTTGGCGAGGCGAGCCACTTCCTGCTCGATGCGGGCAGCCTTGGCTTCCTCAAACAGCTTGTCATTCTCTGCCTTCTTGGCCTCGTAGGCGGCTTGTCTCTTGGCGGCAATCTCACCAATAAAGCGGCGGTACTCGGGGATGATGCGCTCAAAGCGGGTAGCATTGCTCTGGAGAGTCTCGAACTGGGCCTTGGCGGCAGCCACAATGGAGGTGGTGCGCACCTCGTAGGCCTTTTTGTCGCGAGTCTTTTGCTTCTCGGCGTCCTCGGTCCACAACTCGGCCTCCTTGATGCGGAGGGCACGCTCAAGGTGATCCTGCTTGCGGGCGACGTTGCGCATGCGAGTGCGCACATCATCGGCCTCCTGGCTGAGCTGGTCGATCTGAATAGACCGGAGGGCTTCAAGTGTGTGCTTGTCAATGTCCTCGATGTCAATCTTGCCGCCCTTGGCATTGATCTCCTGGATGAGCTGGGTCTTTTTAGCATCCTCCATAGCCTTTTGCTCCTTGCGGAAGAGTGCCTGCTCGGCCTCCACTGCTTCGCGCTGCTGGCGCTCGCGCTCAGCCTCGGCATCGCGGGCACTCTGCTCAGAGCGTTGCTTGGCAAGCTCAATCTCGTGTTTGCGAGCTTCTTGCTGCGCACGCTCTTGACGCTCGTGCTGTAGCTTCTTGCGGTTGAGGAACTCGGCGTTCTCCTTGGCGAGGCCGCGCTCGGCAGCGCCCAAGAGATCCTTGCGGGCCTTGGTGACGCGCTTCTGCTCGGCTTCGTCGACCTGAGGCAACACCTCGCTGAAGCAGGTGGCAAGGTCGCGCAGCCTGTTGCGCACGAGGCTGGCAGGAGTGGGCTGCAGGACGTCCTCGACGCTGCTCGCCTCCTGGACGCTCAACGAGTCCAAGAAGCTAACAGAGCCCTTTTGGTGGTTGATGCGCACCTTGAGGAAGTTGCGGTGAGTGGCCAAAACGAGCATCTTTTCCACCTCAAAGCGGTCCAAATTGCCAGGAAGAATGTCAACAATAAAGTCCATCTTGACGGTGGTGTAGCTCTGAGCAAGCTGCAAAAAGGTGCGGTTCACCACCACCTCGAGCAGCGGCTTGATGTACGAGGCAAACTCGGGCAGCTCGCCCAAGCTGGTGAAGATGGGCTCAAGACGCTTCTTGAGGGTAAGAGGGTGAAAGTCGGCCTCGAGCAGGCTGTTTAGCTCGCGGATCTCGGGCCGCACATAGTTCAAGATGTTTTTGCTCAGGGCAAACGAGATGAGCGAGTCGCGAGTGGGGACGCGGCCCATGTTGAGCAGCGCAGTCAAGCGATTAGAGCCGGGGGTGATGCTGGCACCGGCGTCGCCGGGGATGCACATGCAGCTCAGGTAGAATACGCTGGCAATACGCTGGATCTCGCCCTTGGGGGCGGTCTCGCGGGAGTTGTAGACCATGCCGTAGTACTTGGCCCAGGAAGCGGCGTGGAACAGGTGGTTCTCGCTCACGCCGGAGATCTTGGCGAGGGTCTCGTAGTAGATTGCAAGCTGGGGAATCTTGATGGGACGACGGCTGGCTACAAGCAGCGAGTGCAGCCCTTCAATGCTGCGGAAGGCCTCCTGCCAAAGCTCGAGCTTGACGGCTCCCTTGAGCTGCTCAAAGCGGATTCCAATGAGCATCTGCAGAGTCTCGGGGTCATTGATATCAATGGGGTTGGTTTGAGTGGGGGGCTGCTGCTTTTGAGCTGCTTGCAACAGGTGGTTGCGCAGCAACTCACACAAACGGCGAAACTCTGTTTTGCGGTTGTACTCGAGGCAGAACTGGAATGCCTGAGACACAGTCTTGGCGTACAAGGTCTCGAGCTTGTTGTTGTTGCGCAAGACATCCAAGACGCTGCGGTATCCCTCCCACAAAAACTTGAGCCAGGGGGTCACAACCTCGCGGTCAGTGCGGTCCTTGGACTGCTCGCTGGAGATGGTGGCAAGCAGCAGGTCCTCGGGGCTCTGCTCAGCCTCCAAGTCTTCGTCGACCTCGATCGCGTTGGCCTCAGCCTGGGCCTCCTTGGCCTTGCGACGGCATCCAGACAAGAACGTGTCAATGGCGAGGGCAAACGACTGGGGGTTGGTTGCCACGGTCAGTTTTTTGAATTGGTGGAGAGCATCGCGCACGTTTTTGCCTGCCCTCAGGTCGACGCTGAGCTCAATGAACTTGAGGATGAGCGGCTCCTGTGTGTCGAGGGAGACGTAGCGGAGGCGTTTGGAGTTGATAGTATCATAAAGGAGTTCCAAAGCACTGGAAGCCTTGTCCATCTTGACGAGCTCCTCGGCCCTCTGCAGGACATTTTCTGCTCTTGCAGGGGGTGCCATTTTGCAGGGTTTTTAAATTTTGGTAAGCGGCTTGACAAGAGTGACCTGAAATTTCAGCTGACAAATCGCAGCCACTGGCTTTGCCACCAGCGCGCCACAGCAGCCACGCGCGTGTGTGTGTGTTTGTGTGCGTGTGCGCCTACTCAACCCGCATCGGCCCCCCACCCTATCCCACGCTGCACCCCACTTCACATGCCAGCCTTAATCATGGAGGAGGACGAGTTGCCAGACAACTTTGACCAGGCATATAATTGGTTTACGCAAGAGTATTCCGCGCAAAAATGCCTGGAAGAACAGGGGACAGACCCGCTACTGAATGATAATGAGCAAACCGCTTTTTCGAGTTTTCTCGACAATGTGCTGGTCGATCCCTCTCACGCCACCGAATCTTTTGAGTCGAGGTGGATAGAGAAGGACTTTTACCGTGGGTTTAGAGGGGTGCAGGACGGCTATCCCGCCACAGTTCCTGATAGAGCCGAGTACATGCCCTCGGCGGCTCATCGTGAGCACCAGCCATACGCCTCCAAGGAGCCGTTCAAAATGCACACAATGACGATACCCGACACGTCAAGTATACCTGGATACCACCTGCTTGGTGCTTCGGGCGCGCCATACCCAGTTTCTCAGGTTGCGCACAGTGCACCATATGGGTCGCCATACGGCCCATCGCACGGCCGGAATGGAGCAAGCGGCAAGCCGGACGGCGCAGACAGCGCTTCTTCCCCCCACATACCGCACGGTGGACCGCTCGGTTTACCACACGGTGTACCACACAGTGCACCACACGGTGTACCGCATGGCATACCCCACGGGGCGCCCCACGGGGTGCCCACGCCTAATTCTATGACTCCATGGCCAGCTGCCTCTGCCTCGCACAGCCCGCACAGCCCGCTCAGCCCGCTCGCGCAGCCCGTCTATAAAAAGCCCAAGCCCCTGACGGCCAAGCCGCTAAACAAAACCAAGCGCGAGTTCCTAACCGAGAACGAGGTTCGCAAAAAGCATGTCACTAGCGAAAAGCGGCGCCGCGACATGATCTCGCTGCACTTTAAGACAATGTGCTCGATGGTGCCTGCGATTGAGGCCGCGCCGCCAAACCTGCCCAAAAGTACTGTGCTGCAGTACACCTACGACTATATGATGCAACTGGCGCGCGAGAATAAAGCGCTGAGACAGACTCTATACCAGTCTGGTGTCGACACCACCGGCGTGCCGGCGCACAAGCTGCAGCCCGAGCTAATTGAGACCGACCCACCGGCCGAGGAGTCGCCGTCGCTCGACGTTGCGTGAGGAGCCAGGAAGCATCCCACCTTTTTTTTTTAAATTATTTGTTATTAGTTAGCTCTGTGAAGATGGTACAGCGCCTCTTGCACGATCGCGCGCGCGTCCTCCTCGTACCCACTGGCGAAATCGCTGTCGACAATCAGCTGCGCATAGTCGCGCGCTTCCATCCACCTGCCGCCGCGGGACGCATGCCGCGCCAGCCATATTAGCGCTTGCGGCCGGAACGAGTCGCTGTCGTCCTCGTTGTCGGCAGCGCATGCCTCAAAGTACTCGAGGGCCTTGGCGGTATTGCTCTGCTGCTCGTACAACTTGCCCAGGCGATAATTAAAGAACGAGTCTGACTTGCGGATCCGCAGGCCCTGCTCATAGGTCTTGATTGCCTTTTCATAGTTTTTCATCTTTTCAAAGCAGCTGCCGAGGGCGGCCCAGATGCGCGTGTCGCCGGGGCTCAGCGCCAACGCCCGCTGGTAGTAGTAGTGGGCATACGAAACCATGTCAAGCACCTCGTAGGCCTGCCCTAGGCCATACCACGCCCTGAAATCGCGCTTGCTGATTGTGACTGCTGTGCGGTACGACTCGATGGCCGCGTGGGTGTTTTTCATCTCGACATACTCGTGGCCCAGCAGGGTCCACGCGCTCAGGTAGTTTGGGTTGGAGACCAAGCCACGCTGGTAGTAGTCTGCCGCCAGCTCGTGGTCCCCTCGCAGCGAGTAGTAGTTGGCAACCACGCAGCAGCTCTCGACCCGATACTTGTCAATTGACATTGCCCGCTGCGCCAGCTGGGACAGCTTGGCCCTTTGCTCTGTTACATACAACAGATTGGAGTACAGGTCGAGCTCCTCCAGCCGATAGGGGTCGTTTTTTATTAGGCGCTCAAACACCACTTCGGCTAGCTCGTAATTGACATTGTGCACGAGCACCAGCGCCTCCTCCACGTCGAGAAACAGGAATTTGGGTAAAAGGGCGCGCAGCTCTTGGAGCAGCGGGCTGATGGATTCTTCAGACTGGAAAAACTCTTGCTTGCAGTGCAGCTCAAAGATCTTGCGCATGCAGGTAGCGGGTATTTTGGAAATCACATTCAGGGCGTCACTGATATTTTTGAAGCACGACAAGAGCTCCTGCCAACAGCCCCAGTTTAGGGGGTACGAGGCCAAGCTCTCAATAAATAGGGCAGCGGCCGCCTTTTCTTGGCGCTGCTTTTTGAGTAATATGCCATGCAGATAGAGCATAAACACATCCTTGGAGTCCTTGACCTCTTGCAGTACTTGGTTCAGGTACGGGTTGACCAGCTCCTTTTTGTCGGTTGGCGTCTCTTCGCAGAAGCGCTCGCCAGATATATAGCGCGAGTAGCAGCGCAGAAACTGGCCCACAGGGTCGGTAGAGCCCTCTAGGCTGTGCCAGCAGCGGTCGTACTCCTTGCAGTCAAAGTAGGCCTTGGCCATCAGGGTGCGCGCAGGCAATGGCTGCGGCGCGTACGATCCAGGCGCGTCTAGACTGAACAACGCCTCGGATGCCCAGCGCGCAGAGTACACGAGCCCCCGCGAGCTGAGATCCCACACTGCCCTTTCTAGCTCGGTGGGGTCCATGACAAAACCAGCCCACATTTGGCTTGAGGTAAGTGGCACACAATTTGTTGTGGCCCAATGCCAATTCCAGGCGCGCGCGCGCTGAATTCTCTAGTGAATAAATAAGTATCTAGTCGACTGTGAGGTCGTATTTTTCATGCTCCTTGGCGGGACTGTCGGCCTGGGGCGACTCGTTTTGATGCTTGAGCTCCCGCTTTTGCCTTTTTGAGAGCTTTGAGCGTTGATCGCTGCCCTTTTGTGAGCTCCGTTTACTCTTTCTGCTCTTTTTCACGGGCTCCTGCTGCTGTTCTTGCTCCTGCTCACTCAATCCGCCGGGGCCAGTCCAGTATGCAACAATCGCTAGCTGCCGCGAGTCGACACTCACATTGTCCACCCGGCAGCACCCCAAGTTGCTCAATTGCTGCAGGCTCGAGTTCTTTGGCAGGTACAGCATGATATTGTCAAAGCCCTGATCGCGGCACTGCTTGACGATTTGCTCGCAGGTTGGCACGCAATTGTCCAAATCAAACGTCTCTGCGTTTTTGTAGCTGGGCCCGCCCCATTCGGGCGATACATGGACGACGGTGTGCTCGGGGTTGCCTCCGACCTTGATGAGGTCTAGCTCGCAAAAGTCGGCGACGTGATAGTCAATGTCAAAACACCCGTAAATTTGGGCATTGTGGGCAGCATCCTGGCACACGCTGGGGTCGATATCCACATACACCGTTTTGAGGCCGGATTTGCTGAATGCAATGGTGTTGCCCCCCGCTCCACCGCACACGTCGACGACAGTGGTGGCTGCTGGATAGACGCTACGCAGGCTTTGGGCAACAATATTGGCCACCTGCTCGGGGGTGACGCTGAACCACATTGTGTCACTGACGCGGATGCCCTCGTCAAATTTTGTGAAAAGCTGGTAGCGCTTTTTGTACCAGCGCTGCTTGATGTTTTTGGGGTCGTTTTGGCGTTCTACTATTCGGTCCTGGCGCGCTTTTTTAACAACATCTGCCAGTTCCATGCTGACGGAATGGCAAGCAAATCTAGCGTGGCTCTAAACCCTGATTTCGGCTACGTGAAGGTGCGCGTGACCCCCAGCGCGCCGGATATCATGACTTGGCGCGTTCTCACAACGACTGCGCTCACCAGGTTTGGTGGAACCAGCGGGGCGGCCGTGCAGCTGGACATTCTGCAGTGGGATGCTGAGACATGCGTCCTGAGGTGCCCAACTCCAAGGCTGAAATTTGTGCAAGCAGCGCTGAATATTGAAATGGATGGCCAGTATCTGCGAGTTGAGAGCGCCTCGAGCTTTCTGGCCGGCTTGGCCTAACAATCTGGGTTTCGTTAGCGCTTTTTCACGCGCGCCATGGGGTCATCTCTCTTTTTCGCGTCGCTGGTGGGGGCGGTTTTAGGTCTTGGCGGCCGCTTGTTTAGGCTGCGCTTTTTGAATTTGCCGGGAAGCACCACATTTTGGGCCTGCTCGTCGCCCTTGTCGTACATCCAGCTGACTTTGGACGGGATCCCCGACTGGAGCGCCTTGAGCTCCTCGAGCTCGCGTACTTTGGCAATCTCGGCTTGGCGCTCGCGGGCGTCGCGCCGGTCCTTGAGCTCTGCGTCTTCCGCGGCTTTAACTTTAAGTCTATTTTTAGCTAGCGCCGGGTGCCAAGATTTCTTTAGATTCAGGTCGCCGGGCATCTTTTTTCCTTATCCTTCTAGTGACTCTGACTTTGGCTTGTGACTCGGTTGGTGACTGATTGTGAGAGGTACCCTTACTCAGCACCACACCGCTTGTATAAAGACCTCGCGACTGACTCACCTGCATCTTCACATGTGTGGAATTTTCGCTGTATTTCATCACCCGGACGCAGAAGCGTACAAGAAGAACGCGCTTGCCTTGAGCAAGAGGATCAGACACCGTGGCCCTGATTGGAGCGGTGTTGTCAAATCCGGCGCCAGCACTCTTATGTGCCACGAGCGTCTCGCGATTGTCGGCCTCGATAGCGGCGCTCAGCCCATCACCAACGAGGACGACTCGATCGTTTTGGCCGTAAACGGTGAGATCTACAACCACCGTATTCTGCGCGAGGAGTTCCCCGACTACAAGTTCAAGACTCACTCTGACTGTGAGCCCGTGATTCCGCTTTATCAAAAGTACGGCACCGACATGGCCAACAAGCTCGACGGTTTCTTTGCCTTTGCCATCTACGACAAGAAGCAGGACCGCATTTTGGCTGCTCGTGACCCCATTGGTATCACCACCTTGTACAAGGGTACCTCGAGCTCGAGCCCCGGCACCGTTTGGTTTGCGTCTGAGCTCAAGTGTTTGACCGAGGACTGCGACAGCATCGAGGCATTCCCTCCCGGACACATTTACGACTCCAAGACCGGCGAGACCACTCGCTACTACAACCCCAAGTGGTTTGACGAGTCGGTCATCCCCACAAAGGAGGCCGACCTCAAGGCGATCCGCGAGTCGCTCGAAAAGGCCGTGCGCAAGCGTCTCATGTCTGAGGTGCCCTACGGTGTCTTGTTGAGTGGTGGTCTTGACTCGTCCCTTATTGCTTCGATCGCTGCCCGCGAGACCAGCGAGGCCGCTCCCGATACCCCCACTCACCACGCTCTTGCTGGTATCGGTGCCGATGGCAAGCTCGTCAACACAAGCGGCTCTCGCTTGCACTCGTTTGCCATTGGTCTGCCCGGGGCTCCCGACCTGAGCGCTGCTGCCAAGGTTGCCGAGTTTATTGGTACCATCCACCACGAACACAACTTCACCGTGGAGGAGGGTATCGACGCTCTTCCCGATGTGATCCACCACCTCGAGACCTTTGACGTGACCACCATCCGTGCCTCGACCCCCATGTACCTGCTGAGCCGCAAGATCAAGGCCCAGGGCATCAAGATGGTCCTCAGCGGTGAGGGCTCCGACGAGGTGTTTGGTGGCTACCTCTACTTTAGCGCTGCCCCCAACGCCGACGAGTTCCACAAGGAGTGCGTCAAGCGCGTCAAGAACCTGCACTATGCCGACTGCCTTCGCGCCAACAAGAGCACCATGGCATGGGGTCTCGAGGCCCGCGTGCCCTTCCTCGACAAGGAGTTTTTGGACATTTGCCTCGACATCCGCGCAGAGGACAAGCTGATCGACAAGGACCACATGGAGAAGTACATTCTGCGCAAGGCGTTCGACACTGGCGACTACCTGCCCAGCGAGGTGCTCTGGCGCCAAAAGGAGCAGTTCAGCGACGGTGTCGGCTACTCGTGGATCGACTCGCTCAAGGAGACCGCCGAGAAGCAGGTCACCGACGAGCAGCTCGCCAACCCCAAGCCCGAGTGGGGCGACGACGTGCCCACCACCAAGGAGGCCTACTGGTACCGCTGCATGTTTGACGAGCAGTTCCCCAAAAACAACAAGGCCGCTGCCTCCACCGTCATGCGCTGGGTCCCCAAGGCCGAGTGGGGCTGCAACGCCGACCCCAGCGGTCGTTTTGTCAAGGGCCACACCTCCGCTCTGTAAATATAGAATCTTAAAAATAATTAGAACGCCTACAACGCTAGCTACTACTCACAGCGCGGCCGGCTCGCGCAGCTGGCTGTACCGCGGCCAGATGGTCGCAAACACGTCCCAAATGTACTTTACGTAGACAATCTCGAGGTCCAGCTCCTTGACAAACTGGCACTCGTCCTCAACAACGCTGCGGCAGTGGTAGGGCAGCAGCACCAGGCGCACGCCGGCCATGTGGGCCCCCAGCAGCTTCTCGCGCACACCCCCCACCGGGAGGATCTTGCCCCGCAGCGTGATCTCGCCGGTCATGGCACAGTCACGAGGCACCTGGAGCCGGCACAGCAGCGACACAAGACACACCGTCATGGCCACCCCGGCGCTGGGGCCATCCTTGGGGATCGCCCCTGCAGGCGCGTGCAGGTGAAAGTCGTTCTTGTTGAGGTCAACGACGCTGCCCAGCTCTACGGCATGCGCCCGAACCCAGGAAAAGGCAATCTGCGCGCTCTCGCTAATCACATCCCCGAGCTTGCCGGTTAGCTTGAGCTTACCGGTGCCCGACGGGATGAGCGAGGCCTCAAACACGAGAAGCCCACCCGTGCCGCTTCCCATATAGGCCAGGCCATTTACAAGGCCGGGGGTCTCGCGTACCGTACTCTGGCCTGCATGCTCAATCACGTCCACCTCGTCATTGACCACATCGTCATGGAACGGCTCGAGCCCCAGATATTTGGGCAGGTCCTTGATCCCAATCTCTGTGGCTGCGTTGTGCTTTTTGAGAATCTCCACCGCTCTGCCGCGGCACAGCGCGCCAAGACGACGCTCCAGATTGCGCACCCCAGACTCGCGCGTGTAGCGGGTGGCAATGTAGTCAATCACAGAATTGGCTACCGAGATGTCCTTGGCCTCGAGCGCGTTTTGCTGAATTTGTTTGGGCAGCAAATAGTGCTGGGCAATGTGCTGCTTCTCCAGGTAGGTGTAGCCCTCAATGTGAATGACCTCCATTCTGTCGAGCAGCGGCCGCGACATGTGCTCGAGACTATTTGCAGTGGCAATAAACAAGACACCGCTCAGATCCACCTGGAACCCGATATAGTGGTCCGTAAATGTAGAGTTTTGTTCAGGGTCCAGTACCTCGAGCAACGCAGCACTGGGGTCGCCATGCACAGAGTGCGACCCCTGACCTACCTTGTCAATCTCGTCCAAAACAAACACGGGGTTCATGGAGCGAGACTTGCGTAGCCCTTGCACCATGATTCCCGGCATGGCCCCAATATAAGTTTTGCGGTGGCCGCGGATCTCTGCTTCGTCCCGCACACCGCCCAGCGAGATTCTGTGAAGCGGGCGCTTAAGCGCGCGGGCGATTGACTGGGCCAGCGACGTCTTGCCCACACCAGGGGGACCCACGAGGCACAGGATGGGCGGCTTGGTCTTGGCGCCCTTTTGCTGCTGTAAATACAGCACTGCCAGATACTCGAGCAGCCGCTTCTTGACCTTTTCGAGACCGTAATGGTCAGAGTCGAGCGCGTCCGAGGTCTCTTGAATGATCTCGGAGCTCATTACGGGAATCACATTATTGTTCCAGGGAATATCGACAATAACTTCCAGATACGAGCGCATAACATTGTATTCTGCTTGTTGAGGCGAAGTACGCTTGATTTTGCGCAGCTCGCGCTCAACAATGCGGCGGCCATCGCTGGGCAGGGCGGCTTCTGCGAGCTGCTCCTCGAGCTGTGCTACTTCATCGTCTTCGTCAGAGCGTTTGCTCATGGCAGGCTGGCGGCTTACCGTTGTAAGAGCATTTGAGACAGGCTTCTTGGCCTGTGCCTTGAGCAGCTCGACCAACTTTTTGGCACGCTTCCCCGCATTAAACTCGCTCAGCAGATCGAGCTTGTCCTGGGTCTTGAGAGGTATCATTGTGGCAATCATGTCCACAATAGGTGCAGAATTGGCGAGACCCTCGGCCAGGGTGCCAAACCGGCGAACGATGATCGACCCAGCAGGGCCCAGCGGCTGGAGCAGCATCTGCAGCGCTTGCTTGAGCTCGTCAATATAGTTGGGAGGCAGCTCATCGTTGGGAACAATCTCGACCAAACCGCAGCTGGTCTGGGCGTCGATCTTGTCTACAGTCACGCGGCAGACTCCTTTCACCACAACAACCCCATCCTTGTTTTCCACCACTTTTGCCAGTGTGGCAACATTCAACGGGGTCTTGTCTAGCTTGCGAGGGAGAATTGACACCACGGCAGAGGTGCCGATCTCGTATTTTCCCAAAAAGGTGCGCTCCTCCTCGGTCAACTCGGGAGGAGAGTCTAGAGCGTCAGTACGCATCCGCATAACCATCCCAGGAAGTAGCACATGCCCCAACGGTAACAGTACAACTTTAGAATTGATTTGCATATGGTCAATGGGAGGAGTTAGCCGACGGGAGTTTTGAGCTTACCGGAAGGTGGGGGCAGTGAGTGAGGAGGTGGGGGTGAGTGGAGCCGTGTGTGTGTGTGTGCCACAACAATCGATACAACAAATCCCCAACAAACAAAGAGCACAACCTGTCGATTCCAACAATGAACGAACAAACAATTGCCTTGAACGTGATCCGCCTGGCAAATAACCTGAATCGCATCGCCGAGCTGCTCGAGAGCTCACCCACCGAGCTCAATGAATTGACCCAGTTTCTGGAGCGTCTCTTTGTGAGTGATTAATAGAGTCTATAATAAATACTAAATAGCACCGCGGGCGCCCCAATTATGGCCCACGCTTCCCACATAGGTGAACCCCGAGAAGGCCTCATATCGCTCGTGGCCCGGCGGGCTAAGGCACATATCAGTAAACTCGGCACTAAAATTCTCTGCCAACTCAGGGTCGGTGATGAACGGCTTGACGGGCGGGCGTAGATTCGGCGACTTTGTATCAATGTCCTTCCAATTGAGTTTGCGGAAAAAGCCATGGGCCCTAATGGTATCCATCTTTTCATAGCCCAGACGCTTGTTTGGCTCTTTGCGAAGGAGACGAATCAGCCAGTCCTTGGCGTATGAGGAGAGGTAGTAGGGTAAACTCAATTTCTGCTTTGTGATTTTCTCAATGATCTTTTTGTTGTTTTGCCCAGTAAAGGGCGGATTGCCGGTCAGCAGGTCGTGTGTCAAGGCGCCGAGGGACCACCAGTCGACCGCATAGTCGTACTCTTTGCCCAGGAGCACCTCGGGTGCCATGTATTCCGGGGTGCCGAGCATTGAGCTGCATCGGCCGTCGGTGGGTTCCTTGCTGAGTCCAAAATCAGTGAGGAGAATGTGTCCCTCGTCATCCAGCATGCAATTCTCGGGCTTGAGGTCCCGGTACACGATACCAACAGTGTGGAGGTGGTGGAGGGCAGAGGCGATCTGGGCAACGTAAAAGCAGGCGACGTCCTCAGAAAACATACGCTCAGCAGCCAAATGCGTAAACAGCTCGCCGCCCTGGGCGTACTGCAGGATCAAGTACACCTTTTCATCGTCCTGGAGGGCATAGTGGAGCTTGACAATATATGGGTGCCGAACTGCCTTGAGAATACTGCGTTCGCTCATTGTCTGCTCCAAACGCCTGTTTTCCACCACAATCGAGGCCTTTTTTAGCTGCTTTTGTGCATAGAGCTGGTTATCCAGCTTATCGCGCACAAGCAAAACTTTGCCGTATGCGCCCGACCCAAGCACTTTGAGCTGCTCAAAGTCGCCAGCGGTGCATGTACGGTGCTTGCTGGCAAAGCTGTCAATGTCTACCGAGTACGAGCGGGATGAGCGTTGGCTCGTTTCCTCTACAGGCGGCTCAATGTTGACGGGGAGGCTCTTTTCAACCTCATCGAACTCAAACACGTCCATTTCGAGTATACAAGCTGTGGGTAATTGACGCCTGTGTAATTGGTTGCAAGCACGAGGAGGAGGTCTAAGCAGCCACCCATAAGCAGTACAGCCAGTCTCGAGGCCACGCCACATGATGCTGCCACCGATGCTGAGCCCGACGCTGCCAGTCCAATACAGCAAGCTGCCGGTACCACTTAGTCCCACCCTTCCGCCTCAGTACAATGAGCAGATGATGGTGAAGCTAAAGTACGGTTTGGGCACTAAACGCGCTAGTAACCGCAGCTACAGCTCGTCCGAGGACGAGCCTGAGCCCAAAGTTGAGCACAAGCCAAAGGTTTCTCGACCGGCAGAGCCCAAAACGGCCTCACGACAAGTCTCACGAGAACCCACCTACGAGCTGCAGCAGCACGACCACTGGCTGAACCACGCCAGGGCGAAAAAGCACGAATCTGACGAGTTTATCACATCGCGGCAGCATCAAGAAGCGGTTGTAAGAGTTGTAGACAGTATCATATGCTTCCTTCGCGGGTTTTACTGGTACGATCTAGACCGCAAATCTATGGACAAGATGCACTCTGCGCGGCCCTGGGAGACAATGCTGCCGCACCTTGCCGAGCGAATTGCTTATTTGGAGAGCGTAGATGCGGAAATAGCCGGCGTGTGCTACTTTATAAGGGCAGTCTGTGGGCTGCATGTGGCCAAGTCTGCAAAGTACTACAAGATGAAGAAAACCCCAATGGGAGTCAACTTATCCACTGTTCTGCAAGAGGCCATCAGCAACTTTTCTAGCGGTCTCATGTACTTGCCGTACGAGAGCGTAGTAAACAAATACGGCATCAACTGGACGACAAACAGCAGAGCCGACAAGATGGACCTGAAAAATGATACCTGCGTTTTGCCATTGCATTGCAACTCATCAATACGAGACGCCGCGGCTTTTAGCTATCGCATTGTAGCTGAATGGGCCAAGCACGAGAACCTCAGCTACAAGTTTGCCTGTGCCGAAGGCGACTGAGGGGCGGTTGCGGCCGTTTTCGGGCCTCGTGCTACCGGCAAGCGGAGCCTTGAACCCCCAAAAAGCAAAAAAATGAAAAGGAGCATATGCACTGGGCGCGCGCCTGTGTTGCAAAAGCAGGCAGCGCCAAGTTAGCCGCAGCTAGCGGCAACTACATACCCACGTCAAGTTCATACTAATCTATCAAGTACTAAGACTATTTTTAACTACCCCAAGCATGGCAACGGTCTGGATCTTTTCGCTGCCGCCGCCGCTGAGTCTAAACTCAATGTCGCTGAGCCCGCAGAGGATCTCGGCCCGCTCCTTGGTGCTCAGGGTCTCAATCTCTTGAATCTCACTTCCGACGCAGGTCAGCAAGTCGGCAAGGGCGTATCCCTGTGTGGTCTTGATGTCAAAGATGGTGTTTAGTGCCGTGTCCCAGGTCTCGTTGATCAACGCGTTCATGATCCGCTCAACGCTGGCCGGGTCGGGCGTCCCGAGGCATTCGTAAATGTGGTGAGTCTTGATTTCGCCCTTGATGCGCGAATGGCACGCCTGCAACACGCTCAAAACACGACGCATGTCTCCGCCGCTTTGGTTGAGCAGAGCCTCGATCGCCGCAGGCTCGATTTGCATCTTTTCTTGCTCAACCACGTGCTTTACGCGGCCCCTGAGTGCCGCAGGGCTAATGGGCGAGAACCGATGCCTCGAGCATCGTGATACCAAGGCCGGGTTTAGCTTGTGAGAGTAGTTGGCCAAAAGGCAGAACCGCGTCGATGCAGAGTACTTTTCCATGGTGCGGCGAAGCGCATTCTGCGCAACGTTGGTCATGTGGTCTGCCTCGTCGAGAATGACCAGCTTGAGCTTAGACCCGCTAAACATCTGCTGTGTGGAGGCAAAATTCTTAATGTCTGTGCGCACAACGTCAATTCCGCGGTCATCAGAGGCATTGAGGTCGAGCACCATGCGTTTGTAGTGGGGGCCGTACAGCTCACGCGCGATGGCCGAGATGGTTGAGGTTTTGCCTGTTCCTGGGGGTCCATAAAACAGCAGGTGCGGCAGCTGGCCATTTTTAATAAAGCTGCGCACGGTCGCAATCACCTGCTCGTGGCCAGCAACCTCGTCGAGCTCCTTTGGCCGGTACTTTTCGACCCAGGGTAGAGTGTCCATTATGCTGACAGGATTGTCGATGAGGCCGCTCTTGTTGATGTTGTTTGCCCAGAGTGCTGCTCCGGCAGCGGCCCTAAATCTGACCTGGCCGCTCTGGACGCCCACTGTGGACCTGTCGGTGCGAGCAGTTGCCACCCCACTGGTACCCCAGGGCGTTTCCGCCAACCTCAAAGGAGGCGAGGTGCACACCTATGAGGTTCCCAACGATTCGCGCAGCGAGGGAATCTCTCTCAGCATTTGCGACTACAGTGGCCGAGGTGGCAACCTACTACTCACAGTCAATGGCACCACCTTTGAGACCGAGGACGGGCTGGCCACTCTGGCCCAGGTTAGCCTCTTTTCATCAAATGGAACAATCACAATTAGTACGCCAAGCTCCAACGACACGGACATTTGGGACTACCAGCTCGGAGTCGGTGGCTCCATCTCTGCCTCCCTGAGCGACACTGCTCTATATTTGGTCGACACAGACTTTGCCAATTCGCTGGTGGTGACCAGCCCGCTTGACCAAATTTCGGCGCTGCTGGTGTCTGAATATTCTGCAGTGGGTGCAAACGACACCGTGACGTTCCTCAGCAACCAAACACTGGGCACCTCGAACTTCACCCTGAACGTGTTCATGTCAAACGACACCAGAATGAACACCCTGGGCCAGTCTTATTGTGCTGCGCAGCGCAACTCTCTGATCAACCAAAACAATGCCGATCTGAGTACCACGACGCGCGGCCGCACCACAGACCTCCGGTCCCAGTTTTTGGTCAAGGGCCTCAATCGCAGTGAAGGCTATACGGCGTTTTTGGGAGTGCCGAGCCCGCAGACCGGCTACCTGGGTGGAGTTGTATTCTCCCCGCTGCAGTTTGCCTCGAAAAACAGCACGTCGTGCCAGGTCATTTACAACATGACCTTTTGCTCAGAGATGGCATTTGCAGTGCCCGGAAACGCGTCCTCCTACACTGCCGCCGAGTTGACCCAGTTCTACGACGAAATGGCCCAAGAGAGGTACCAAAATTTTACCTACTCGATGGACCAAATCGACTGCAACGTCGACCCAGTCAACATGTTTAGCCCGCTCAAGCAGTGCTCAGACTGCTTCACTGCATACAAAAACTGGCTGTGCGCCACAACTATACCCCGGTGCGCAGACATGAGCAACAACGCCAGCTATCTGGCGACGCGGCAGCCTGGTGAAAGCCGCAACACAGTGATTGACGAGGTGATCAAGCCGGGCCCATATAAAGAGATTTTGCCCTGCGCCGAGCTCTGCTACTCGCTCGTGCGTGACTGCCCCGTCTCGCTAGGGTTTGGGTGCCCCTCGGGCACCTTGCTGGACCAGAGCTACGGGCAGTACTCGGATGGCGGCGACGTCACCTGTAGCTACCCGGGCGCAGTGTACGATGAGAGCAGAGCCGTTCTCGTTGCACCTGCAGTTGGACTGCTGATATTCAGCATGATTTTATTTATTGATATGTACAGTTAGCGCACGCGCGCGCGCGCACTTGCCCCCCTTTTTGCTCCGAAAACGCCTAGAGTCAACTGCACAAGCTACTTTGGTGGTGCATCACTTTTTACCACAATTGTTGAAAGGAAATATGTACTTAAATAATTACTCTACGCTCAGGTCAAGCGAGCACTGGTCCACCTGGGCCCGCTCCTTGGAGGCAACGTCCTTGACGTACTCGAAAAACGTGGACGCGGCGTGGGCGTCGTCCAGCTGCTTTTGCACCTCGTCGCGCTTGCGGCTCTGCGATTCAATGTCTGTTTGGAACGCAGACCTCACATCCTGTGCAGGGAACTTGAGCACCTTGCGGCACTCGGCGGCAATGCGCGTGGCATTGGTTCCCACGTACCCGAGCTCGTCAATTTCAAGAGCAATCTTGCGGGCCATTTTGCGGGGCACGGACCGTGGGAGCTCGTGGGCGACTAGCGCAACCAGCCCAGCAACCGCCATCAGAGCGAGGGGCACTGCAAGCTGCTTGAGGGTGCCCACATTGAGCACGCCAAGCGCTCTGACCGCGGGATGCGAGGCAACGAGCTGAGTGGTGCCAATCACCGAAAATGCTGCAAGCCCAGAGGTTAGTGCAGAGGCGTTGGATGCAACGAGGGCACTCTTTGATGCTTGCAAAACAGGCATTGGGCGCTCAAACAGGCTGAAATCGAGAAAATCGCTGATGCTCAGCTCGGCCTTGATGTGGCGGCCCAGGTTGTCTCGCTTGCGACTAAACATTGCGCTCTTTTGAAACACACGCTGGAACGCCGGCTGGTCGCCCACGTGCAGTACACCCAAGTTTTTGATTGCTCCTACAGCAGAGCTGGTGACGTTGCGGGCATTCTCTTCACAAGAGTGCACCGCTTCCTGAATGCGAGCGACAATAATGTCCCGCGTTTGCACCGCATAGTTGAAAACATCGAAAATACCGCCATACTCAACCACCGGCTGCTCACCAACGCTATCAACGACCTTGCGCAGATAGTCGGTGCTCTGCGTATACACCGCGTGGCTCAGATGCTCAATATCCTTGTCGATTTGCTCACCAACCGCCGCACACTCTGAGATGGCCTTGTCGAGGCCGGGGCTCAATTTGTCGAGCTCGCCAGACAAGCTAGAGTCAATTTCGCGGGCTCGATCAATATTTGCATTGGCGAGCGACACGACGTCACCCAAAACATTCAACAAGTAGTTTTTGGCGGGCGCCAGCTTGGACATGGCGCGCTTCTCTAGCACAAAGTTGCGTAGCCGTGCCTCGAGCTGGTCAAAATCGGGGCTATCGGGGCCATGGCCAGGACCGTCGCTGTCACCAGGCCCGGGCCCGGGGCTCGGGTCGCCGTTGGAACTGACAAAATGTACAAAGTCGCCTGCTCCCTTGTGAGTCTCAGGGACCAGGTCCTTGACCTGGCCCAAAATGCGCGACTTGCACCGGTTCTGGTCCTTGATTTTGTCAAAGTTGTTTACAACAATAAACACAAGCGACTTCTCCCGACTGGTGTTTGAGATAAATTCTTTGGAGGACTGAGTGAAGTGGTTCTCGGCTGAAACGACAAAAATCACCAGATCAATCTCTTCTTGACGACCAAACACTTCTTGAGTTGTGGCGACATCCACGTTTAGACCAGGGGCATCAATCAGACAAATGTCCACAATGCCATTACACAGAATGGCGGTGCTGGGGTTGCGGGTATCTTGCAAATAGATTTTCAATATAATATAGTCCAAGTTGTGGACCAGATCCTCCAGGGCCTCGAGCGGGAAAATGGTATAAGTGCTCAGATCGTCACGCTGGTACTTTTTGCCCTTGGGCACTGCGTGGACCTGCTCGAGCTGGTCGTTTTGATTGTAGTCTACAACTTCGCAAAACACATCGGTACAGGGCTGCTGGTCCACTGGCAAGATATTGCGCCTGAGAAGGGCATTGCAAAGGCTGGACTTGCCTGCATTGACATCGCCGGTGATGAGCACGTGCGAGGTGGTATTTTCAATCCGCTCCCGCACTTTGAATGAATGATTCACCACCTGGCCGAGCAGCTGCCCCAAATAGTACGAGGTGGTGTGGTTTCCGCGCTCCACCTTCATCTGCAGGTCGAGTACCTTGAACTTGGTATCCGGGTAGTAGACCTCTTTGGACATGCAAAAGTTCTTCATTTCGACCAGCAGCTCAATTTGCTGCGTGAGCCAGCGCTCAAGCGAGAGCCGGATGTCATTGTACTGGAGGCTCATCATTTCGGCACCCAGGCGCTGCTGGGATGCAAACGAGACGCTGCGCTTGGATCCCTTGGAGGATTGCAGCATTGAGATCATGCCGTCTACCGCAAGAGCATCGGCCTTTATTTTCCTTTGCTTCTCCTCGTCGGTATTGTCTGACATATCCGCGATGAATGGGGTGTTTGCAGTTAAAAAGCCTGTGGGGCCATCTTCCCAAGACTGCGTTGGAAAACTAAAGCGGCTGTTTACAAACTCATCTCACTTTGAGCGTGATCAAACCAAAAAGCGCAAGAATCAATTCATCAAAATTGGCCATGGCGGCACTCTCGATCCCCTGGCAGACGGCGTACTGGTGATTGGAGTTGGCTCGGGCACAAAACAGCTGCAAAAGTTTTTGGAAGGCTGTAAAAAGCAATACGTGGCCACGTGCCTGTTTGGGTCGGCTACAACCACCTACGACTCTGAGGGCTCAGTTTTGGGCTATTCAAACGTCGAGGGCTTGACCGACGAAAAAATTCAAAAGGCACTCGAAAAGTTTAGGGGAACAATCAAGCAAGTGCCTCCCGTGTTTAGCGCAATCAAAATGGACGGAATGCCCCTGTACGAATACGCACGCAAGGGTCTCAAACTACCCAGGGCAATTGAGCAGCGTGAATGCACAATCTCTCATTTGCATGCATCGCCTTTGCGGTGGGAACACGAGCACAAGGCCCCTGAGCAGGTTGCCTCAGAGGCTGAACAACAGTTTGCCAAAGATGTCATGGGCAGAGATTTGAGCGGTGGAACCGTGCCAGAAAAGAGTCCGTGCATTGACATCAGCTTTGAGGTCAGCTCAGGCACATATATTCGGTCTCTTGTCCACGATCTTGCTCTTGAGCTCGGAGTTCAAGGCCACATGGTCAAGTTGACCCGCACCGTGCAGGCCGACTGGGAACTTGAAACAAACTGTCTACCATTGGAATATTTTGATAAACCTAATGAAGAGTGGTGGCCGCTTCTCAGCGAAGTGCTCGCCAAGGGCTCCAAGCGGGTAGTTACCGACGACCTGAATCTATAAATCTAAGTTTACGCCTCGCAGCGCATCAATAGCCCACTGTGGGTATTTGGCTCTATCGCCATGGTACCACTGACTGAAAAATTCTCGCACGAATGCGGGGAATTTATCCTCGAGAATAGAGTTGTGGATATCCCGCATCAATTGCAGCTGGAACCAAACATTGTGCAGCGTCAAAAAGTGCGCCGCCACTGTGTCTTTGGTTGCAGCCAAGTTGAGCCATGCTCGTGAAATGCCAAATCCGCCTTGTGACTTTGGTGTGCAGCAGGGACATTTGCAGCCCTGCTCAATGGGCCCCGCGTCGTTGCGGAATCTGGCCAGTTTAAGGTTGACAGTGCCGCCCCTGGTAATTGCAGTACCAAACCGGGCAGTGCGAGTGGGGTATACGCAATCAAACATGTCTGCTCCTAGGGCAACAGACACAACGAGGTCCTCTGCATAGCCAACGCCCATGCAGTAGCGAGGCTTTGACTGAGGCAGGACTCCAGTACAGTAGTGTACAACTCTGCAGTACGAATCTTTGGCCTCGCCTCCACTCAAGCCACCAATTGCAATACCGGGCGTGTCTCGCTTGACCATCTCCTCGCAGCACACCTTGCGCAGCTCAATATCGAGGCCACCCTGGATAATGCAAAACAAGTTTTGACGATCAGGATTCTTGTTGGCCTTGATACAGCGGTCCAACCACCGTATTGACCGCCACATTGCTTCCTCTACTCGAGGGCCAGTTGTGAGGGAGGCGACAACATCGTCCAATTGCATGATAATGTCGCTTCCTATTGAGTTTTGAAGACTCATAGAGTGCTCTGGAGTGAGGAGCATGGGCGAGTTGTCGTGTGGACTGAGAAACTCGACTCCGTCCTCGGTGATTGTTGCCAGCTTTAGTAGCGAGACCATCTGAAAGCCTCCCGAGTCGGTTAGGATGTTGCGGTCCCAGTTTTGTAGTTTGTGAGCGCCATCAACCGCGTCCAAGACCTCCTGCCCAGGCTTGAGACCGAGGTGATAGGTATTGTTTAGGAAAATTTCAGTTCCCAAGTTTTTCAGCTGCTCGTAGGTCAGGCCCTTGAGTGAGGCTTGGGTACCCACGGGCATAAATACGGGTGTTTTAACCGGACCGTGAGGAAGGGTCATGATTGCGGCCCGTGCCCGTGTGGTTGAGCATTTTGCAAGAATTTCAAACTGCAGTGCACTCATGTAAGTTTAAATGCGTGCCTGCCCAGGGATAATAACAGGCGCTCGGGCCGCCTGTGATTGTGCAAGAAACTATATAAATATCATGAAGCTATCCAACTCTTTTCAACAGTCTCTCGAACTTTTTTCGTGTACTGGCTGCGGTGGTCTTTGTACATGTTTGCCGCCTCCACGTTTGCCGGACTGGCGATATTGGGGTCGTTCAGCAGACTTTGAATGCTGGTGAGAATACTCGACACATCAAAGGTCGGGCTCCATCTGTTTTGGAGAATGTCGAGGCAGAGCTCGCCGCTGGCGTAAACGTTTGGGTGGAACATCTCCGAAATGAATTTTACGTTGGGCGGGTTTGTGGGATAGTGCTCGTCAAATTGAATCACCAGCTTGAAGGTTCCGTCCTCGAACGGAGTGCTGTCGGGGCCGATAATCACGGCGTTCCAGATCATAATGTTATCGGGGAGCGGGCTTGCGCTCACACCTCCAGTGGGATCCATCTGTATTCGTCGAAAGTCCTTCATCAAACGCTTCCGGGCAGTTGTGCTCATGTTGAATGGGGCACAATGTAGAAGGTTGGGAGAAGGGACTAAGCTCCGTCCAGGGACCCTTGCCACCTGTGGCTGAACTAGGGTTGGTACGCGACAAATCTTTAGGGTTAGCTTCTACAACGTTGAAGTAACGAGCGTTTCGGCACACCGGTTTTTTTTCTTTTTTTTCGTTTTGCAGCTGTTCCAACTCATGTCCAAAAAAGAGTTACGCCGACTGATCCGCTCAAAGCTAAGGACCGTGTCTGCCAGTTCAATCTCCCGGCAGTCTGAATTGGTGGCTCAGAGACTGCGCCTGCTCGACCAGTACCAGCAAGCCAAATCGGTGGCTATGTACATGCACATGCCGTGCGAGCTCGAAACTACCGTTCTCATTGAGAATGCATTCAAAGACCACAAACGGGTGTTTTTACCCCGCATCTGCTCGCTTGCAGAGCAGGATATGCACTCGTTTGATAGCCAAACAACCCACCTGCAGATGGTGGAGATCTCGAGCGCCCGGGCGGCATTTGCGTTGCAGCCCGAGGGAAAGTATGGCATCAGGGAGCCAAGCGCGTATTCAGGCACAAACTGCCTGGTGGATGGTGGCTTGGACCTGATTGTGGTCCCGGCAATGGGGTTCACCACACAGCGCGACCGGATAGGCCATGGGGCGGGGTATTATGATTCGTTTATTGACGAGCACACTACAAAATTAAATAAGACTCCGGTCCTAGTTGGAGTGGCGCTCCAGGAGCAAATAGTGCCCGAGATTCCGGTCGAGCCTCACGACAAGAAAATGGATGCAGTGGTGGTTGCCAGCGAGGTGTATTAGGCGGCGGCAGCAATTAAAGCGATATTTTCGCCCTTTAAGAGGACCTGACCTAGCGGTCTGCGGGCCTGATCCTTTTGTGACACCTCTACCGTCTTGTCGAGCACCAGGTTCATAAACTCGTCAAAGCCCGAGATCTCTGCTTCGAGCCTGGTGTTGTTTTGTTCAGTTAGCCATACAGTTACTGGAGTTTTCTTTTCCATGTACATATAAATCACATTAATTGGGGGAAGCACACGCGATGACATGAGTAAAAGATGCTGTCGAGATTTGCACAAGACGGAGCAATTGATCAAAAAAAGGGAGGCCTGCAGACTTGTTTACAATCGCAAAGTGCCCCCATAAAAAGGACGCACTGGGGGGCGGTACATGACAGGGCATATGCAGATGCAGGCTTATGCAGAAGTATCTTTGTCAATTCCACCAATCGGCGAGTGCTGGTATACAGGGTGTAGCCTTGGCGGTAAATCCGCCCAATCAAAAATCATTTGCACCGGTTATGCACCAGGCATTCCCAAACAACTGTGGCGCAAGACCACAGTTACCCTACCTAACCGCGCTTCGATGTGCTTACATCAAAGGGGGCAGACGGAATTCTTCCCATTCCCCCCCAACCATAAGTTTTGAGACAATGTCTTCACGCGAGGAGTATACTTATTTGGCAAAGCTAGCAGAGCAAGCTGAGCGCTACGAAGAAATGGTGACCTACATGAAGCACGTCACCGAAGAGGCCAGCGAGCTCAGTGTTGAGGAGCGGAACCTGCTTAGCGTTGCTTACAAGAACGTGGTGGGCGCGCGCCGCGCTTCTTGGCGCATTGTCGTTAGCATTGAGCAAAAGGAAGAGTCCAAGGGCAATGAGCGTCAAGTAAAGCTCGTCAAGGAGTACCGCCAAAAGGTGGAGAAGGAGCTCGACGATATTTGCTACGATGTACTGAACGTGCTCGACAAGCGTCTCATTCCTGAGGCCAAGGGCGGTGAGTCCCAAGTTTTCTACTACAAGATGAAGGGTGACTACTACCGTTACCTTGCTGAGTACTACAACGGCGACGAGCGCAAGCGTGTTGCCGACGAGAGTTTTAACGCCTACACCACTGCCGCAGAGGCCGCTTACATCGAGCTCGTGCCCACGCACCCTATCCGCCTTGGTTTGGCCCTCAACTTTAGTGTGTTTCACTATGAGATTCAAAATTCCCCCTCCGAGGCTTGCCAGCTCGCCAAAGACGCGTTTGACCAAGCTATCGCTAAAATTGATGTGCTCAGTGAGGAGTCGTACAAGGACTCTACCCTCATCATGCAGCTCCTCAAGGATAACCTCACATTGTGGACCTCGGACATGGCCGGTGCGCAAGAGGGTGAGCGCCCCGCTGATGAGTAGTTTAGATAGTCTAGACCTTATTATATCTGCTTGTTTTTAGCCCAATTGTTTTTTATATATATTTTTTTTGACTGTGCCTACCCTCTGCGCTGCGCTGGGTGCTCACAGCCACAAGAGGACTTGGGTCTCGTCGTCGGCCGTGCGGCGGGCCTCGGCTTTGTAGATGAAATCAGGAGCAGCGATTTGTTCCGTGCCGCAGAATACTGTCGAGCCGCGGGTCTTGACCTGGGTGAGCGACTGGGGCACGTACAGCACGTGGCTGGGCGGCTTGCCCGAACCGGCCGTTGCCGGCCAGGGCCCCCTAAATCGGGTGACTGTGGGGCGGGTCTGCGATTCAATCACTTGGATTCGTGGCGCCGCCACTGGTGCGGGCAGCTCAGACGTTAGCCCAGGGGCCTGGGCCGGCCCTGGCTGTGAGGATTTGAACCCGAGCTCCAGGTCGCCCACCTCCTTGGGGCGCTTGCTAAAGTCGGCCGCGCTGAACTCGGTGGCAAACAGCTCGCCCTTGGCCTTCATTTTGGGCAGAGAGTAGTTGCGATCCAGCGCGAGCCCCGTGGAATCCTCCACCAGCTCTATTGAGGTCTCATTCACCAAGACCTTGATCCCCGGGTCCTGGGCGCCCAGAAGCAGGACCTTGGGGTTCATGCAGCAGTCAAAGACCAGCGCTTCTTTACCGGCCTTGTCGGTCACCTTGCGCTGCGGCGACACAATGATGGGCACCACCCAGTCTTGGCCCTGCATCACGCGGGCGGTGATCTCGGTCAGGTCTGTGGTCTCGGGTGTCGGTATCTGCGGGTCCACGCACAGGTTTATGAAAATTTTCTGGGCAGCGCCCACCAGAGTGGTTGTTTTCACCACATAGCCTGCAACAGGGTCCAGTTTGGTCATCGCGCAGCTACCGCTGCGAGCGAGGGCCAGCGGTCAAAGTACGCCCTTTGCACATCGGCGTCGGCCCGAAGGCGGCTGCTCAGCTTGTAGAATGGCGGGATCTCGTGCCATTGCACCCACTCCATCTCGAGGTTGCTGTTTGCCTGGCCAAGGCTGTAGGCGGCCGCCTCGAGCGCGAGCTGCTTGTCGTCAAACAGATGCTCGTCGCAGTACCTAAGTAGCGGTCCATATAGTCTAACCATTGCTCTCTGGAACGCCTCTGTCCTTGTTGGGTTTTTCTCTTTGACGAATTTGCCGTGGTGCTCGCTGTTGCGGATCTCGCACGGGACCCAGACGGGGCAGTGAATGTGCATCCACACCATCGCCGCTAGCGCAAAATCAGGGTCGTGGAAGAATTGCGAGTCAATTAGGGCGCCCTTGAATATGGCCACGCGCGTCTCGATCCAGTCGACCTCGAGCTTGCAGCGGTCGTGCCAGCAATCATAGACCTCCACCCAAACGTCTCGATACAGCTTGCGGATCGATTCGGGCCATTGCGTCACGCGCGAGTGCCATGCCAGCGCCAGCGGCCCGTCTGGGCGGTCCACCGGCGTCAGCTTGGCCCAGATGCGGTCGTCGTAAAAGGCTGCGCGGCTGTTGCGGCATACCTGCGCCCACGCCGTGTACCAGCTCGGATTGGGCTCGCAATGCTGCGCCACAAGGTACCACACGTCTAGAGATATGCTCATAGCCTATGCCTATGTAAGTTTTAGTAAAGAGGCCAGGGTTGGCTACCCCGGATTTAACCCAGCCAGCTCGACAGCGTGGACCACGAGGTGTAGGCCATGATTGCAATACCGCAGACCAGGAGCACCACGTCCGACCACCACAGCCAGGTCCTGCGGGTTACCACCTCCATGTGCAGCAGAGGCGGGTACACATAGACGAGCGGCACGCAGGCAAACGAGCCCACCAGCGACACAAACTTGTCGAGATCATTGGCGCCAATATATGCCACGCCTGCGGTGAAGATAACAAACAGAAACCGGGTCACATTCTTCTCCCACTTCACCTTTTTGTTGTACTTGCCACTGCGGCTAAAGAACCAGTTCTCCACGATTCTAATGCCGGGGAATAGCTGCAATGGGGTGGAAAGTAGAATAGCGAGGCTGTAGAGCAGCTGGATGGTGCTAACGGCGCGGGAGCCCTCGGGCAGGTTGAGCAGAATCACCGCCTCGGTCTTGGAGCCGCAGGCGGCGTAGAGCAGGGCTCCGATTGAGCAAAACACAGACGTGATGCCCACCATCACCCAAGCAAGGACCTTGGGGAACTTTGCGGGCTCCTTCATCGACTCTTCGAGAGGGATGATGAGGCCAATACCCTCAAAGGTAAAGATGGCAGTGCCGATAAACAGGGGCCAGGTCTTGGCGTTGAACATGACCACGTCCGCAACGCCCTTTTCGATAATGGTCTCTGAGCCCCAGCCATAGAGGTAGAGAATACCGAGCAAGATGAACGCGTCTGCAATCAGCGCAGTAAAGCCCAACTTGGCGATATCGCGAATCATGCTCAGCGGCAAAAACACAACGATTTGAGCGCAGATGAGCGTTGTGAGGTTCAAAAAGTCGCCACGGCCAATATTGTGCCAAAACGACTTGAAGTTTTCCGAGACAAATACCATATAGGCTGCCGCAAACCCAATCTGCGAAAAGACAATCGAGCCGAGAATCAGCTGGCGCACAAAGTCGCCATACAGCACACCGCCTATGTCTCCAAACGAGCTCACCTTTGTGACGGCCTTTGCCCTAATCAAGAGCAAAAAGCACCAGTACGACAGCGCAGAGACGGCGCACAGCACAATTGTGGAAAAGAGAATGCCGCCATTGAAAAACGCCCGCGGCAGAAATAATATACCAGTGCCAACAAATGACTTTAATAGTAGTAGCACCGTTTCAAACACTGTGGCAGTGCCCTTGCTCTGCTGGCTGAGTCTGCGGTTGAGGCGCGGCCGCTGAGCACGGGGCTGTTGTGATTCGAGCAGAGCGGTGGTCTCTGATTCTTCATCGCTTGACGTATAGTCGTCCTCCTCTTCGAGATCCTCACCGGCAAAGTGGCCATACAAGCTCAAAAACTCGATAAAGTTTCTCGTAAAGACTGTTGGGGCACCGTGCTGCTGTGGTGGATCAACACTGGGGTTTGTGGTTTTGTGGGTGATGTACTCGCGCCTGAACCCACCAGGAGCCAGCATCTGGCGCGCTTCGAGCGTGGCATGCACCTCTTGGTTCGAGGCATCAAAGGAGCGCGAGCGGCCGCGCCTGATGGCTCCATCCTCGCCATCGTGCTCGCGCTGCCAATTGTAAATCTGACGAGTAATGTCGCCGCCTTGGAGTCTCAGACTACGAAACTTGTCGTCATCGCTGTCCTCTTCGTCGCTATCGCCCACAAGGTGGCGCCCCACTGCGCGCACCACCTCGGGGTCGGGGTTTTCCATGTCAATCGAGTGCGCAGAGGCCTGCGATGAAGCAATTGGCGCGGTGGGCCGCACGCCCGCCGACGAAAACGAGGCGCGAGGCGTCCGATTGCTGCGAAAACTCGAGGCAAGATATTCGCTCTGGCGTTTGTAGCTCTGGGGAGCTCCATTGCTGGTCCTTGAGCTCCGTGAATCTCTACGCGAGTGGTCGATGTTGATGTTGTTTGACATTTATTTCCGCCAAACGTGGTTGGATGCGTTAGGTAAGAGGTGACCCGGGTGTCGATTTTGTGGCACCTATCAGCGGGTGTTGGGCTGCATAACACCCCGTAATATAGGACTTTCCAAATTTTTTTGCAACTCTCCAAATGTCGAAAAGATGGATTGACAAGAAAACCGCCACAACTTTTGAAGTGGTGCACAGATCACACGAGGACGAGCATTTCCACAACGAAGAGGCGGGCGGAGTTTTGGTTCGCCAGGAGAACCTCAATGACAAGGAACACAAGCAGGCGAGAATAGACAAGTGGATCACAGGCCCCCGCCTGTCGCAATTCGAGGGCGGCCGCGGTCGTGAAAACGAGGGTGAAGCGGCCACATACGGTATCACCTTTGACGACTCCAAATACGACTACATGCAGCACCTGCGCACAATCGGCGAGCACGACGATGCCATTTTTGTGTCCAGCACTGGAGCCACCAAGAACGCAAACAAAGCAAGAAGCAAGGCTAGTGGGATCGCGTTCAAGGAGGGCGATATTGAGAACCACTTGCCCGCCGAAGTCCTGCCTCAAGAATCCCGTGCATACAACTACCAAGACCAGCAGGGTATCCAGGACTCAATTGCTGGACTCCAGCCCGATATGGACCCCCGCCTCAAAGAAATTCTCGAGGCGCTCGAGGACGAGGAGTACATTGAGGACGGTGAGGATGTGGATGGCCTGTTTGGTGCTCTCACCAAGAGCGCCGAGCCCTTGGATATGGAGGAGTTTGAGGCCACATTGCCCCAAGAGTCGGGCGAGATTCAGCGTAAACAAGACGAGCAGGACTGGGAGTTTGAGTTCCGCAAGTTCAAAAATAGCCAGGGCCTCGAGCCAAAGGCTGGCGACGATGTTAGCGAGGATTTCAGCAGCGATTTTGGCGGATCAGAGGCGGCTGATACTGTTGGCGACCTCCCAGAGCAAAAGACCAAGCCTCGCAAGAAGAAAATTGGTGCCAAAACCGACCTGACAGGCTTCTCAATGTCGAGCTCTGCCAATTTCCGCAACAAGGGTTTGGAGCTTTTGGACGACAGATTCGATCAAGTGGAGGCCTTGTACGCCAACGATGATGAAGAAAGCGAGGAGGAAGAGTTTGACATGTCCAAAGAACGCAAAGATCTCGACAGTATCATGGACGACTTTTTGCAAAACGAGGTTCTTTTTGGTAAAAAGTTGTACAAACGCAACGCCAAGCGCTGATGTTATTTATTGAGTTTATAGTTTTACGCATACTAGTCCACAGAAAATGCCCTATGCCTACTTTTACAAGAACGAGAAAAATCTTAGATAATTCTTTTTCACGATGAAATCTTTCGCGGCTAGGCTGGCGAAATTTGTGAACCCAGCACCAGAAGAGGCTGATCCCGAGGATGAAGTCAATTCGGGGTCGTCTAGCGAATCGGAAAATGAAGAAGCTCGCGCACATTACGTCGAAGTGGGAAAGAGCCGCTTGAGAGATGATCAGCCAGAGCTCGACACAAAGTACACTGCCAAGGTCGTTCAACGAGGTGCCAGCAGCAGCGCAGAGGAAAGCCAAGAGGGCGAGTCTGACAGCGAGATGGAGAGCGATCAGCAGAGTGAGCAGGAAGAGCCTGAGGCTGTGGCAGAGAGCGACAGCGAGAGCGGCGAGAGCGCCAGTGAGGCTGAAGAGTCTGAAACTCCAGTCTCTGCACCTAAATCTGCAGCATCACAGTCTGCGATCTCGCAAATTCTCCAACAAGAGCAAAAGCAGCTGCTGTCTCGACTCTCCTCTGCGACAAACGATGATGCAACCAAGGGCGAGGCGGTTTGCGCGCAAATCAAGACGTACGAACAACTCTTGGATAGCCGAATTACACTGCAAAAGGCACTGGTTGCCAGCCACGAGCCAGTGGAGAGCCCTAAAGAGGCACTTGACGCTGTGTGCGAGCTCTTGGCCTCGATTCAAAATGCTCGAGCCCGTCTGTCTGGCTCTTCAGTGCAGTACAAAAAGCGCAAGTTTGACCAAATGGCCCAGGATTCGTTTGAGATGGATGCAGAGCTGGCTAAACGCCGTGAGCTTACCCTGTCCAAGTGGAGCCGCAAAGTGCAGTTGTCTAACGCCAATCTGCAGAATTCAAACTTCAAGAGTCTCAATCAAAGCACTGCAAGACAAGTGGACTCTGTCCTTGCTGATATGGATCGTCTTGTGGGGCGGACACGGGTCAATCGCTCAAAGTACAAGGTTGCGGATGAGGTTCCAGAGTCGAGCGAAGCAATCTTTGACGATACAGACTTTTACCGCATCCTCTTGACTGAGCTAATCGATCGCCGCATGGCCGAGAAAGATGCGTCCGACTCGTTGAAGTGGACGGTGGCCAAGGCGGCCAAGCAAAAATCCCGTAAAAAGATGGACACCGGCCTGAGCAAGAACCGCAGGCTTAATTACGATGTGCATAACAAAATTGTGGCCTTTGATGCTCCCCGTCCAGGAGTGTACTCGTGGAGTGAGGGCCAAGCAGATGAGCTGTTCTCGGGACTGCTTGGTGTGAAAATCACAATGGACGACGAGGAGCCAGAGATGGAGGTTGAGGAAGAGGTTGAGGACTTTAACCTGTTTGGATAGTATTTATAGTTAAATCTACATTGATTGTCTTTGACTGCCTATTAGCTTGACCGGCGCACCGCCATCTGTCATCATGCCCCCTAAAGCAGACTGGGAGAAATACAAGGCGCCGACGGGCGAGGAGGAAGAGCAAAAGGAGATTGTGCCTTTATCTGAGGGTGATATTGAGGTGCTCAAGACGTACGGCGCGGCTCCGTACCAGTTGCAGCTCAAGCAGATCGACAAGGACATAACCAGCATTCAAAAGCAGATTAACGAGAAGGTGGGCATCAAAGAGTCAGACACTGGTCTGGCGCCACCACACGAATGGGATTTGGTCGCAGATAAGCAATCGGCAACCCAGGAGCAACCTCTACAGGTGGCCCGCTGCACGAAAATCATCCAGAATCCCGAGGATCCCGACAGCTCCAAGTACGTGATTAACGTGAAGCAGATTGCCAAATTCGTGGTTCAGCTGGGCGACCGCGTCTCCCCAACAGATATTGAGGAGGGAATGCGGGTTGGCGTTGATCGCAACAAGTACCGCATCATGTTGCCATTGCCCCCGCGGATCGACCCAAGCGTTACAATGATGACCGTAGAAGAGAAGCCAGATGTCACATACAGCGACGTTGGTGGTTGCAAGGAACAAATCGAAAAGCTACGAGAAGTTGTGGAGCTGCCCCTCCTGTCTCCAGAGCGGTTCGCCAACTTGGGCATTGATCCTCCCAAGGGTATTTTGCTTTATGGACCTCCCGGTACCGGTAAGACCCTTTGCGCGCGTGCAGTCGCCAACCGTACCGATGCCACCTTTATCCGTGTGATTGGCTCTGAGCTCGTACAAAAGTACGTCGGTGAGGGTGCCCGCATGGTCAGAGAGCTGTTTGAGATGGCCCGTACCAAAAAGGCCTGTATTATCTTCTTTGATGAGGTGGATGCCATTGGTGGCGCGCGTTTCGATGACGGCGCCGGCGGCGACAATGAGGTGCAGCGCACAATGTTGGAGCTTATTTCACAACTAGATGGCTTTGACTCACGCGGAAATATCAAGGTTATGTTTGCCACCAATAGGCCAAACACCCTCGACCCCGCCCTCCTAAGACCGGGTCGTATTGACCGTAAAGTGGAGTTCTCGCTGCCGGATGTGGATGGAAGAGCCAACATTTTCAGAATCCACTCCAAGAGTATGAGTTGCGAGCGCGGGATTCGTTGGGAACTCATCTCGAGACTGTGCCCCAACTCCACCGGTGCAGAACTGCGGTCCGTGTGCACAGAGGCTGGTATGTTTGCCATTCGTGCTCGCCGCAAGGTTGCCACAGAAAAGGATTTCCTGGCAGCAGTCGACAAGGTTATCAAGGGCAACCTCAAGTTCTCCTCGACCAGCCAGTACATGCAGTATAATTAGCGCTCTATATAAGTTATGCTTTATTGGCTCAGCTACCACCAGCTCAGCAGGCCGAGGCCGTCGGTTTGACAGCTGGCAGTTAATTGGAAATTGCCGTCCTCAAATATCCGCTTCTCCACTCGGAACCGAATCTTTTCGTTCTTGTCGAGAAAGAGCGGGTCTGACTCGTCGTCTTGTTTCCACACCCATGCTTGCTCCTTGACAACAAACTGGCAGTCTTCAAACAACCCTGATTTGGGAATAAAAATGTCGTCGAAAAATTCCATGCGCACTTTAATCCCGTCTGGGGAGCAGCTGGAGATCCACCCTACGAGAATTTCTCCGTCAAATGGAGCAAAAACCACGAGCCTAAACTCGGTTTTGATAAATAAGGCGCCATCGCCGCACTTTATGAGTCCGTCGCTGGTGGACTGCACGTCGTATAAACAGATCCCAAGGCCCACCTGGGGAATGATGCGGTTTGAGTATTTATTGTTGATCTCTTGAGCCAACGCTTTCTCGTGCTTGATGTTGAATAGCTCTGGCGGTACTCGTATTGTGTCTGAGATCTCTGCCAGAGTGAACATGCTTAGTGTTGAAAAAGGCCAAGTAGGAATATGGCACACGCCAACTTGAACCTCAGAGTAGTGGAATTTTTTTTCTTCTCCCTTTAGCTCTCTCTTTTCCTGCTGTTTCTTTTGTTTTATATTCGTCACCCAGCGACCTCCCAGCTCGTTAATGCGCTGGTCTGTGCTGACATTGTGGCACCAAGTGTGCTTGCATCGGCCGTTAGGATTGCGCCCATGGTCTGACGCATGAGCTGCATATGTACCCCACAATAAATTGTATCTGGCTAATAAATAAAATCGGCGTTACAGCCCACCAAATTGGCCCGCAATGCTCGTTTGATTCTCCTGTCCGAGTTCTCCCGACCGGCGCCGGGAACCAGAAAAATTTGTGGGCCAGGCTCTGCCGGCAAATTCAAAGTTAATTTAAATAAATTTTTAAAACCAAATTGGGCGTTTTAGTCCGGGATTAACGCCGGAAAAAATCACATGATCCCCGGGACTTATCCAATGAACTCGCTTGCAATTTCATAATGCTCACCCTGAGAACCAGTCGGTTGGCGCGCGCGTTTTCCACGACGCGGGCTGCGCTAAAGATCGAATCGACCAGCCAGGTCTTTGGTAAGGATGCCTCCAAGCACGTTGCCGACAAGTACCACGTTATTGACCACGAGTACGACGCCGTGGTGGTCGGTGCTGGTGGTGCTGGTTTGCGCGCTGCTTTCGGTCTCGCCGAGGCCGGATTCAACACTGCTTGTATCTCCAAGCTGTTCCCTACTCGTAGTCACACTGTCGCTGCCCAGGGTGGTATCAATGCCGCCCTTGGTAACATGCACCCCGACGACTGGCACTGGCACATGTACGACACCGTCAAGGGTTCCGATTGGCTCGGTGACCAGGATGCCATTCACTACATGACTCGTGAGGCTCCCCAGTCCATTATCGAGCTCGAGCACTACGGTGTCCCCTTTTCGCGTAACGACGAGGGCCGCATCTACCAGCGTGCGTTTGGTGGTCAGTCCAAGGACTTTGGCAAGGGTGGCCAGGCCTACCGTACCTGCGCCGTTGCCGACCGTACCGGTCATGCTCTTTTGCACACCCTGTACGGCCAGTCCCTCAGACACAACACCCAGTTCTTTATTGAGTTCTTTGCCATGGATCTCCTCATGGAGGATGGCGAGTGCCGCGGTGTGATTGCCTACAACCAGGAGGACGGTACTTTGCACCGCTTCTTTGCCCACAACACTATTATTGCTACTGGTGGCTATGGTCGTGCCTACTTTAGCTGTACCTCTGCCCACACCTGTACTGGTGATGGCTTTGGTATGGTTGCTCGTGCCGGCCTCCCTCTCCAGGATATGGAGTTTGTGCAGTTCCACCCTACTGGTATCTACGGCTCGGGCTGTCTCATCACTGAGGGTTCTCGTGGTGAAGGTGGTTACCTGCTCAACAGCAAGGGTGAGCGCTTCATGGAGCGTTACGCCCCCACCGCCAAGGACTTGGCTTCCCGCGACGTTGTGTCGCGCTCCATGACCATGGAGATTCGCGAGGGCCGCGGTGTTGGCCCCGAGGGCGACCACATTTACCTGCAGCTTTCTCACTTGCCCGCCGAGGTCTTGCACCAGCGCCTGCCCGGTATCTCTGAGACCGCTGCCATTTTTGCCGGTGTTGACGTCACCAAGGAGCCCATCCCCGTGCTGCCCACCGTGCATTACAACATGGGTGGTATCCCCACCCTCTACACTGGTGAAGCAGTCGACTTCAAGGACGGCAAGGACCAGGTCGTCAAGGGTCTCTGGGCCTGTGGTGAGGCAGCCTGCGTGTCGGTACACGGTGCCAACCGTCTCGGCGCCAACTCATTGCTTGACTTGGTTGTGTTTGGCCGTGCTGTTGCCAACCACATTGCTGATACCCAAACCCCCAACCAGCCCCACAAGCCCGTCTCTGCTGACATTGGTAAAGAGTCGATTGAGAACTTGGACCGCGTCCGCAACGCCAGCGGCCCCAAGTCCACTGCCGAGATCCGCTTGGCTATGCAAAAGGTTATGCAGCGCGATGTTAGCGTATTCCGCATGCAAGAGTCTTTGGACGAGGGTGTGCGCAACATCCACCTGGTTGACCAGTCCCTCCCAGAGCTCGGCACCACTGACCGCTCCATGATTTGGAACTCTGACCTGGTCGAGTCGCTCGAATTGCAAAACTTGTTGACCTGCGCCGCCCAGACCGCCTACAGCGCTGCTGCCCGTAAGGAGTCGCGTGGTGCCCACGCCCGCGAGGACTACCCCGAGCGTGACGACGTCAACTGGATGAAGCACACTCTCAGTTACCAGACCAAGGCCGGCGACCACGTCAAGCTCGACTACCGCCCCGTCCACATGGAGACCTTGGACGAGACCGAGTGCAAGAGCGTGCCCCCCGCCAAGCGCGTCTATTAGAACCAGTTTCTAGCTCATTAAATACTCTGTAAATTTTTCCACCCTTTGGGCACCTTGAGCGGGCCCAGGGGCTTGTCTATTTCCAGCAGCCGATAAAACCTGCGGCGAGGCTCGGCCTTGTCGAGCGCCAAAAACTCGGTGCGGCCAATTGTGGCCTCGTAATAAATATGCATGTGCGCGCTCTGCCAGTGCTTTGGCCTAAACTTGTCCAGCACTTTGCGAGCTGCCGGGCTGCCCAGTTTGCCGGTGGAGATGTCGTGCCTCAAAAACGACTTTTTCGCAAGCAGATCTGCGAGGTTCCCGGCCTGTGCCGCACCTGTCGGCCAGTCATGGGACATTATTAGATCCAGCTTGCCCTCGTACTCGAGGAGCTTGTCAATGTCGACCTGACGCTGGTGGTAGACACTCTTGACGGTAGACTTGTCAAACGGAACCGACTCGAAGTGGGCCAGCGTGTAGTGCTCGGGGGCATACACTCCACTCAGCCCACCAATTTTGAACTTGCCAACCTTGACGACCCCCACCTGGCCCATGTACCAAATGTTGGGGGCCAGCCATCCACCGTCGCGGTACTGCAGCATGTGCCGCGAGGCTTCGTGGTTGCCCCCAATCACAATGGTCAAAATGGGCGCCACGCACTCGCCATTGTAGTACTTTTCAAAGTCGCCCATCTTGCGGTACTTGGCAGGAACCGCCATCGACTCTAGGTCGAGCTGGTCCCTCGCTGCTTGGAAATCACCCGCAATTAGCACCAAGTCGGCATTGAGTGACGTCGCAGCGTCATATATCCTGTCAAGCTGCCCATGACAGCACCCCACTTGGAGGATCCTCATCGTGACCAAGCGAAACTAGACCATCTATCTAGACTATTAAAACTTGTAGACTTGATCTTTGGTAAACCCAAGATCCTTGAGAGCACCCTCAAATCGGCCCTGAAACAGTCCAATTGGCTGCCCCGAGAGCGCCTTGTACATGGCAGGGGGGCCGCACACAAACACCTTGCCCGTGGACTTGTCGAGGTTCTCTGATAAAAAGTCGCGGTCAATGCGCTGCTCGCCGCTGAGATAGTGCACTCTCAGCTGGTCTGGTTTGGCGGCCGCCAGCCTGTCAATCTCAGACTTGAGAATGATCTCGCTTCTACTCGAATAAAACAAGTCAACCTGGGTCTTATCCTGAGGGTCGGTAGCGATTTTCTGTAGCACCTGGAAAACAGGCGTGATACCTGAGCCACCGGCAATCAGTGTGATGTGATTGAACTGGTTCTGGCACAGATTGAACTTTTGCAAAGGTCCGCCCCCCGAGATCTTTACTTGGTCGCCGGCCTTGAGGGCATGGATGTTTGTGCTGGACTTGCCGCCCTTGTACTTTTTCACCACCAGGGTCACCTCTCCAAGCTGATCTTGCGGGCTAATTGGCGAGTACGGTCGCACCGTCCAGCTGCCATTGGGTCCCGTGGTGCGCACAAGGATACTCGAGGCGACTTGGCCACCCAACGGCTTGTTGCCAGGAAGCTCAAATACAATTTTATTAGTGTCACTGGTGACGGGAGTGTTTGATTTCACGGTAACGGGCACAAAACGCCATGGCTTGGTGACGATGGTTGTCGGTTCGGGTTGCAAGAGTTGGTACACAGCAAAGCCGAGGCCGACCCCGGCTCCAATCACTAACGCACGAGGAACAGCCATGATTTGTTTGGCCCGACATTGGGCGGAGCAAGGGTTTGTTATAGGGTTCTAATTGATGCATGCATATGCATCATGCACGGCACTTGCCTAGTAGGCTTATTTCAAAGCATTTGAAATCATTTCAAATCGCATCATTTCAGTCCATAAGCTATGTCAAATTTGTGGAGAATATTTAGAATTTAAAGACCTGGTCCTTCTTGAAACCGAGCTCGGCAAGAGCACCAGTCAGCTCACCCTGGTCCGAGGGAGACTTTTTGTTACCAGAAATGGCCTTGTAGAGGGGAGGGGGGCCGCACACAAACACATGCACATTGTCGGCCTCAGGCTTGAACAACTCCTTGGACAAAACGTCCTTGGTGATGTAGCCAATGCGTCCCTGGCCCTTGCTGAGCTCGTCATGCTCGTCCTTGTCGACAAAGTAGTTGACCTTGAGCTGGTCGGGCTTCTTGGCGACAAGAGAGTCAATCTCTTTCCTGAGCAAAATGTCGTCAGGAGTCTGGGAGCCGTAGAACAAAGAGACCTTGGTCTTGTCGCTAGGGTCGTTGGCGACCTTTTGCAAAATCTGGAAGAGAGGAGTGATACCGGAGCCACCACCAATGAGACCAATCTCCTTGTGCTTGTTGGCATCGAGCTTGTACTTTTGGATGGGACCAGCAACCTCAATGCCCTGGCCGGGGGTCAAAGCGTGCAAGGCAGTGCCGAGAACACCTCCATTGTACTTTTTGATAACAAAAGTGGCGCTGCCAACAGTGTCGGGAGAAGAAACAGGGGTGTAGGGGCGGACAACGTCCTTGCCGTCCTTTTGGGTCTTGATCAAGACGCAAGAGGCAACATCACCACCGAGCTTGTGGTCCTCAGGAAGCTGGAAAACAATCTCGTTTGTGTCGTGGGTGATGGCAGTGTTGGATTTCACCGACAAATGGACATAGTCCTTGGGGCCCGAAAGAGTGCCAACGGCCTCAGCCTTCAAGCTGGAGCTGTAGCGCTGCTGGAAGTACAATGCACCGCCGGCACCGAGGGTGACGCCCAGAACCGCGGGCAGGGAAGGGGATTTCAGAATTGATTTGATCATTGCTACCTTGGGCGAATCAGCGCTCTACTTATATAGCGGTTATGCAGCAATGATGTCATCGGACGCACAGCAACGGGTGAGCTGTGATCTGAAGTGATATCTAATTGGTTAAAACTAGATTTCGCAAAGGGCGCTGTGGGGAATAAATTCTTACAGGTACCCGGCATTGGTTGAATAGCAACATTTCTCGAGGCTGCCCATTGCAACAAAATAGCTGTAAAAAGTCAAAATTATGTTGAAAAATTGCAATGCTTGGCTCTTTACAATCTCAATCAAGTAATCTCTTAAAATTGCCTTGCTCATACCGGCTCCCGGGCTAGCAATTTCATTACATGACCCTGTTGGCCAGCGCAAAAAAGCTCGTGCCGCCGCTGCTTTCACAGTTCCACAAGGGTCAATTGGGCCGGATTCTCGTGGTAGGCGGTAGCATTGACTACACTGGCGCCCCGTACTTTAGCTGCATGGCTTCAGCCTTGACAGGTAGCGACATGAACCACGTTCTGTGCTCTGATGGGGCTGGCCCCACAATCAAGGGATACTCGCCCAACTTGATGGTCCACCCGTACCTCAAGGAGTGCACCAGTAAATTTGATAGCCGTATCCCGGGGCTTCTAGACAGAATGCATGTGGTCGTAGTGGGTCCTGGGTTAGGGCGCGACGAGGGTATGATTGCTCAAGCCAAACAGGTGATACAGCACGCAAAACAGCGGAATATTCCAGTTATAATTGACGCAGACGGGCTGTGGTTTGTTTCACAGGACCTTTCGATTCTCAAGGACGGCCAATTCGTCTTGACTCCCAATGTGGTTGAGTTTGGCCGGTTGTTGTCTGCAGCAGGGATCTCCAAGGATGTGCAGATCAGGCAGCAGGCCGAGATGCTCGCCTCAAAGCTGCAGGTTGCAGTGCTGGTAAAGGGCGATCACGACATTATAACTGATGGATCAACGACTCTGTTCAACGACACAAAGGGGTCCAACCGCAGAGTTAGCGGGCAAGGAGACACCTTGAGCGGCACATTGGCGACATTTATGGGCTGGGTAAATGCCTATAACAACAAACTTTGGGATGTGAGTGCAATTGACGAACCGCTCACCCTGGTAGCAATGTGGGCCGCGTCCAGTCTGACTCGCACGTCGAGCCGGATTGCCTATGAAAAGCATGGTAGAGGCATGGTGACTACAGACGTTACTAGTGCTGTCCCTGCCGCATTTAAGCAGCTGTTTGAGTAGATATAGTTGGCTTGTATTTGTTGTGTTTCTTTGTAATGTCGCTCGAGGAAAGGGTCGCGCAACTGGAGACTCTTGTGCAGCGCCAGCAGGTAATGCTGGCCAAATCAGGCGAGCAGATTCTAAAGCTTAGCATGCAGGTTCAACGCAGCGACGTGGCGGATCTCGACCGCCGCAATCAAGACCTGAGAAAGGAAGCAAAGCTGCCCACAACAAAGGAGGATGAGCCCGACTACTTTTCCCAGGAAGATGTCGTGCAACTTGTCGAGGAGCTCCAAACTCAGCTGGATCTCGTAGACAAGCGCAGCCAGCTGCGCGTCGTCAACTATTCTAGCGAGAATCTAGAGTCCGTGCCTGGTCTGTCTGGAGAGTACTACCCAGCGTTCCCGGCCACTCTTAAACAGTTCCAAGCACTAGAGAAACAAGAATTGTTTGAATTTGCCCGCTTCTACGAGCTACTCCCCCCCGATTCGTCCGAGATTCTCGAGATGCTCCAGGAGGCTCAAATACCCGTCAATTCCAAAGAGGGCAAGGAAGCATTGGAAAAGGCCAAGGCCGCAGAAGCTAGCCTTGATGCCAATGACGTATTCAACTCGATAGCAAAGTACATTGGCGTCTCTACCCGTAGATAATTTTATTTTTCATTTTTTTTCAAAGGCTCGAAAATTTCCTGACACACAACACCAGCATGCCGCCTAAAGTTCGTACCCGCCGCCAGCCCAAAGCTGATCAAGAGGCTACACAGCAGGCAGAGTTTAGCAACAACACTGATTTCATCTCGCTCGATCCTGAAGCGGCCGAGGATGAAGCTGCCAATGATGACCCTGGCCGCGACCAAAACCAGAATGCCTTTTATGGTCTCTTGGACAGAGCCGAGCTGGAATACTTTAAATCCGCCGAGAGCACTCTTTCTGCAAACGCCCTCATGAGTGACGAGCGTCAACCCTTTATTGACAATGTGTTTGAGGAGATCAAGGGTAAAGAGCTCAAGCTTGCAACTCATCAAATCTGCTCAAAACTCATTGAAAGACTGGTGATGCTCGCTAGCGACGAGCAACTGCTTGCGCTGCTCTTGGCTTTTCAAGGGCACACTTACCGCTTAGCCATCTCCAAGTACTCGTCGCACTGCCTCGAGACACTTTTTGTAAAGTGCGCCAGTTTGCATCAAGACGAGCTCGTCAAAACCATGCAGGAGCTTGTGCCTCATGTCTCTGTGCTATCCAAGGAAAAATATGGGTCGCACGTGCTGCGTCTGGTACTGCTTTTGACCTGTGGGCTGCCCACCGACTTGGCGGCTCGCTCTAAAAAGAGCGGCGATGCTCGCAAGCACACCGACATGGAGACTATCTCCGCCTCAAGTCAACGCGTTGTGCCTGCTGCATTCAGCGCTTGCAACAGTGAGCTCATGTCGGCCTTGAGCAAGGACCAAGACTCAACAACTTTGAGGCGCATTGCAATTGATCCCTTGGGGTCTCCCCTTTTGCAGGTTATGATCCGCGTCCAAGCCAGCAAGAGTAATTTCACCTTGGTTGATCTCGTCATGGGACCTCAAGTAGAGGGCTCTGAAGTTTTCGTGGACCACCTGTTGTCTGAGCCAACTGGGTGTCATTTCCTGCAGGTCGTGGTCGAGTGCTTGCCAAAGAAAAAGCTGGGCCCATACTTTACCGCCTTTTTCAAGGGAAAAATTCACAAACTGTGCCTGCGCGAGTATGCAAACTATGTTGTGCAGGCATTGATCAAATCCAAGCTAGGTGCAAAAAATGAGCTCTTTGATGAGCTGACCCCCAACTTGGTGGAGCTTGTCAACTCAGAGCGGTCGAGTATTGTTGCCCTGATGGTTGAGCATTCCACACCCGACGTGCGTGCACGCCTCTTGGATACTGTGCTCAACGAATGCCCAATCGAGAAATTCCTGACTAGCACCAGCATTCCGGATGCATTATTTATTGAAACGGCACTAAAGTACAGCCCCGGGCTGTGTAATACTCTACTGCAAAAGCTGGACCCTACTAAACTTCAAGATATGGCAGTGCACCCAGTGCAGAGTCACATCATCGAGGCGCTACTCAACCCTGGAGTTGACCAGGTTGAAAGGCGCAAAATCCTGGCACATTTTGTGCCAATTGCAGTCGATCTAGCCTGCAATGCCTATGGCTCGCATGTGGTGGACAAGCTACCCGCATTTTGTTTCAAGTTGAAATTTGCTCGCGAACGCATCGCCGATGAGCTTTCCAAGAATGAGGACAAGGTAAAGCATTCGATTTATGGTAAAAACGTTTGGAAAAACTGGAATCTCGATAAATATGTGCACAAGCGCTTCCAATGGTGGGACCTTGTCAAAGAGCAGGAGGACAAACTACAGGAAGCCTACCCTCAAAAGGCCAAAACACCAAGAGTCAAACCCGTTAAGCGGTCTACTCCCTATGAGCGTAAGTAGATGAGATATAATTAGGATATGCATCACATGAAAGTGGCTGGCGGCCGCTGTCCAACCTTGGCTAGGGGCGGGAGCCGCCCCCAACCCTCTGCAAGCGCACACTGAGCTTGAAAGCGCCTACAAAGCCAGAGCCGAAGCAAATAGAGATGCAAGTGTAAATACCAGCCAAGAATTGTTGGTTAAACGTGAAACTGAAACTATTAACCCTAAGCCTAAATTGGTATCAGTGACTAACTGCATGCATAAACGTAATTTAATTTTAGCAATTGTGGAGTTTAGCTGGCAGGCAAATTTGATCAATAAACTGCAATTCATTCAGCGCTGTCAAAAAGTTGTTCCCGGGTCTGGGGAGGGTTAGGAGTGGTTAGGGTAATGTCTCTTTTGGGGGTTAGGAACGGACGATTATGCTGACCTCATCGATACTATAGTCATCCTTTGTTCCCCTTCCAACATCTATACGCTGCATGCCAATGCTCTCGCCTCAGTTAGCGTCAAGAGCAGGTCCCGGCCAGGGACCTTGGGAAATTCTCAACCGACAGAACTCCGAGAGCGCGACGCCACCTAGTTCGGCTCCCCAAGATGACGACATTCTGCCACCGCTAACCAAGACGCGTACTGCCAGCCTCGGGCACCTCACAACTAATGCATTTCGCGCGTTTGACAATTCCAGAGCTGCAGCATCGCTGTTTGTCCAGAATATCCCACGCGACATCTCCCAGCGCGAGCTGCACCTCATGTTCACCTTTGCCCAAGACTATGTGAGCAGCGAGCTGGTACGAGAGCCCGGAAGAACCTGTGCGGTGGTGAAATTCAGAAGCACTGGCGGCGCCGCTGCCGCACAGGCGGTTTTAGAACACAGGAGTGATTTATTCGGCGAACAGACTAGCTGGCTCAAGTGTGAGGTCAGGCCGGTTACCGCGTCCAGCTCAGGCGTTAGTACCCCAACTGCATCAAATACCACAAACCCCAAGTCACGGTTCCTGTTTATGAATGACGAATCCTCAGTCGTAGGCTCGCCCATTCCAACCACCAACGCCAACGAAAACACATCTGCATCTGCATTTCTACCCTCATCGCCGCTTTACAGCTCATCGGCGGCCTCGTCTAGGCTCTTTGACTCATTAAGCATGCCAAGAAGGCCCTCCAATGGCGCAGCCACCGAGTCAAGGCCGGGCCCGCCCCCCAGGCGCGCATCAGTGCCTACGAGGCCCATTGCCGAGCTGTCACTGCAGACATCTACCATTACACCCCCTCCATCGCAACCGGCCTCCGCGGTAAGTGCCCAATCACCAGAATACGAAGGGTCCAGCTCTGGCTCTGGTAAAGTGGTTGTGCCGTTTGGCCCTGGTACCTCCAAGGCCAAGGCGGTGTCAATCATGCAGAGCGGAGGCAGAGTGATGCCACCAGCAAACCCAGCTGATCAAAACCCACCCTGCAATACGCTCTACGTGGGCAACCTACCCCCAGACACACAAGAAGAAGAGCTCAAAGACCTCTTTTCCGCTCGCCTTGGTTACAAGAGACTCTGCTTTCGCACAAAGGCCAATGGTCCCATGTGCTTTGTCGAGTTTGAGGACGAGGTCTTTGCCGGTAAAGCCCTCGAAGATCTCTATGGTTTTGGCTTGTCAAATTCCGTAAAGGGAGGCATTCGGCTCTCTTTTTCAAAGAACCCATTGGGGGTACGTTCACGGCAGCCCCAAAAGTATCTTAATTAGCATGCATTTTAATAGTTACATTTTGTTTACAACTTTTCCATTGGAGCTCAGCTGGGCACGATTTCCACGTATCCCTGCTGCACCAGCCGCTGAACGTCAGTTGTTTTCAGAAACAGCTGTGACCCTCTTGTAAAGGTAACCACACCATACTCGGTGTGGACCTCTCCCGCGTCCTTGAGGACGCGCACCTCAACATACATCTCTCGCGGCGGCACTAGATTGCCAGTGAGGTCAATATCAGTCCAGGGACCTTTGAACTCTGTCACCAGGTTCTCATACTCTCGCACATAAATCTGTTCAGCGGCGCTGAGCTGCGTCTGGTTTAGGGGCTGGTCGTACCACCTCTCCAAAGCCAACCGATCGCTGCGTAGCTTTTGGTGCGCTATGAGACAACGTTTGTTGCGCTGGGCAGCCAATCGAAGAATAAATAAAGGCGCCAAATCGATGCGATCCGCCTCTTGAGTCTCAAACTCTTGTTCGAGAGCGTCCATGCTCTCAAAGATTTGTGCTTGCTCGCGAGCGATGCCTCCAACCAAGTCGCTAGCATAGAGCGGGATATATTGCAGGTTCAGCGTTCTTCTTGCGTCCTGAATGAGTTTATCTGCTAGCTCTCCGTACATTGACTGACGCGTCGTCCCTCAAGTGGTAATCAAATGCAGGTAAATTAAAAATAAAAATAAAGGTCAAAACTAGCTGCGACTTAGTGAGCTCTATGGCTGTTGCGCTCACGACGACGACGCTGGCGACGAAGTTTACATTGCATTCTTGAATAAGTGCCACGGCGGATAATGGCCTCCAGCAAAGTTCGTGAATAGCCAAATTGTTCCACAGTCTTTTGGAAAACACTTTCAAGTAAAACCTGCCTGGAAACAGGGTCTGTGTCTCTGATCCACGTCTGTTCCCCAAGCTCAAAGCCCTCTGCCTCGAGAATTGACATGATGATTTCCTCTCGTTGTAGGGCACAATTGGGGTCGTGTGCGAGGCCCATCACTTCATAAAGCTCGTTGAGGGGAATTTTACTGATAGACCTTCGACGTTGGAATCCTTGGAAAGCTGGCGCAAGATCCTTGGATGATTGATTTGAGGCACCGTCGCCATTGTTGAGAAAGAACTTGCCCACCGTAAAGTTTCCCTTGGCAGTCTCGACAAACTCTGGCTCAATTGCAGGTGAATCATAGCTAGAATTTGAGCTAAACGTTGCAGCAGATGGGGTGGAGCGAACAGGACTAAAAGTGGCAGCGGGCTTTTCAACAGGAGTGACGGTGGTGGGGGCATCGGCGTCAATTGCTGTGGGAAGGGAAGAGTTGTCAAAGTTCATGATGTTGTCTAGTTGATCGGCCCAGTCCAAGTCACTTGGCTGCCAGTTATCAATCCAAGCATTGAATTCCTCTTGAGGAATTTCGGCCAGGTTTGTACATTCTCGCTCAAACCGTAGTATGTCGATTTCAACATCCGAGCAGGCAACAGTAGAAGCCATTGTACAGATCGAATACTCAAGGTGAGATACGCCCGTCTTTTAACAAACATCCAGTTACCAAACTTGGCCATCACCACGGCCTGCCTGTTTAGGATAGGGTGGGGGCTGCCGTGTTGACTCTGTCAAACAACACTTGAACTTGGGATTTTATAACACTTTTAAATTTCTATATCTATAGCACAATAATAATTAAGACAAAGATGCATCGTTCTTTTTCGTTTAGAATCTACGGTTGGCGAGAGGGGCGTTGTTGGAACCGGTTTGCTTGTAAGAGCTGCCACCAGAACGGCCTCCACCGTAGCCACCGCGGCCACCGCGGCCACCGCCACCGCCACGACCACCGCCGTAACGGGAGCCAAAGCGGCCACCACCGTTACCGAAGCCACCGCGGGGGCGAGCCATGTCTTCGAGCTCACGAGGGACCTCTTGCTTGGCCTCACGGAGGACCTTGAGAAGATCATTTGCACCCTTAGAGTTGGCACGGGTGAAGAAGGTGATAGCAGTACCCTTTTGACCAGCACGGCCGGTACGGCCGATGCGGTGGACATAGTCCTCGGAGTTGTTGGAGTAGTCGTAGTTAATGACGTGGTTGATACCCTTGACGTCAATACCACGAGAAGCCACATCAGTGGCAACCATAACGGGGCTACGGCCAGACTTGAACTCGGACAAGACCCAGTCACGCTCAGACTGCTCCTTATCACCGTGAATAGCCAGAGCGGGCCAGCCATCGTCGCGAAGGAACTTGGTCACTTCATCAGCAACGCGCTTGGTACCAGTGAAGATCAAAACCTTGGAGTCCTTCTCCTCCTTGAGGGCATTCTCGAGGTACTTGACGCACTTGTCGCGCTTCTCCCACTCCTCGACGACTTGAACAATCTGAGTGATGTTGTGCGAGGCACTGAGCTCAAGCGAACCCACGGTGACTTGAATCTCGTCCTTGAGGTAGTCGCGAGCCAGGGCCTTGACCTCCTTGGGCCAGGTAGCAGACCACATAAGAGTTTGACGGTCAGGGCGAATTTGATCGACGATTTGGCGGATTTGGGGCTCGAAACCCATGTCCAACATACGATCAGCCTCGTCAAGGACTAAGTAGGTGCAGCGCTTCAAGCTCAGCTTTCCAGCGTTGACAATATCAATAAGACGGCCGGGAGTGGCAATCACAATTTCGCAACCGCGAGAGAGCTCGCGGAGCTGGCCACCCTTGGGAGCACCACCGTAAAGGCAGACAGAGCGGATGCGAGCAGAACGGGTGAAACGAGAGCACTCGTCCTGAATTTGGCAGGCCAATTCACGGGTGGGGGCCAACACAAGAGCGATGGGGCCATCGCCGTAACGCCAAGCAGGCTGCGCGTTGATGTGCAAAAAGGCAGGCAGGGTGTAGGAAAGAGTCTTACCCGAACCAGTTGCAGCAACACCAACAACATCACGGCCACTGAGGGCCATGGGCCAACCCTGGCACTGGATACCAGTGGGCTTCTCAAAGCCCTTGGCAAGAATGTCCTCGAGAATGGGCTTGGGGAAACCAGCCTCCTCAAAGGAGTTGATAGGCTTGGGAATATCAGTACCACGCACAGTCATTTCGTTTTCTTTTCTGAAAGCTGCAACGTCGGCCTCAGAGCGAGCGGCGACGCTGGGGCTTTCCTTGTAAAAGTTCTTTTCAAACTCGGGAAGGTTGTCAAAGTTGGGGGTACCAGAGATGGTGTTTGAGCTGTGATTGTCCTGACGGTCGCGACCACCGTAGCCGCCGCCGTATCCACCGCCGTAGCCACCGCTGCTGCCGCGATCATAGCCACGGTCACCACCACGGCTGTATCCATTACCACGGCTGGACCCGTACGAGTCACGGGAGCCGTATGAGCTTCCTCCATTATTATCTCTGTAGCTCATGTGAAAATCAGACACCTTTCTAAGATTTTACGTTTATACCCTCAAAGATTTTTTTCAGGTTTAGGGTTGAAACTTTTGACGAAATTTCAGGTATGGAACTCTGTTCCTCAAATTGAGCAAAAAAAAGGGAGGGCAGCGGGCTGATGATTACAGTAGCCTTGAGAAGTTATTGAAAATTAGCGTTAAATTTGAGACATTGATGCCCTCATTATCCACCAGGCAGCTGAACGAGCATTGACACCCCTGCAGCCTGCAGTCCTGCAGCTAAATGTACGGCTCAAGCATCATCGAATAGTGGAAAACGTCTCGGCGTGGCAGAATCTAAGCCAAAATTTGACATAAGCTTTAGATGGAGAGCAGTTACTTGCAATGCTCGGCTGTGCATTAACTCGCCTGAAATTTCACGTAGTAGTTAAACACAGTGGATAAAGCAGATAATATGCAGCTAAACAGACTGTAACTGATAAATAGTGGCAATTTTATTGCCACATTGTGACTGATTCTAGGGTGGGAAGCAACCCTCGTTTCACTGCGTAGTCTGAAACTCCAGGCTAAGTACTACTACTTTAAAGACTATAGTGTAGAATTCGACACCATTTTCCATGGTTCCTGAAATTAGCCCGTGTCTATCCTAAAACACTGGCTTTTGCTTGCCTGTCAACTCTGACCAAGTTATGACACATCATTGAAAAATTTCTATATATAGTGAGCATGTGGTACTCTAGTTGCTAACATGTCTGCTGCCCCCAAGCACCCCATCTCTGAGCTCGGCCCTGCCTCCAAGAACATCCGTGAGTTGAAGGTTGAGTACTCCAACAAGGATACCCGCAAGGAGGTTATGCCTTGGTTCTGGAACGAGTTCTACAACGACGAGGAGTGGTCTCTCTGGAAGCTCGACTACAAGTACAACGACGAGCTCACCATGACTTTCATGTCCAGCAACCTCATCGGTGGTTTCTTCACCCGTCTTGAGGCTTCTATCCCTTACATCTTTGGTGCTGGCGCCGTTTACGGTGAGAACAACAACAACGGTATCCAGTGTGCCTTTGTTATCCGTGGCCAGGACTACAAGGCTGCCTTTGACGTTGCCCCCGATTGGGAGTCCTACGAGTTCACCAAGCTCGACTCCAAGAACGAGGCTGACAAGAAGTTCATTGAGGACCTCTGGGACATGCAAGATGAGCCTCTTATCATCAACGGTGAGAAGCGCCCCATTGTTGACGGTAAGGTCTGCAAATAAGGTATATAGCTCTATAATGTAGTTTGGTTCAACCTACCATCCAGCAAGACAAGACGTCGTTGGCAATCAAACATCTTGCACTGGCTTGTGTATATTCGAGTCAAAAACATGAAATTAACATGTGAATGGTCCTGCAAACGCCTTTCAGCATATTAACGCCCCGACATTGAACCGGGCAAAAGACTGAGCTGAATTGTCTAAGAAACAAAAGTGAGGGAGCAAGACCAAAAAATAAGCCCAACGCGGGGGTCGAACCCGCAACCTTATGATGACTATCACCGAATAAACGTATTAAGAGTCATACGCTCT
>JAKIRY010000001.1:600000-869723 GCA_022577815.1 Wickerhamiella nectarea
GCTGGTTGTCGTGGTACCCAGCAGCTTGGTACGCTTAATTTCGCGAATCTGCTTCTTGTAATCAACCCGGGTTTGGGCTTCACATGATAGGCTCAAAAGGTACCCTTCAATAACCTGCCGCCACTCATAAATATTTAGTTTCCTGTTACCGATTTGAGCTCTGAGAGAGTTAATTGTGCCCTCGGCCATTTGAATGCGGGTGGCTTTCTCAATCTTGTGCTCACGGTACAAATTTGAGTTTGCAAGAACTTCGACATATTCCCTGTCGCTAGCGCCCAGCCTCAAGACGTAGATTTTGTACTCCTCTTCCATAACCTTGGGTATGCGGCCACCCCACTCGCTGGGGGCCCGGCTATAGAATAGTAGGGACCGAACGCTATTCAAAGTCCAGTCCACCAGCTGCTGCTGGACACAGTGTGCAAACTCTTCAGTGATATAGTCGCTGGCGTTTTTGGGGACTGCATCCTGGAGTGTGATTTTAAACTCGTGCGAGCACTCGACGTGGAGGGCGCTTGGTTTGGTTGTGTGATCGGATTGGATTTCAAAATGGCTGGCAATAGCAGTCATATTAATAGCACCACTAGAATTTCTAAGGAGTGAGTACATGGGGTTATGCGGTCTTATATATGCAACATGTGCAAGCAGCATTTCGCCCTGATTCACCCCACATCCGCCCCCACCCCACATTGGTTGCGACGGGAATTAACATGCATGGGTTAGGGTATGATTGCATCACTTTTTACCCCAGAATTTTGTTGATTAGGAATTTGTGGGCGATGCAGAGAACGATTAAAAATACACAGAGGATTCTGACAGTATAGCGCGCCGAGGAACTCCCCTGATTTGGGAGCACCTGATGTCATGAGCCTCTCGGCCGGCATCTACTGCATCCAGTTTGGTCTCCATACTCGGGTAAATCTTGGCTGAACTAAGCACGTGCTGCATCACAGCTGCACAGCCGACTTCTACCGGAGCGAGTGTGTAGCGCCAAAAGGTCAGTCCGCTTTCACGAGTTGTCTAGATTTAGAAAGGGTATGGGCTTGCAGGGCCAAGCTCCCCCAACTTGGCGTAGATCTAGCCACACCCCTGCGCACTGCGGGGATCCTTGAACGGATCTCAAATGCAAACCATAAATTGCACACAAGTCAAAGGCTTGGGCAACTCTTTGAATCCCGATAACCTTTGTATATGTAAATGATAACAAACACTGGCTATGCAGGTGCTCGCAGCTTTCTGCATACACCCGCATGGAAATCCGGGGTAGAGGTGCCTGCAGTGCGGCATTATATGGCCACGAGCTCAAGTCGGCTGGGTTTAAACTATTGGATTGAACTGGCAAAAAGTCGTTGCAAAGCGGCTTGCCCAGCATAGTCTGCGCTGCTTGCCATGTGCTCGCCATGTGCTCGCCTTGCGCTCGCCATGTGACCGTCCAGTTGCGGTCACGCGGACGCTGCGCAGCCCGGCCCCTCGGAAAGTTTGGCCATGCTTCATTTCGGCGGGGCCTAACAGCATACGCGGCACACTTATCTTACTGGCTATAAAACTAGTTCTCCAGCTTACCTTGAGACTTTTTTTTTAATGGGCTGCAGGCCTGGCTAATCGCCTGCCCGATCTCGTAATCGCGCCTAGCCCAGAGCTGTGGTAGATGGTCACGTGCAGGCGCTGCATGGTGCCTATGCGTGCAGCAGGACGATACGGTTCTCCCGCGGCATTGCTGAGGCACCAGATTGGGTGGGGGTGGGTGATCAGTCGTGCAGGGGTCTGTCACTTTTTGGCGCCAAGAGTACCCGGAAGCAAATATGTTCTCCCCGCGCGCTTAGCTTCCACATTTAGCATGCCAAGCTATGCCAAGCTTGGAGGATCAAGTGGCATGCCAAGTCGAAAATCTAGAAAAGTTTTCAACATTCAACACGCCAAGGCTACCGAAATGTCGTCGCAACCTCGACAAAAATTTCTCGAATATTCGGCATTTACTACACAGTCCCGCTCAAGGCCCCAAGCCTAGAACTGACTAACATGGCACAGGTGGACATTGTGATAAAGTCGGGTGCAAAGTCTTACCCCGTGAGCGCCGAAGGAAGCGCCAATGTTGGCGTGCTGAAATCCAAGTTGGAAGAGGTGACCGAAATCCCTGCCGGACAACAGCGCTTGATCTACTCTGGTCGCATTCTCAAAGATGAGCAAACTCTTGAGAGCTATGGCATCAAGAGCGCACACACCATCCATCTCGTCAAGAGCGCTAAGCCTGCTGCTGGTTCTAGCTCTGGCCCTGGTTCCGGCCCCACCAGCTCGAGCTCCACCCCAGCGGCTACCGCGGCGCCCCCCTTGGCTGCGGGCCAAGGTAGCGGCAATGTATTGAGTGATCTGACCGGTGCTCGCTATGCAGGCCTTGCTAACCTGCCCTCTGCCTCCATTTTTGGTCCCGATGGCGGCATGGGCCCCATGCCTGACACTGATCAGATGCTGTCTCTGCTTGAGGCCCCTGAGTACGCAGAGGCGATGCAGCAGATTGCACAGGACCCCGATATGTTCCTCAACACAATGGGCGCGTCCATTCCTCAGGAGCAGGCTGACCAGATGCGTCAAATGCTTCGCTCGCCCGAGTTTAGGCAACTTCTATCGAACCCATCGGCCCTCAGACAAGCGGTCCAATTGAGCCAGCAATTCAGAGGCCTGATGGGCGACGGCGGCGCTGGCGCTGGCTCTGATAGCTTTCCTGCTCCCGGGAATCCTGACGACACATCTGCATCATCCAACTCCACACAACGACCAAACAACAACGCAAACGCTGCCAACTTGTTTGCCGGTTTGGGAGGGTTTGGTGGTGCTGGTGCCGGCGCTGGTGTCAACCCCTTTGCATTCTTGGGCGGTGCTGGCGGTGCAGCTGCTGCCGCTCCTCAAGATACCCGCCCGCCCGAGGAGCGCTACGAGTCGCAATTGCAGCAACTGAACGAGCTCGGCTTTTACGACTTTGACCGCAACGTCAGTGCCCTGAGACGCTCGGGAGGTAATGTCCAGGGCGCCATTGAGGCCATGCTGGATGGCCATATTTAGACTTTTAGGGCTACAAAATAATTTACTAGCGGTCTAATTAATATACAGAGCACGTCAGGTTTAGCCAGCTTCAGCCAGCCCAATCACACTCTCTCCAATATGACTCACAGATATGCACGAGCGTTTGGCACGTCCAGCGCTCGCCTGGGCCAAAACCTGACTGAAAAAATCGTTCAAAAGTACGCAGTTGGGGTCAATAAGCCTGTGCACTCTGGCGACTATGTCTCGATAAAGCCGAGCCATTGCATGTCCCACGACAACTCATGGCCTGTTGCTCTGAAATTCAAAGGTTTGGGCGCTAAAAAGGTCGCTGATAATCGCCAAGTGGTTTGCACCCTTGATCACGACGTTCAAAATCAGTCGGAGAAGAACCTTGAAAAGTACAAAAATATTGAGCAGTTTGCCAAGGAGCAAGGGGTTGATTTTTACCCTGCTGGCCGTGGTATTGGCCATCAAATCATGGTTGAGGAAGGCTATGCTTTTCCATACAATCTGACTGTGGCCTCGGACTCTCACTCAAACACATATGGTGGAATCGGCTGCTTGGGCACTCCAGTAGTGCGCACTGACGCAGCCTCCATCTGGGCCACTGGTATGACCTGGTGGCAAATTCCCCCAGTTGCTCGCGTGCGCTTCGAGGGCAAGTTGCAGCCTGGCGTGACCGGTAAGGACGTCATCGTTGCCCTGTGTGGTGCATTCAACAAGGACGAGGTCCTCAACCATGCAATTGAATTCGTTGGTGAGGGCGTATCCCACCTTAGCATTGATGAGCGTCTCACTATTGCCAATATGACCACCGAATGGGGTGCCCTCACTGGTCTTTTCCCCGTCGACGAAGTACTGCTCAAGTGGTACGACGAACGGGTAAGCAAACTACGCCAGCCCCATGCTCGCGTTTCTGCCGACCACATCAGCCAGCTGAGAGCCAACATCATGGAAGCCGACAATGACTCTGTGTATGCCAAGGACCTTGTGCTTGACTTGGGCAGCTTGACACCCTGCGTCAGTGGCCCCAACTCGGTCAAGGTTGCAACCCCCCTTGCCGACCTTGCCGCTCAAAACATTCCCGTCAACAAGGCATACCTCGTATCGTGCACTAATTCTCGCTTGTCCGATATCGAGGCCGCCGCCAAGGTGATCAAGGGCCACAAGGTCGCTCCCGGTGTTGAGTTTTACATTGCTGCCGCCTCTTCGCATGTACAAGCTGAGGCTGAAGCCAGCGGTGCGTGGCAAACAATTATCGATGCTGGCGCTCGCACTCTGCCTGCCGGCTGTGGACCTTGCATTGGCCTTGGCACTGGGCTGCTCGAAAAGGGCGAGGTTGGCATCTCTGCCACTAACCGTAACTTCAAGGGCCGCATGGGCTCGCCTGAAGCCCTTGCCTACCTTGCCTCGCCCGAAGTTGTGGCCGCATCCGCAGTCTTGGGCAGAATTGGATTCCCTGTAGAGGTGGAGGGTAAGCCTGCGCCTCAAGCAAAGGACATTATCAAGAGCATCAAGGCCAGTGAGGGTGCTCCTGCTGCCGCCACCGAGGCCGCTGCTGCAACCTCTGTGCTCGAGGGGTTCCCTGCCTTTATCGAGGGTGAGCTCGTATTGTGCAATGCAGACAACATCAACACTGACGCAATTTACCCTGGAAAGTACACCTACCAGGACGATATTCCCAAGGACAAAATGGCAGAGGTGTGCATGGAAAACTATGACCCCGACTTTAACAAAAAGACAACTGCTAGCGACATTATTGTCTCTGGCTTCAACTTTGGCACTGGCTCGAGCCGTGAGCAGGCTGCCACCTGTATTCTTGCCAAGGGAATGCGTCTCGTCATTGCTGGCTCCTTTGGCAACATTTTCAGCCGCAACTCTATCAACAATGCGCTGCTCACTCTTGAGATCCCCGCTTTGATTAACCTGTTGCGCGAGCGCTACGCGGGCAATAATGAACCTACAATTCGTACCGGCCTTGTCGCTCGCTGGGATGTTCCTACTGCAACCGTCACTGTGACTGAGAACGGCAACGAGATTTTGAAATCAAAGGTTGGTGACTTGGGCGAAAGCATGCAAGAGATTATCGTTGCTGGCGGTCTCGAATCGTGGGTCAAGACTCGCATTTGATTTGATTGCACGCAATATAGTGTTACACTTTATATATATTTAGACGCCTGCCCTAGTCGGCCATGGTCTTCACCTCCTTGACCACCTCATCGTAGCCCTCCTGGAACTCCTTGAACTTTTCCTTGTCCTTGACACCGCCAGCCGAGGGCGAGATCATGACGCAAGAAGTAGGACGCTTGGTGGAGCCGGCAGTACCGAGCTCCTCCTTGCTGGGAACAAACACAAACTGGACTTTGTTGTCCTCACAGAGAACAGGAATGTGGCTAATGACGTCAATTGGCCAAATGTCGCTGGCAAGCACGACCAAACCCTTCTCACCCTTGCGGAGAGCCTTGACGACCTCTTTGACGCCGCGCTTTGCCTGCTTGTGTTTGGAGGCACGCTTCACAGTCTTGAGAATCTTTTTGTTGAGCTTTTTAGGGGCAAACGGCGTTGCAAATGCCACCTTTGCCGGCAGTCTTTGGTCGTATAATTCTTCAGACATTTTTTTGTGAGGAGTCAGCGAATTTTTCACTCAAGTAGGTAGGGGTCAGGGGGAGGCATATTCAAGAATAATACTTGACTAGGCTGGGTTTTCGCAAAAGTTTGTATTTTATTAAAGTGACTTTTTTGAGTGCTAAAACCTCACATCCGCGCTGACATGCTCTCGATCGCTCGGACCTTGTCGTGGGCGGCACGCATTGGGTGCACAGTGCATCTAATTCATCACAATGTATACGAGGTCACTGAAACGTACGGTGAAAGCATGCTACCCACTCTCAATTACGCAGGCGACTTTGTCCACGCCGACAAGACTTGCCGCGGGGGTAAACGGTGCAAGCTTGGGGACGTAATTATTGCCACAAAACCCACAGATGCTGCACAACGAGTGTGTAAACGAATTGTCGGCATGCCCGGGGACTATGTGTGTGTTGACCCCACGGCCAGTGAAGAACAGTTTGTTCAGGTCCCACAGGGCCATGTGTGGCTTGCAGGGGATAACCTTACACAAAGTCTAGACTCACGAAGCTATGGCCCACTACCCATGGCATTAATCAAGGGCAAGGTGATAGCGGTGAACTCCATGCACGATTTCGCGTGGATCAAAAATGGTCTAACGAGTGTTGAAAATGCTTGAGGGTTGTTGGCCATGTATATTTAATTCTAATCAATTTTTTTTCTTGTCCGTGTGCAGGCTGGATTTTGGTGGCTTGGTAGGGGCTGACTTACCAATGCGACCTGTCCAGCGCAAGCCAGTGGGCTCAGGGTACAGTTCACCGCCGCCCACGGATTTTGTTATTCCAAGCATGGTTTCAGAGCCCGTTCATCAGCCAAGCAATCCCTACCATGCCATTTCTTTGCCCTCGTCCGACCACAGGCCCACAACCACAGCTGCTCCTCAGCGAGAATGGAAAAATTCCTCGCCTTATCAAGAGTCAAATAACCCGTTTGATCATAATTGGCACAATGGCACTAGCCAGAGCCTCCAAAGCCGCCTGGACCCGCCAGAACCCCAACATTACCAGTACTCTGCTTCGGTCGCTGATTCGGACGTTGCCTCTGAAGTTTCGCTCTGGCAATCTTCCTCCTCCACTGTCTACCAACCAGCACCTGATTCGCATCTCCCCTCGGTGCCAGCGATACCTATGGCTCCCGTGAGCCCGCTACACTATAGCAGGCCAGAGGCTGAGCTTCACCAGGAGTACGAGCCCGTATATGAGGAGCCCGCTTTTCAGCCAGAGTTTCAGGAATCGCCCTACGAAGAGCCACAGACGCCAGATACGCCGGATACGCGTGCCAGCCCCTACCAGCCATCGTTGGCCAATCCCCCCGATGAGGCAGCGCTCGGGATTGGCACAGGAAGTGACTACATTAGGCGAAGAAGGCGTGGCGCAGGAATCACAAGCTCTTCAACGACCCCCACAACCCTTCCAATTGGTATCAAGGCGGTGCCAGTGTCACATCAAATGAGCGCGCCGCCGGCGTTTGTGCGCAAGGCCATGGATATCCGTTACGCGCACTTGCCGCAGCGGATGCTTGCTTCCGAAATTGACGACGAGGACCAGATCCCAGATAGCCCCGTTGGGCGCGTTTCGCATGACAGCACGCCAGTGTCGATAAAGGGCTACCACCGCCATTCGCACTCGCTCACCACTGTAAACACCCGCAGCTCACTGCGGCGCACAAGCTCTAGCGAGAGCGTTGTGGAGGACACCGGCAAGATCAAGCTGTTTGTCGCAAACCCTGACGACTGATTCAGGTAGGTGCTGTACTTTTATTTAATGCTAATGTTTTTTCTTTTTAGAGGCAGCAGCCTCGGACTTGGACTTTGTAGGCTTTTGCTCGCTCACCTTTTCAGTGGCATCGACCGCCGGGGCTTTGGCCTGGGCCTCTACCTGCTGGACCTTGGGCTCCTTGGGCTCGTTGCCAATAGTTGCGACCAGGGCCTTGTGCCCCAGCAGAACTGATACAGTGCCAAGCACGGCGGTCCAGAATAGAGTGGTAAAGATGGAAAGGCTGAGGTAGTAGCCCAAAAACACCGCTTCAATGGCGGCCAGAGATCCAACAAAGGGAACAGCGCCCACCGCGATTCCAACCTCGCTCTGCCAAACGATCAGCAGCCCCAAAAAGAGCGCCCAGACAGCACCTGCAAATACAAGCGCCACTGGAGCGCTAACGTAGCGAGGGGGCGGTCTAAACTGGTGCAGAATTTCGGGCTGCGGCTCAAAGTGGAGCTCATTTGTTTGAACGAATTTGGACTTTTCCTGTGACTTTGCAGCCAGTTTGCTGGCCAAAATCTCGAGAGAATCACTGGACGCGGAACCTTCTTCAGAGGCAACGTGGACTTTGAGCTGGCTGCGGCCGTCGCTCAACTTTGCATAGGGCACGACAAGACGCGCTGTGTTTTTGCGAACCTTGGCAGGAATGCTCACGTATTTACCCTGGGCATCCTCTACAACTGCAAACGCCTGCTTTGGCTCTCCCTCGCCCTCAAAGTTGAAGCGCACTTCGACCGACTGGCCATCGTCAACCTGCAGTGGCTGGGAGAACTCCTGGTATTGGAGGTCGCCCACGTCGCCTTGGCTGCGAACAGCAGCCTTGCTCGAGGTAATTGTCCACGCAAATGCCAGATCAACCAACAGTAGCCAGCGCATGAGTAATGGGGTCCAAGGTGCCCTCGCTATTAAAATGGCGGCAACCCAACAGCGCAAGCTCCTCGAGCAGCTAATAGAGCAGGATAGGCTGAGCATTAATGACAGCAAAATCTGTAGAGCCTACTGTGTGGACTTCTGTATTTATGAGCTGTTTGAAAACACCAAAGTGATGAACCTCAGGGAGTGCCCATTTCTCCACAGCGACAAGCACAAGCGGCAGTATCACAGCGGGCCAAAAATCCCTATTTTTGAATCCACCTTTGATGATCAATTGGCCCTGATTCTCAGCATGCGGTCGAAAAGGATAAAAGAAGGGCTGCACAAAATCCGCCCAAACGTGGAGACTTCCTCGCCAGAACTGCTACAACTAGCTGAGCAAGTGCAAGAGAGTGAAAAGCTGATTGACCTGATGGCAGCAGAGATCAAAATGCTGGTCAGGCAGGGCAAAAACGAGCTTGCCATCAGCGAGGCCAAGGCATTGCAAACGCTCCGCACAAAGTATCAACAAGACCTCAAAAAGTTCAACCACGCATACGAGAATTCGGGGCCAAATTCCCACCAGCATCTCCAGCCCTGCCTCACCTGTGGTTTATTTATTGCCTCAAACGACTCGGACGATCGACTCGCGTTCCACTTTACCGGCAAAATGCACGTTGGATTCGTCCGCGTCTTGGAAGCAATTAAAAGCCGGGGCCTGAACTATGTACTCTAGTGTAGTCTAGTAGCTGTTTGCGTCCAAAAACTCCTTGAACTTGGCCATTGCCTTGCCGCGCTGGGAGATGGAATTCTTGGTGGGCTTATCGAGCTCAGCATAGGTTTTGTCGTATCCGTCAGGCTCAAACGTACAGTCCCAGCCAAAGGTTTGGGGGCCACGAGGTCCTACGATTCTACCCGTGGTACGCCCCACAAAAATCTCCACCGGTTGGCCTGGCCCAGCACAAAAGCCAACATGGGTTACGGCACTAGCCTTGTTGTCGAACCCATCCAGCATTTTCACCAAACCCTCAGGGCCGATGCTCTTGAGAAACCACTTGACATAGGGTCCTGGCAGCTCTCCCCAAGCAGCAAACTCAAGACCAGTATCTTCAACCATCACTGGGCCATTGACCTGCTCAGCAGCACTCTTGGCCTTGTGCTCAATGATCTCAGAGTACGAGCCTTGAATTTCAATCAGATCAACGTCTTGGTTGGTCAGGCGGTCCCCGACAATTGCCTGGACCTCTAAAAGCTTGTTTTTATTGCCGGTAACAAATGTGATCGCCATGTAATCGTCAAAATAGAACTAGCACAGAGGCGGTTTATTGCCACCACTTTTACACAATGAATGGTCAATAATCCATTAATTGTTCTTGAAAGAGCTCGACAAAGGCATCGAGAAATTTCTCCTGTATACCCTAAATTGGGATTCCATCACCAGGATATATGGCCAAGCACTGAAACTATCCCAGTCATTGATTGTATTTTGACAAGTGTACTACATCTTTAGAGACAGTGATGGATAAATTAGCAGTGCAAGTCGTTGGTATGCCACTTTACAGCCAATGCCAGCTGTCTGTGCTAATAGAATATTATACAATTAAAAAACATCAAAGCATATTGAGACTACGCTCTTGCTGGGCGAAGCTCAGTTGGGTATCCCGTTTTTTTAATTCAGCTGCCGCTAGCTTTACTCGCGAGACCCTGCGGCACTATTGCAAGCGTCCCTCTCGTGCACGTTCAACTAGCCGCTGGCTCTACCAATGCAGCTGCGTTCAAGCTGGCTGCGCAGCTTCTGTTTTATACACCCCCACACTTCCTTTGATACCTCCCAATCCAACTGTGCCAATCTTTGGCGTTTGAACGGTTGACCATCTTTGAGTAAAAGACTGAAAATAGGCACTCTCATAGGCAGAAGAGCTCCCATCAATGTAGGTCGTGTACCATACAGATAAAGTAGCTGACGGCTCCGAGGTGGTTGCCGTTACTTGGGTTGATGTGGACGAGGCAGATTCTATCCTCGCAATGACACCACTCACAAGAGCCAGCAGAACTCCTAGAAGCCTCATTGCCGTCACTGCACCAGTTCTGCTGCTCGAATACAGCTCACAAGTATTTATATGTGCACCAGCAGGTAGAATTTGCCCCTGCATTCACATTAGCCGCGCATATTCCTCGGGCTGTCTTGCAAACAAGTCAAAGGCAAGGCAGGATGCGTCTTTAAACTTGAAGCAGGTATACGCAAAAGATTTAAAATAGTTATTTAAAGTGCAAAAACACTGCATACCCTGGGCATTTCTCTCTTACGCGAGCGCAAGCACAAAAAGATATGAGACATACATCATAGCGCCGTTGCAGATTACGGCGTGATTTAATGGCGCATTGTCCACCCTAGTCGTGGAAATTCTATTATACCACTAAAATTAGAGTTCAGGCACTAGACGCGTGCGCAAAACGCGTGCGGAAATCGTCTTTGAGGAGATTGTGCCTCAACACTGTGACCCCTTGAGCATTTCATATTGATGTCTGAGACCTTGAATATCTAAACCTTTTTTTTCCCTTCTCTCATTGGAGCCACAAAAACAAGCAGCGCAGATTAGCTGATCACGTGCGGGTTTTTCAACTGATCCATGAAAGACAAAAGCGCAAAAAAGCGTTTTTTAAGGTCGCCGCAACTTCGAGTAGATGCTAGCAATGTGCAGCAGCACTTGAGAATAAGCGATTTGCGCGACCTCATTTTCTGGTGCTATAACGTCCCGTCCATAGCGCACGCTCCCAAATGGGTAGCTATCGAGAACAAGGCTGGAATTGAGCACATCATTAGCCTCTACATTCCAAATTTCCCGGTGGATAGGCTATGCGCATCGTTGGAAGATCCCAAGCCACAGCCCATCAACATTGGCGAGATGAACTCGCTTGAGTTCTTTGACTGGGCTTGGCCAACAAAGGCTCCTGGCAAAAAGGATCAAATAGACCGCCCAGAGTGGGCGTTTGCACGAGCTCCTCTCACCAAGTCGGAATCGAAAGCAGACGTGAATGCTAAAAAGCACAAACGCAAAGTGGAGGGGAGCGCCAATGTTCCGTTACAAGATCTCAAATTGACCGATGAAGAGTTCAAACAGATTGGCCGCTATAAATTGGAGGCACCAGAACAGGACTGGGTCATAAAGGCCAGTAGTGTGAGCGAGACAAGTGGCCGTGCATTTGCGGTAGACTGCGAGATGTGTGCTACTGCCTCTGGAACGACTCTTACGCGCGTGAGTGTTGTGGATGAGGATATGAAGTGTATTTATTCGACTTTTGTTCAGCCTGATGAACCCATTATCGACTATGTTACTCAGTTTTCTGGTATTACTCCGGAGTTGTTGGAGGGCGTCACCACGACAAGAAGAGATGTGCAGCAATGGTTCATGGACAATTTGAAAATTGATGATATTCTCGTTGGCCACTCGCTGGAGTGCGATCTCGAGGCCCTCAAACTGATTCATATGAACATTATCGACACGAGTGTACTGTTCCCCCATCCTCGTGGAGTTCAATTTCGTCATGCCCTCAGGTTTCTCACAAAAAAGTATTTGAAAAGACAGATTCAAGGAGCTGTTTCAGGTCATGACCCAACTGAAGATGCATTGGCCTGTATGGAGCTTGTCAAACTAAAGCAAGAAAAGGGGCTGGACTATGGTCTGCCTATGCCCACCTCAAGCACCACAAAGCGCCTTCAAGAAGTTGAAAAGACTAGCTGCATAATTGACTACGGGGTGCCCAACTGGGATCCTCAACAAGTTGCACAAACCGTGATCAGTGTCTCAAGCGACCAGGAGGTGGTTGAAAAGGTAGCTTCTCAGACACCCAAACATGACTTTTTGTGGGCAAGATTGGGTGCGCTGGAGATGGCCAGTGATGAATATTATGATAAGGTGCTTGCCGACACCAACAAGCTCTTGGGTCAGTTGATTGAGGAGCTGCCGCCACGGTCTATGCTTATTGTCTGGACAGGAAAGGGCAATGATTGCGACTGGAAGATGATGATGGAGCGCAAAAAGAAGTGGCTGGTCGAATACGATAGCAAAAAGCTGGACGAAATCGAGAATCCTTGGACGAGCGCGGACGACGAGGCACTGGTAGCAGCGGCAAACCGGGCCAGGCTGGGACTATCGTTTATTAAAGTCAAGGAGGGAGAATTGCCCCCGGCAAAGCGGGTCAAGCAGGATTAATTGGGGTTTGATGTATGTTAGAAAACTAGTCCATAATTATGTCGCCCTCAGCGTCTGTTTTGACCTCAGGCTCTACGCTATTTTCAGTCGTTGTGTTTGGTGGAGACAAAGACTCTTGTTTTGGTGCCTCGCTGGCGATACCGGGGATCACCTCGCCGCCTACAGCACCCCTGATATCAGAGGCGGTGAGAGCACCTGCTTCGGGCACTGGCGCGCTGCTTGTGACGGCAATACTTTGCAACTCGACCACAGAGCCATCACCAAGTATCAGGGGCTCAATTTTGTCGCATTTAGTCCAAGTTCGTGTCTTGAACGGTATTCTTGATGCCCGTTCAGGCTCTTCCAAACTTGACGACAAATCTACCTCACTTAGGCTCCAGTGCTGCACAAAGGTATTTACATCGGGCCCATATACGGTGTTTTGTGCTTTTGTTCTTGCTCGGTAGAAGCCCTTTTGAGACATGTGTAATCAGGGGCTGGGGCGGAGACGGGTGCCCCTGGGAGCGATTGTTTCAAACCAATCAGGTAGAATTAATTTAGGCTCATCGAGCGTGACTTGAGGAACAGGCAAGATAATGCAGCTTATGCGGCTCAATGTAAACAGTCTCCAATTTGTGTGCATACGGCTGCAGCTCCACGGGGTGGGCCTCGGGACGGGTCCTCAAAATGGCAGCAAAAGTGTGCAGACAGGCTGGGGATTGAGCCATAAAAGTTATCTAGTAAAAATAGCTGTGCTGAAGTAAATTTGGACATATGATGTGGTCGCGTGGATGCACAGGTGCATCTTGTGGCGGCCTGGTGGCCCGCAGCAGAGCAGCTAAAAATAAACAAACACGGTGGATTTTGATGAGTCAGCGATTTGTTTATATTGGGAAACCAGCACCTTTTCTCTTCACAAACATGTGTGGCATCTTTGGCTATATTAATTACCTTGTGCCCAAAACACGAGGAGAGATTATTGAAACTCTCCTGGAAGGATTGCAAAGACAAGAATACCGTGGATACGATTCTAGCGGCATTGCCATCGATGGCGAGGGCGATGAGGTTCTCGTTTACCGCCAGGTTGGCAAGGTCAAGGAGCTCCGTAAGTTGATTGAGGAGGACAAAACAATCGATTTGAAGCCTACCCTCGACTGCCACTCTGGTATTGCTCACACTCGTTGGGCTACCCACGGTCCTCCTGCCACTCGCAATTGCCACCCTCAGTCTTCTGACCCCGAACACCAGTTTGCAGTTGTACACAATGGTATCATCACAAATTACAAAGAGCTCAAGCAGTTTTTGACCTCCAAAGGCTTCCGCTTTACCAGCGAAACCGATACCGAGTGTATCGCTGCTCTCTTCAAGTATCTCTACGACACCAACCAAGAGAAGGGCGGCCCTGAGCTTGACTTTTCGCAGTTGACCAAGTTGGCTTTGCGCGAGCTTGAGGGTGCCTACGGTATGCTTGTCAAGTCCACTCACTACCCCTTCGAGGTGGTTGCTAGCCGCAAGGGTTCTCCCCTGCTTGTTGGTGTAAAGACTGACAAAAAGCTCAAGGTTGACTTTGTGGATGTTGAGTTCCAAGAGGCCCCTCTTACTGCTGATGTCGGTCTCTTGAATCCTAGCCCCAGCACTCTGCTGCCCCCCAACCCCATGGACGGGCTGCGCCACTCTCAATCTCGTGCCTTTTTGTCTGAGGACGGACCTATCCCCACCGAGTTTTTCGTCGCGAGCGACCCTGCTGCTGTGGTTGAGCACACCAAGAAGGTGCTGTTCCTCGAGGACGACGACATTGCCCATGTTTACGATGGTGAGCTGCACATTCACAGAGCCACTCACACCAATGGTGAGTCGACCATTCGCCAAATCAAGACTCTTGAGATGGAGCTGGCCCAAATTATGAAGGGCTCATACCCTCACTTTATGCTCAAGGAAATCAACGAGCAGCCTACCTCGGTTGTTGACACTATGCGCGGCCGCGTCGATTTTGACAACAATACCATTCAGCTTGGCGGACTGCGCCAGTACATTACCACCATCCGCCGCTGCCGCCGCATTATTATGGTTGCATGCGGTACCTCATACCACTCGTGCCTGGCCACTCGTCAAATTTTCGAGGAGTTAACCGAGATTCCCGTCATGGTTGAGCTTGCCTCTGACTTTTTGGATCGCAAATCCCCCGTGTTCCGCGATGATGTGTGCGTATTTGTGTCTCAAAGTGGTGAGACTGCCGATTCAATGCTGGCCCTCCAATACTGCAACGACCGCGGCGCGCTTACCGTCGGTATTGTCAACAGCGTTGGCTCCAGTATCTCGCGCATGACCCACTGTGGTGTGCACATTAATGCCGGCCCCGAGATTGGTGTTGCCTCCACCAAGGCCTACACATCTCAGTACGTGGCCCTTGTAATGATGGCCCTGAGCTTGAGTGAGGATAGCGTGAGCCGCAAAGAGCGCCGTGAAGAAATCATTCAGGGCCTCAAGAAACTCAGTGACCAGATCAAGGATGTGCTCAAGCTCGACGGCCGCATCCGCAAGTTCTGCGATACAGTGCTTGCCAACCAAAAGTCGTTGCTTTTGCTCGGCCGTGGCTTCCAGCACGCAACCGTGCTCGAGGGCGCCCTCAAGATCAAGGAGATCTCGTACATGCACTCTGAGGGTGTGCTCGCCGGTGAGCTCAAACACGGTGTTTTGGCACTTGTAGACAAGGACCTGCCAATTCTTTTGGTTGCTACTCGCGACTCTCTATTCCCCAAGGTCATGTCTGCCGTCAACCAAGTGGTGGCCCGCAGCGGTAACCCAATCATCATCTGCAACGAGGGCGATACTGAGCGCTTTAGTATGCCCAACGCCGAGAAGCTGGACTTTATCGAGGTGCCTGCCACTGTGGACTGCTTGCAGGGCGTCCTCAATGTTATTCCTTTGCAGTTGATGAGCTACTGGCTGGCAGTCAACAAGGGTGTCGATGTGGACTTCCCCCGTAACCTCGCCAAGAGCGTTACTGTAGAATAGATTTTCAACAACTAAATACTTATGCTTGAATATTAGCCAGATTGCGAAGCTGGAAAGCGCGCTACTCGCTGAGCTGGTTGATCTGCAGCTGCTTGGACTTGCCGCCAAACGCCAGCTTGTTGTCAAACCAGTCCACGCAGTACAGATCATTGTCGTTCTGTGTGGGCTGCTCAATAACAAACAGCGATTTGTTTGCTCTAACGTCCCACACGCGCACGGTTCCATCGTGGGATGCGCTGGCCAGCTGATATGCATTTTTGGGGTTGGGCACAATTGCCGAAACAAAGTTCCGGTGGCCAACAAGGGTGTTTTGACTAGTCTTGACGGTAGCACGGGGGTCAGACAATAGAATATGGCGCGCAGTGGTACCGCTAGCCAGTAATGACGTGGTGGCTCCGAGATTTGCAATTGTTAGGAGCGAGAACGAGGAGCTCTTTGTGTCAACGAGCTGGCCAGTTACCAGGTCCCACGTACGAATGGAGTGATCTTCTGAGACACTGTAGCATACATTAGGGTCCTGAGAGTGCCCACAGACACCAGTGACTGCTGCAGTGTGGCCCTCGAGCGTGTCGAGGCTGGCCCTGACTCGCTGTGATTTGAATGCTGCGTCCGCCAACTTGCGGCGTTTGCGACTGGAGTTGGACTTGAGATCCTCCTGATCAGGCTTGGGCAACTCCTTGAGGTGAGTGGTCCAGACTTTGAGGGTGTGGTCATTGGAGGCAGAGACAATCTTCTCGCTCTTGAGGTGAACCACATCGTTGACCGCAGAGTCGTGACCCTGGAATATGCATTGTACCTTGTAGTCCTTTTCGTCGTCAAGTTTCCACAGGTAAACGTTGCGGTCTGCCGATGCACTAAGGAGTTGATTCGAGTTGATCCATTTCACGGCCTTGACGGCTCCGGTGTGACCAGCCAACGAGGTCTGAACGTTACCGCTTTGATCCCAGAGTCGTACTACACCATCATACGAGCCAGTAGCCATTAGACTGTTTCTAGAGTGCACGGCCGAGACCCAGTCGTCGTGCTGGAACGAGGCGAGGAATGTTGGTGGCAGTACCGAGCGAACATACTCAATAGTCAATACCGATTCTGAGCTGAGGCCCTGCTCAGTCAAATACTGGTCCAGCGAAGTACGCAAAAGTTTACCATCGATCAAAAAGTCAAATGGCACTGGCTCAACTGTCTCCAGCAATTTGTTTACAACTTCAGACAGGCCATACCGTTTCAAGTTGACGGGAACATACACGGGGCTATCATCTACTGCGATTTCCTGGTCTCTTGTGGTCAATCTGATCCGAACAGACATTTTGTGCAGGTGTGGAAAAAAATTAGGTAAAGACAACCAAATGCAAATCCGACACCAATTGCTCAAAAATCAGTTTTATTTTTATGAATTGGGTAAACGCCAGCCAAAGGGCAATCACTCTCTGCTTGAGTCCAAGGGCAGGATGGTGTTTGACCCTAGTGTAGGTGCCTCAAGTGAGAGCATGGAGGCCCGTGTTCAAAAGGTATTTGGAAGTCTTGGCAGTAGAGAAGAGAGTAAACGCGAAGCTCAGGCAAAGGGTGCCTGGGTAGCAGGGGTCAAGGTGCCTGGCCGCCCTGAAGAGCCCACAAATTGCTGTCAGTCAGGGTGCGTCAATTGCGTCTGGGAGTTATTTAAAGACGAGCTACAGGAGTGGAAAGATGCTCGAAAGGAAGCACAGCGAGCCCTTATGCGGCCAGAGAACCTGTCAAGACCGTGGCCAGTGATTCTGGGTACCGAGCCCAAGGGCCGCCATGTGGGCCAGATTGAAGAAGTGGAGGAAGACGACGGCCTAGATGTTGGTATCCAGGCTTTTATCGAGACGGAAAAGAGGCTGCACAAACGCGCCGAACAGCGCGCCGAACAGCGCGCAGCTACTTGATTGACACCAGTACGGAAAAAAAAAGATGAAACTACTTAGATTAGAGGACGCCCTTGGCAGAAAGGTCGGCCTTGGCCTCCTTTACCTGTGCCATGAGCTCCTTGTACTTTTCTGGCTTGTCGTTGAACGTGAGCACGTCGTAGCCAAGGGTGGCCAGCGCATAAGAGCCAAATGCAACAATAGCCCACAACGGCAAAGCGGGAACGATGGCCTCGCGCACAGTTGTGCTTGTAGGAATAACATTAAGCATCAATAGAATCCATGTAAACACAGCAACAGCCAACAGAGTAAATGTCTCGGTGGCTTTGGTCATGATGACTGATGGCACTGGGTAGGGAGGGGGGTATGCCTATAGTCTAGTCTAGTCTAGTCTACTCCGAAATCTTTGAGTCTGCTTTTCCATAAATCGACCGCACCAGGGCCTAGCTCGTGATCTTGAAGCTCGTCTAGACTGTCCACCATTTGTTTATCTGCGAGAAAGTCCAGGTTCAGCACAAATCTTCTTCCCTGCACAGCATACGCTGCAAGCATGATTCGTTTACTATTTCGTAGCCGCTCCGAAGCATGACGCCAAATGTTTAGAAATTTTGAGCTCCACTGCCCAGATAATGCTGTGAGCAGTAGAAATTCATCGTCGCACAGGTACCTGCCTGTGAACATAAATGCTTCGGGCCAGCGCCTCACGAGCGACCACACAATTGTCTTGTTGTTGCACCACTTGTGCATGTAACTGCGCCAGAAAAAGTCATCGTATGCGCAGATCGCTTCAGCAACATCTAGCGCAAAGTCAAAGTCCGCTAGCAGCGCTCGCGAAGCGGGAGGCAATGCGTTGATGTCGCTGGTTACAGCCAGGATAATTAGATCCACATCAATTAGAAGCTCGTCAGAGGCGTACTCTAGAGCCTGTCCCTTTAGACCAACTGCTTTGAGCATAAACAGCTTGTTTGCTCTCAAGTTCAGCGAAACGTACTCGAGATTCAAATACGCCAGTGGGTTGCACAAACATGCTGCCTCTGCAATATCCACATTTGCTCGCAATTCTGGCGACGCCAGCATAATCACCTCAGGGCAATGGCTAATTGCCTGCAGCATAAAGGATTTATCACATGCGAGATCTTTGGGTAGCCACTCGATCGCAGCGGGATTGTGCTCGAGACACAAGAGGATCAACTCGGGCTCAGTCTGATACCTGGACTGGTCGACAAAATAAATAATAGCCTCGGGATATCTCGCTACAACGCCAGCAACAAAGCTGGGATCTTGTTTAAGCTGCTCACCAACATACTTGGCGGCCGACCAATCTTCCTCCAAAGCGAGGAGCGTTAAAGTGATATCGTTTTTGAGGTCATGAGAGGCAAATTGAAATGCGTCGGGATCGTCCAAAATGGCCTGACGGACCACCTGCTTGTCGGACTTTAGTCGACTGCTGGCATCCCCAAGCTGGAATCCACCATTGGTAACCGCTTTTAATACCAGGGCCTTGTCGTCGCGGAATTCTGGTGCCAAACTTTTGAGTTCACAGCATTGATGCGGGTGCATTATTGCCGCAAGATTTAGCGCGCGGTCATGCCTAAACCCGAGCGACATTTCCAGTGCGCGGCCACAGCTGGCGACCGCTGCAGACACAATAGCTCGATTTTCTCGTAGTTTTGCAGATGCATACTCAAGCATACATCCGCAATTGCTCACCGCAGCAAACATTATGTCAAAATCGTTGCAGACTTGTGTCCCTACGCAAATTTCGCACTCGCTATAAGCGGAGATAATAAACGGATTTCGAGCAACGATTCTCAAAAGGGTCTCCTTGCTGGGCAAAAACTTCAGCCTTACCGGCGGATTGTTAAAAATCAAGCACGTTAATAGCTGCTTGTTTAGAATATGAGGTCCGTCCTCCCATCTGAAAAAGTTGTGCTGCAAAACATTGAGCTGGGTGTACAACGAGTCTGTCCAGTCCGGGTATCCCATTGTATTTTTGCAGATAAGCTCTCGTCGTTCTCTTGTGCTCATAGCGGAAGCCATCTCCAAGTAGTGCCTAGCAATATTATTCTTGATGCCATAGACATCAAACGGCAGCCAAATTCGGTCGCTCATAAAATACTTGTAGAAAACAGTGTTGACACAGGCCATATGGAGCAGCCATTGAGGAGTGTAGGACGGAACCTCTCTTGTGGTTGTCCAACATGATCTGAACTGGTCCCAGCGCGTATCCATAAATAAGTCAAGGGTATAGAGCTGCAACTCTTCGATTAGCAGCCCAAACGGAAAACCCGTGCAAACATTCATAGAAAAAATAGCAGTTATGGGTGCTTGATGCTTATGCACGGCTTTATGCAATATCGGGCTGCATCATCGGAGATCCTGCACAACCCCAACCTGTCACATATGAACCTGCGACAAGTCAAAAAAAAAATGGAAACCACATACTCATAGCTCAAACTGATCCAGAACTTCAAGAGTCTTTTTTGAAACACGGCCTTCAAGCATAGCTTGACAACCATAACACAGCGAGCTCCCAGTGTGGGTACACAGGCTGCAGCTCTGGTGCAAATCGGCCAGCTTGTGCCCAGTACGGGCAACTGTAGAGTCGACGGCTGGGAAATCCTGGCGTGTCTTGGCGACAAATTCGTGCACGAGCTCGTCAATGCTTTGGAGGCGAGACACACGTGGGGAGAGTGGCGCAGGCTCAAAAGTGACATTCATTACTCTGGCGTAAATTTCCAATTCAGAGTCAAGAATATCCCTCAGTGGGTAAATCGAGTCTGCAGGGTTGAGCAATTGCGGTATCAACCCACCTCGGCCCTTGCATGTTTCAGCCAAAATTAGCTCGCTGAGGGTACTCATGGAATACGATTCCAAGACTGTATTACCCTTTGCGAGTTTGAATACAGTGTCTCTACGCACAGCATTTTGCAAGTCCTGTTTTGATGTGCGGCTCAAGTCGTTGGAATCGAGGTAACTTGAACCATCCAGCTTGTAGTTTTGAGCAAGCACGCTCGAGGGAACTCGTTGCAGCGGCGACTGAAATGGCCACTCAAATTCAGAGTCTCCAACATAGATGCAACGCACCTCAAACCCTACACGTGAGTGTTTGAGGCGCTGATAGTCCAAAGTCTCTTCAAGCAGTTTTACCAAACACATGCTAGCAAGTTGAAAGTCAACATCCACTACTAGAGTCTGCAGTTTTTCAGACTGATAGTTCACTTTGTAGCTATCGAGCGGTTTGCGGAACTTGTAATTAATGAAAAATACAAAGCAGGCGTCGCAGAATTTTTCCTTGCGGATCGTTATGGTCGGTGCCGCTTCCTTGCACCGGGAACATTTTGTTAAATCAACTGGAGTGCGCATCTGCCTTTTTTCTCAGTTACTGATCACTAATGCCCGAGTGGTCTGAGGACAAACTATACCCGGACGAGCCCACAAAGGAGGCTAACCTTCGCAAGTTCAGGTACAAGGGCGACTCGCAGTTTGTGGATCCCTGCGCAGAGGCGGGCAAGATGAGCATGAACTGCTTGGAGCGCCACGACATGGAACGCAAGCCCTGCATCCCGTACTTTGAGGCGTACCGCGACTGCATGGCCGAATGGCGCAAAAAGAGGTGATAGACTATTATTTATCTACTTGGCTCAAGTCCTAGCTAAGCCTCAATCTCAAGAGCGCAGCTCAGAGCTTGGCGGTAGGAGTGCTGAGCACCTCGGCGAGGCGAATTGCCGACTCCTCGATAGCAGCGGCCAAGTCCTTGGAGCCCTGCTTCTTGGAACAGATGTTGACGTGCAAATTGTTGGCATTGATCATGTAGGCGCAGCCGAAACCCTCGTCAATCACCTGGGACCAGCCGTAGCCGTTGAAGTATTCAGACGAGAGTTGCGACGTAGACAAGTACCAGCTAGAAGTAAAGCCAAATGCAGGGTCCTGGTAAATCTGTGGAACCGGCTCGCCATCCCTCAGCATCTTTTTGAGACCAAACAAGTGGCGGTCCACGCCCTTGCCGACGCTGGCGTCGGCAATGTACTTGACCTGGGAGTCAACGGCTTTGCGGAACTTGGCTGTGATCTCAGCGGGAGATGACTTGGGGTTCCAGAAGCTCTCGGCAAAGTCGCGGGACTCGATCGACACGCTGCGGCATGTCTCTGTGCGGCCCTGCTGGAACTCGCGCGTAGTGGCCGCTTCGTACACACCGCGGAGGCGGCCGTACAACTTAAAGTAGGCAAGCTGTAGCAGCATTTGTACGTATGCATCGGGAGAGCACTTGAACTGCTTGATTTGGTTCTTGCCATACTTGTCAAACGCAAGTACCTCCACCTCGTGCTGGTTAATTTCATTCCAAAAGTCTTCCTCGGCGGTTTTGATGTTCTCGAGCGTCTGCTCATTGACAACAAACTCGAGCTCCTCGGGCACAATCTTGTGCTGGACGCTGGCATCAAGCTCGACCTTGTTGTTTACAATCAAATCACCCACATAGTCATTCAAACGGCATGTCTGGGTACCGTCCATCATTGAGTGCTCGCCCATGAACCCAGCGGTACCATTGTCGTTGATGATGAACTGCACGGGCTTGTCGTAGAAGCGGTTCTTGCCATGACCGTGCCAGTACTGGAAGGTGCGCTCCAGATTGGTTTCAGGGTGGGCAAAGTCAAGGCACACTACGAATGCACTCTTGTGAATAGCGTCCAAATGCTGCTTGTTCACTGTACTCGACTCCAAGTTGGCACAGAACGAAACCCATTTATCACGGTTCTCGCTCGACAAACCACCAACGTTGGCAGCAGTACCCTTGAGGTCGGCGTCATTGTAAATCTCCTCGAATGCAGCGGTGAGCTCACCATATGTGAGCTGGCGGCCATCTACGATGTAGGGCAGCTTGTAGAAACGGTTGCGTCTCAAGACGATGATGTATTCGTTGCCCTCGGGGCCATAAGTTAGGTTCCCGTCCACATTGGGTTTGGGCACGCGGCAGTTGTGGAACAAAAACTTAAACAGCTCCATATCCATAGGCTTTTTGCGCATATAGTCTGGCTCCAAAGTTTTGCCATCCACGAGTTTTTTGAAATCGAGGGCTGCCGTGGAGATTGCCGCGGCGCGTTGCGCCGGGGTGTACCGCGCATCATCCTTGTAGGAGTAAAAGTATGATACATAGGGCACCACAGGGCCACGATAGCCCATGTATGCTGTCTCGTTCCAGAAATCGTAGAGCCAGTTCTTGATTTCGGGGCGCGAGGCGTACTCCTTGAGGCGCTGCTGCAGCACCTCGCCCTCACCGCCGGGGCGCACGAATTCCTGAACTGCTTGCTCGGTGCGAGCATAGTTTGCGTCAGTGACTAGTGCTTTGACGCTGCGCAGGTACTTTTTGCCGGTCTCCTCGAGGGTGGGCACTGGCAATTGCGGCAGCGAGTCTTGAAATCTAAAGGTCTGTCCCTTTGAAAGGTCTTCCTTGTATCCAGCGGGAAGTGTAGCTGCTGTAGAGTTCAGTCGAATCATTGTACGGGCAAGAATCTGAGAACCTCTACGGTGCATAAGATGGGTTGTCATGTGCGCATGCGGGCCTGTTTATAGGTGCGGGAGCGGGAACGGTTCTTAGTCATGACCCCACACCTCACACATACTCTGATCTCTGATCGGTTGTTCGGCAAGGGCTAGGCAGTGTGGCTGACTGCCCTACAATGGTGAGCAATTGAACGGTCTTTTTAGAGCTGTGCATACGAAATCTGTGCCGATATTTAGATTTGCCTATGGAGAACCGGCTTTTTGTGGGGTACGCCAGTGACGTAATATTCCGAGCGAAAGCGCGGCGCCCGAGGCACGGCTATACATGCATGTGACGGATTTTCTCGGAAGCGGCAATTTTTCTGAGCCTCCACTGAGCTCAACAGAGTGTACTTTTTGTCAGGGGCGGCGTCCTCTGGCGTAACGACCTTGGGGCAATCCAGTATTGTAACGTCGTGCTGCCCTTTTGAGCTAAAGAGCCTTCAAGTGCCAAAACGCCAGGTAGACTCTAGCAAACGGGGCCATGGCCAAGGCGGTGCCAAGAATTATGGGGGCTGGGCGAAATGACGCGTCGAGGCTGTGACGCAGCGCTAAGACACCTGGTGCATGGAGCCAGGGCCAGAACCTCTCGTGTAATAAGCGTTTACGCATTCTGCAGCAACACTACAGACGAGTGCATTCGCCACCCAGAAAGGCCTCGGCGTAATGCATCCGGCTCATATATGTTTTAAAAATGTTTAATGCACTCTTGAAACTTAAACGAGGCGTGTGGCGCCACTTCTGCACGCCACGATTACGGCATGCATTCCTTGTCTAATCTGGGAGATCCAAAAGGTTTCCAAACCTGCCAACATGGGAAATAATATGAGCCGGCTGCTAGGCCGCCTATTTGGTGAGCGTGAGATCCGCATCCTCATGCTCGGTCTTGACGCTGCTGGTAAGACCACAATTTTGTACCGACTGCAGAATAACCACGTTGTCTCAACCGTGCCAACAGTTGGATTTAACGTGGAGACGGTCAAATACAAAAACATCAAGTTCAATGTATGGGATGTTGGTGGACAAGAGAAAATCCGCCAGCTGTGGCGTCATTATTACACTGGCGCTCAGGGCCTCATCTATGTCGTCGATAGCGCCAACCGCGAGCGCTTGGACGAGGCTCGCGAAGAGCTGTTTAAGATCATCAACGACCGCGAGATGAAGGACGCCATGCTATTAGTTTTCGCAAACAAACAGGACTTGCCTGCCGCCATGCATCCCAAGGAGCTCACAGAGCGCCTTGAGCTGAGCAAGCTCAAGGGCCGCCAGTGGTGCGTTGTTGCCAGTACGGCAAAGACTGGCGAGGGTTTGGCTGAGGGTCTCACCTGGTTGAGCCAGCACATCCCTGAGAAGAAATAATTTAATATATTATCTAGAAAAAAAAAATGCTAATTTGAATCCACGGCCAGCGCAGCATGCAATAATACTCTTGAAATGTAAAGCCAGTCTAGTCCTCGCTCGGCTCTGAAAACGGAGGAACCGCGGCGATCCCGGCATGCACCTGCCGACAGTACAGCCCTATTGCCTCGCGGGCGCTTTCCGGCAGCTCACCGTCCCAGACTGCATACTTTGGTAGTTTGGTATTTGGCGGAAGCACGCTGCACTCCCTCACAATGCTAAACTCGCCGAGCTCACAGTTGTCGCCTATAATCACGTGGGAGCCAATCTGCGCGCTCTTGACTCGTGCAGCCTTTCCAATGTAAACGCATTGCCCAATTTTTTGCGGGCAGGGCTGATTGTTTCTGGTTGGAGGCTCCAGCAGGCACTTTTCGCGCAGAATACACCATTTGCCGAGACTGATGATTGGCTGCGAGGCCTTATCGCCGCGCATCACTACTTCGTCCTCAATTAGGGTGCACCCTTGCAAAACAATATTTTTGGCGCCGTAGATGCGGCATTTCCTCGAGATTACGTTTCGCGACTTGTCCATTCCCAAGCAGGACAAATCGCCTACGTGGTAATTTCCAGTTGTAATCAATCTACAATGTTGACCCCAATTGAGTGCAGTCCGCAAACCTACGACTGGGGCAAGCTGGGTAAATCCAGTGCTGTCGCCCAGTACGCGTCCATCAACGGTCTCAAGGTCGAGGAGTCTACCCCCTACGCTGAGCTGTGGATGGGTGCTCACCCAAAGTGCCCCTCCATTGTTGGTGCTGGCCCCAACAAGGGTCAAAACCTCAAGGAGGTACTTGATTCCAACCCCAAGCTGCTTGGAAACGCGTCCAAATTCGGCGGCGAGCTCCCATTTTTGTTCAAGGTGCTATCGATTGCAAAGGCGCTCTCGATCCAAGCTCACCCTGATAAGACCCTTGGTGCTCAGCTCAGAGAGAGAGACCCAGAGCATTACCCCGATGCCAATCACAAGCCCGAAATGGCCATCGCGCTCACTGACTTTGAGGGCTTTTGCGGATTCAGGCCTCCTGCCGAGATCGTCCAGTTCCTCAAGACTGTTCCCGAGTTTTCTGAGCTTGTTGGTACCGGCGCTACTGCCATGGCTCTTGCTCAGCTTGAGACCGAGAACTACAAGCCCGCGCTCAAGACCGTGTTTAGCGCAGTCATGACTGCCAAGGACGAGCAGGTCGCACAGCTCGCAACCAAGCTCATTCAGCGTGCACAGTCCGAATGTTCCTCCTTTGCCGGCGGATCCCCTGCTGGCGGCCAAGTGCTGGCCGATTTGCTCGTGCGCCTCGACAAGCAGTTCCCCAAAGATGTCGGCCTCTTTTGCGGCGGTCTCATGCTCAACTACTGCGTCCTCAAAAAGGGTGAAGCAATGTTTTTGCGCGCCAAAGACCCCCACGCCTACATCAGTGGCGACATTATCGAGTGCATGGCCGCTAGCGACAATGTCGTGCGCGCTGGCTTCACTCCCAAGTTCAAGGATGTGCCTACCTTGGTGGACATGTTGACTTATGAGTGCGCTCCTGTTGAAGAGCAAAAGATGAAGCCCGAGGCATTCCCTCAGGCCAAGTCGGCACACGTTGCCCTGTTTGACCCCCCTATCGATGAGTTCAAGGTCGTTCAGGTCGAGACCACTTCTACTGGCTCGTTTGAGTCCCTCGACGACCCCTCGATCTTCATTGTGACCGAGGGCGAGGGCCAAATCAAGAGCAGCTCGGGCGACTTCAAGTACGTTGCCGGAAGTGTGTTTTTCGTTGCCCAAGAGGCATTCACGATTGAAGCTTCGTCAAAGACTGTCAGTTATCACGCCATTTGATTGGCAGAGTAGAGCTCTCTGCTTGGAGTTATAAAATTAAATATTTACTTTGACAATTTGAGTTTTCTCACCCGTCGCTTGATATCGCCCGCGCTTTGCTGGAATTTGTTGAGCTTCTTGTCCCATTGCATTGCCTCATAGTCTTGGCCGTGCTTCTCAATGAGCAGCATGAGCCAGTCTTGCTCGCGCTCGCTCTGGTGCCTGGCATCCTTGGTGCCCAGCTTTGACTCTGCTTCGAGCTGCTTGACGATATCGTTGGATGCCTTGGTACGCTTGACATCATCAAATAGCCATTTCTCTTCTTGGGTTTGGCTCTTTGTGACTGTGCCCTCCTCGTTATCACTCTCCTCATTGTCACTGTAGATAATCTTCGTGTTGCCCTCAGCGTCAGTCACGATGCGAGCAGTCTGAATGGTTTTCTTTTTGATAATTGAATCACCGACAAGACTCTTCTCGGTTCCGCCTGCAGGTTTTTGCAGTTTACTGGCCAAGCCCAATTTTTTGTAATTTTGACTTAGGGTGAGATCCTTGTCCCAGTTGTCTGCAATAACGGCATTTCCAAATACCTTTTCCGAATGGCCCTTCTTTGTGGCCCTCCGAGTAGGCTTTTTGGTGACTTTTTGCTTTGCAGCTCTGCGTCTTCTGATTCCAGATGGCATGAGTAAGGATTTTTTTTCAGAGGCCTTCAGAGATGGGACGAAAACTCAAATCACTCAAGCTGAGCACACTAGACGCGATTTTATCAGTATTGGGCCCAAATTAGTAGCTACGTTTTCGAGGCTTTGCTTGCAAGCCGCGAGTTTGGGCTGGCCACACTCGGGATTTGCGCGTCTACTAAAGGTCTGTGATAGCTATAAAGTTGTATAGAAAATTCCACTTGTCGACCAGTACACGTCCGTACGCCGTATGCCTGCCTTTGCCTGGTATTTAGCGGCCCTTTTATTGCCCCACCATTGCTCACCTAAACACGTATGCTGTTCCTACTTGCACTTGTACAGCTTTGTTTGGCGATTCCCCTCACAATTAACGTGCCTGCCAACGCGCGCAGATGCTTTTTCGCTCAAGCTCACTCTGAGGGCGAGCAAATGACCGTCTCCTTCCACGTGATGGCTGGCGGTAGCTTTGACATCGATGCCACTGTGAAGCGCCCCGACGGCACAGTCGTTCGCAAAATTGAGAAAAAGAGCGATGATGAGTTTGCATTCAGGAGCACAGGCAACGGCGAGTACGAGCTCTGCTTTTACAACGAGATGAGCACTTTTGCCGACAAAAAGGTCGAGTTTGACTTTGACGTTGACTCGGCAAGCCTCAGGGCTGAGCTGCCTCAGATTGCCGTTGAGCCTGATACCAAAGAACTCGAGCGTTATGTGCAGACCATCGAGACTCGCGTCTCGGAGCTCTCGCGTCAACAACAGTACTACAAGACGCGTAACCTCCGCAACCAAGCCACCGTAAAGAGCAGTGAGGACCGCATCTTTTGGTTTTGCATTTTCGAGCTTGTGTTTATTGTTGGTTTGGCCTTCACCAACGTCACCATTGTGCAATACTTTTTCAAGGGGTCCCGCAAGAATCTCGTTTAAATATTAGGCTAGTCTAAAAAACTCGTCTTTACTGACGTAGCAAAAAGGTCCATCAGTTGATTTAGCTTGCTTGTTTCAACAAATAGCGCAGTTAGCTGGGGGATGCTGGCCACCCGTACTGCCACGTCCATGATCAGGCAAGGCTCGTCGAGTGCCCGCACGAGCTCAGTGATGCCGTACGGCACATAGATTTGTCGCGGCGCGTTGTTGGCGAGGCCAGAGAGGTACTGCTCAAAGGGGAGAACGCGAGCCAGGGCGTCGCGCGGGCTAGTCTCGACAAGATTGAAAAAATCAATCAAGAGAAGATGCTGTTTTAGCTCTGCACACTCTTGGCGCAGCTTGGGGTCCATGCAGAGACTGACTCCGTTGCTCAATGGTAGCCACCTCCCTGCAAACAAAACTGCCGGCAAACGGCCATTAACGAGCCAGAATCGGATCAGCTCTAGGCTGTGGTGCACAAGAGCATCCCAGTTGCCAACAGTTTCCAGCCACTTTAACGCACTGGTCACTTCCATTTCCGCCTCTGTGACTGCCGGAATGTCCTTTAGGGCAACAAGAGACTGTGATTGCTGGGGTTGGCTGAGATAGTCCTCAAGCTTGATCTGAACTGCTTCGAGCGCTGCGCCAGCGATATCCAAATTGTACCGGTTACTCAAAGCAACTTGTAGAGCCCGGTGGGCATCATTGGGGATGTCACCCGCATCGACTCGTAAAAGAACGCTTGAGTAGACATTGGGCTGCAGCTTCGAAGGCAAAAACCTAATGTATGCGGGGGTTTTCATCAGAAATCCGCTGCCCATGAGCGTCTCAATGTATGCATGCAAAAGCGACTCTGTGTTGCTGGCCTGGGTCACGATAGATAAATGAGCATTTATGCGCAAAAGGTCCAAGTCCTCCTCGGAGTCAATGCTATCGTCAAGCCATGATTTTGCTTGGGCTTGGAGATACGCTTCGAGTGTGCCGCCCAGGATCGCCTCGAGGATTCGGTATTGGCTGGGGTACTGCAGCGCTTGAAACTGGACCTTGCTGGACTGGTTATTAATTTTGGCAGAACTCAGACGCACAACACACTCTGCCTCCCATGAGGAACACAGCGGGACGGTACTCTGTAAATCACCACTTAAAAGGCCATAGACACCTCTTTGAAATCTAGGAAGCTCTGAGTTTTTGGCCAAAAGCCCGCAAGCCTTTTTCAAAAGCTCGTTATTCTCAGACTCGATCGCCGATTTTAGCGACCAGTCCTTTGCGTTTGCGCACTCGTCTGAGGCCTGGGCAGGGTTTCCAATCAGTAATAGATAAAATACACGCTCGTACAGATCCTGAGATGGTGGGATTTGAACGGCTTGTTGGAAAAATTCCAGCGGCGAGGTTTGTTTGTACAACAGTGCCCACACCCACGACTCGAGCCTGTACTGCGGCTCGCTTTGCGCAGCGATTTGCAAGGCAACATAGATCTCGCGAACTGCGGTCGAGAGGTCCGAGTTTTGCGCCTCGATGATGTCTGCATACAGCTCGAGGATAGCCATGGTCATGTTGATGTCAGCTCGGTCTGGGTTGGCAGAATTTCATCTGAGGCCTTGGGTTGCGGCAAGTGCTCTTCGTCCAAAATAGGAATATGGGCGAACGAATCTGAGCTGGTGAGTGACGAATTGAGGCGGCACAGCGAGTAAAAGCTCGTGGGGAAGGGATCGTGGCCAAACCCACTCATGGGGTCCTCCATCTGGGAGTCAATAAATGTTGTGAATTTAGTCTCCTGGATCCAAGAGTCTTGCTCTTGCTCTTGTGGCTGTCGGCGGACCAGCATTGCCTCGGTGTACAGCGCTAGCTCACGGCTGATTGAGGGATCGTACCTGCAGGTGGCCCTCACATGCAATTCGAGCTTATCCCTAAATTTTTTTGGTATACCATAAACCTCGACAAATTTTCCCTCATATCCCAGATAGTTTTGGTCATTGTGGTACAGACTGATCTCCTCCCCACTGCGATCTGTGAGGCCTGCAGACTTTGGGTTGATCCATGTGATGTACCCAGCCATAAACAAGTTGTCGACGACTCTGCCATTAAATACGAGCTCAGGTCCAACTTGCTTAATGCTGTAAAAGTCTCGGCAGCTGATGGGGAACCATCGCCGGGGCTGGTTCATATCTCTTCTCGTAATGCTTCCAGAGCACCTCTACCTGCGGCCGTATGCCCTGTTCACTGGCCAGCAAAGAACAGATAAAGGGCTACACGCAGTGTCAATTGAGCTCAAATCTGTCGATTTAAAGGCCGGTACTCTTGACGGCTCTTTTGAAATCACAAAACTCAACGAGAAGATACCTAGGATGTGCACTTACTTTGAAGGCGAAATCATTGGGGAGAATTTCGACTTTTTCACCAACCACAAAGAGTGGGGCGCGACGCGAGAAAGCGATCTACAGCATTGGAGGCGGTTCCCGCACTGGTCACCGCGCAAGCCAGAGCCTGGCGCCAACTACATATATATGCGCTGGAAGGAGCAATTCTTGCTGGTGCCTCATGCCGAAAACATAGAGGGGGCCTCTTTTAGTGGTTTTTACTATACCTGCCTCGATCAGCTCTCTGGTAGCATTACTGGCTTTTACTACCAGCAGGGGCAGCCCGCCCACGAGCGATACCAGAGTATAAATCTAGCCTACGAATGGTCTAAAAGTATTCCTCTGAGTGTAGCTAGGTAACGTGGCTTTTAAATTTACGGCTCTCTAGAGTTAAAGGGCAAAAGGGGGTTCCTAGTTTGCGTTGATAAAATCACGCAGCTGGGCATAGGCACGCTCAAGGTCATCATTGACGACAATTGCGTCGTAGGAGCCCTTCTCCTGGCTGTAGTCAATTTCAGCGTTGGAGTGCGCGAGACGCTTCTCCAGACTCTCGGGGGTCTCGGTGCCACGACCAGTGAGACGCTCGCGGAGGGCCTCGCGGCTAGGGGGAGCGATGAAGATAAACAAAGCGTTCAGATCGGTCTTCTTCACAGACTTGACACCCTGCATATCAATGTCCAAAATGCAGCGCTGGTTGCCTGTCGCGCTCACGTCGGCAACGGCCTTGATGCTGGTACCGTAGTAGTTTCCGCCAAATTTGGCCCACTCGATAAACTCGTTCTTTGCGATCATATCCTCGAACTTCTCGACGGTAACAAAGTGATAGTCCTTGCCGTCCACCTCTCCTGCGCGAGGCTGGCGAGTCGCGTTGGAAACGCTAAAGCCAAATTTGCCGGGGTACTCGGCAAAGAGCTTCTTGAGAAGGGTCGATTTGCCAGTGCCGCTGGGTCCACTCAATACAATAGGGCGCATTTTTAAAAGAGGTGAGGATGTCTAGACGTGTTTCTTTGTCAGCCCTTCAAGTATGCAGGTATCGGTACCATCGTTTGAGCTGGGAAATCCCACCGTCTATGTGGTTGTCGTGACTGCGGACTCGGGCCAGACCTCGCTCAAGAAGCGGTTCAACGATTTCGTCAAGCTGGCCGCCGATTTCCAGGATGAATTGGGAGAGCAATTGCCAGTGCCCCTGCCGGCGCGCCCGTGGTTTGCACACAATACTGCGTCGTTTTGTGAGCAGCGCCGACGAGATCTCGAGGTCTGCCTCCGAGCAATCGTGCGAAATGTCGAGTATTCCCACTCTTTGTGCGTGCGGGGCTTTTTGAAGCTGTCGCAAACCAAAGCGCCCCAAGACTGGCTCCAATTGAGCAGCAAGGTTGCTGAAATTATCGCGAGGGCCAAGGCCGCGCAGGGTACTGAGCGGCGCAAGTTGTGTTTAGAGGCAAAGACCTGGATGGCGTCTTTACGCGGCCAGAGCCAAACCTCTGTGGGCGGCCCCGGCGAAGCCACCAGGCGAAAGGTTGTCATTGAGGATTACTCGCGCCAGATATCAATGCTAGAGACGGTGAAAAAGGAAGAGCTGGTGAGCTACCAAACGTCGTCCCGTGTATTGGGCGAGACTGATGCCACACGAGCACTCAACAATGCCCAATTAATGACAACCCAAACAAGGTCAATGCAGGACCAGGACGCAGATATTGAGCAGCTGCGTCAAGCGCTTGGTCGCCAGCGCGAGTTGGGGGTCGCGATTGATGATGAACTACGCACCCAGAACGCGCTTCTCGAGGATCTCGACGCGCAAGTGCACCACACAAACTCCCGCATCAATCAGGCCAAGCGAAAAACCATGCAGCTTAACTAGGGCACAATGCACAAAAAACGTGCATCATGCATACCTGAAACTCCCACTTTCGGAGCGGTTGAGAGGTGGTGCAGAGGCAGTCGAGTATTTATTATTTAGCCAAAAAATAACCAGAAATAGAATTAAGGTAACAAAAAGACTAGAGCTTTGCGGACTAGCGCCGTTTGCAACCATGGTTTTTCCCTGCATAGTCTCCCCACAGTGTGTCGAGACACATTCCGCTCAGACTAGGCGCGGTGGTTGCCGGGGTTATTACACACTCATGCATAAATGCACCACTTTGAACTCATGGGTGCTGATAATGACCATTCCGGGCGCCCTTGACCTCAGGGACGAGGATGGGACCGCGACCCAAGTGGGGTATATGCACCCCAAGGTGGGACACGGGCCGTTCGAGGTGTGCCTGCACATCGGAGTTGAGGAATGGGCCCGAAACTATCAAAGTCCTAAAACGCTCATGACTTTGATGGTCTATTTGGAAAGATTGACGCGTGGTGCATGCCCGACGCCGCTGCCCGCAGTTATGCACCTCATGCATGTAAGCACTATATAAAAGGCCAGCGAGCGCCCCTGGAACCAACATGACTACTACTGAATCCAAAACCGGTTATTACAACTACTTGACCGCGGACCAAGAGTACCGTCTGAAGCAATTGTACCTGATTCTCATGACCACCTTTGGCCTGGCCCCCACCGACATCAAGGTGGGCGGAAAGCCCCCCGCCGCTCAAGAGAAAAAGGGTCGTTTTGGCTTTGGTGGCAAAACCATCACCAACGATGAGTCTTACCAAGAAGGTTTGGCCACTTTTAAGAAAACTTTCACCGATAAGGGCATTGACCTAAAGCTTGCCCTCGAAAAATACCGCGATCAGGTCCGCTGCGACAATGTCGACCGCTTGCTTTTGCGGTTCCTGCGCGCCCGTAAATGGGATATTGCTGCCACTGCCGCAATGATTGCCAAGACCATGGCGTGGCGCTGCACTGATGTCAACATTGAGCAGCAACTCACCAGAGGCGACATCTACTGGATCGACAACGAGCCTGATGAGGGCTTTATCAACCAGTACCGTGAAGGAAAGTCCTATGTAGTTGGCAAGGACAAGCAGGGCCGCCCCGTGGTGGTTATTGCTGTGCGCAAACATGATCCTCGCAAGCAAACCTCTGAGGCTATGCGCCGTTACACTTTGTTCACAATGGAAGAGGTGCGTCTGTGTCTTAATGGCGACCTTGAAACTGCCACTGTCATTTTTGACCTTGGCGGATTCGGTCTAAACAACATGGACCTCGAGGTTGTCAAGTTTATCATTGAGTGCTTTGAGGCCCACTACCCCGAGTCTCTGGGTCAGCTTTTGCTTCACCGCGCCCCTCGCGTGTTTTCCACTGTCTGGCAAGTGATCAAGGGTCTGCTCGACCCTGTTGTTGCCTCCAAGATTAGCTTCACCAAGAGCGATAAGGATCTTCTTGCTCGCATTGATGCCGCCGAATTGCCCAAAGACTTGGGCGGAACCCAGGACCACGAGTGGCACTGGCCTGAGCCGGTCGCAGCCTACAACGAGCCGCTCAAGGACACCGTCTCCCGCGACAAGATCGCTGCTGAGCGCGGCGCTATTTTTGCCGACTTTGACAAGTATACCCTTGAGTGGATCCAGGCTGACGGCGCCGCCTCCAAGAGCCTCAACGCCAAGCGCGACGAGATCATGGTGGCCATCACCGAGAACTACTGGAAGCTCGACCCCTTTGTGCGTGCTCGCTGCGGTTACGATCGTTCGGGCATGTTTTCCGACTTTACCAAGCAGTTGGCCTACGGAAATGTCGCTCAGCCCCTTTGCAAGGGCGTCTAGTACCTTATTTTATATATTGCTCAATATCTCACCCCTACTACACCAGCCATCACCGCTCGTGCTTGGCCCCACAAACGCTGACATGAATTTCGAAGCGGTGGTGGCCACCATGGGCTCGATGAATGCAGAGCTTCGTCGCGACGAGAAAATTACCTTGAAAAAGCTATTGACGTGTACTGAAGCGCAAAAAGTGTACCTAAGAGCATATTACGGCCTATTGATCCAAAAATTGGTAGCACAGCGTAATTTTGGGCTAATATGTAGACTTCTTGTTCACATTACCGACTCTAGCTGCGTTTTCCAGCACAGAGTGGACAGGCTCTTGCACTTGTACAGGGTCAATGCGCGGCCCGAGCTTGAGCGTCTCCTGCGAGCCATGCGCAGCGTTGCACCAAACCATATTTATTTTCCCCCGACTGGCCAATTGTCGCTCTACCAGGCCCAGATCCCGCGCAATGTGCTGCAAAAGACCGCCAATGGCGACCTAGATGTCATGAGCGTGGTGTACTCTTGTGTGAGCGTTGAGCTACAAAACGCAAATAACAAGGGAGTGGAAAGCATTTTGGCCCAATTGCTACCGCTTGCCATTCAAAGTCGTACCGTGCTACCTCCGATCCAGGAGTTTGTCTACCAGCACTTGGGCCAGTGGCAGGCAGAGAACTCCACCTGCTTGAAGTTGGTTGCGAAATACGCAAAATACTGGCCAGAGAGCAAACTCTCGCTCATAATCGATGCAGTGGCTCCGCACTACATACATGATCTATGGTGGTCCGACTACAGTCAAGGCCAGTCACCACCAACTATAGCAGGCTACTTGCGCTTTAAATTAAAGGGCGAGACACCGTCCCCACAATGGCTCGAGGAATTCATTTTCCGCTGTCCAGTAGGCCTGTTTTTGTGCCACGAGTGGGCCGAATCGACTCCGCGAATAAAAGCTATACTACAAGGGGAGTCTGAGTTTGATCATCAAGAACTCCTATCACTGGCCAATAATCCGTGGCTGGGCAATGTCAGTGCAATCGCCTTTACCGAAATGGCGGGCAAACCTGGCCCTCGTCACCTCACTGAAGATATTCTCCATCAGGCAGGACTTCAGGTAGATGAATTTTGTTTTGAAATTCTGCGCCGCTTGGAAAGTATGCGCGTGCCTATAGAGAATTACCTAGTCTAGTATTGAACATGCGAGTCGACCTCTGCGCTGAATTCAAAAGTGCCCTCGTTTGAGAACCCGACGGCCTTGACCAAGTCAAATCCTTGTCCCTCAATTTTTTGCAACTGCTCGTCATTCTTACCCAGAATCAGGCCAATTGTCCCGAGCGAGTTGATGGAAATTCCATCGACCTTTTCTTGACTACGCGGGGTAACGAGAATCCACTCTTCAGTAAACACTACGTTGAAGCTGCGATCTTTGCGCTCAACACCATTTCTTGCCAGTTCGGTAAACGTTCTATTCAACAGCTCATAGTAGCTAGTGATAACGTCTTCAAGGTCGGTGGACTCCAGGAAGGCAATAAAGTGGCTAAACGGAAGGGTGGGGTGGTTGGATACTGCAACCTCAAAGTGCTGGTTCTTGGGTTTACGTGCAACCGTGTCTGGGAAAGGCTTGAAGTTGTCTGGCAGGGTCATCATCTGTATATGCTTGTGGGCTACTGATGCGCCGGAATTGGGGCCACAATTGTAAAAGCCAACATGTCTCTTGCCACTCTCCTTATTAGAAGCTTTGAGCAAGCTCATTGCGCTTGACCAGTCGTCTTCACCCAGCGGAGAGGTTTGGGGTTGAAACTCGTTGGTTACAAGCAAAAAGTGATACTTTGCTAGAGCAAATTTGTTGAGAACAACACTGTGGGTTTTTTGCTTTTCCACAAGCAGCTCTTCCTCTGGGGGATTCCACGGATCTTTGGGCGCCTTTTCGTTGTCGGCCTTTGTGGGTTTCTTGTCGAGAGCAGGCGCCAGGGTATATACGGCATCGACGCCGTATGATTTAGATGGGACATGAGTCGAAGCCGTGTAGATCAAAGCCCCGGACTGCAGAGCAGAGGCAAATTTCCGTTCAATTAACGAATACATCTTGAGACTTTGAGCTGGAAAGGCCAACACCCCCACATAAGGCCCTCAAGCAATACCACCCCATAAAACCCGCCAGGCTGGCCGTTTGTAATCATGGCCGACCTTCCAATCAAGTTTGAAGAGCACCTTCAATTAAGCTCTGTAGGCGTGCCCGATTCAGCCGTCACATTCGCCAATTGTGCTCTTGAAGCTGAGAACTACGTATGTGTCCGCGAAGCTAGCGACGAGGGCGTCCAGGTAGCGATCATTGACTTGACCACCAACGACGTTACTCGCAAGTCGATGAAGGCAGACAGTGCAATCATGAGCCCCGATGATAACGTGCTTGCGCTTAGAGCACAGCGCAGTATCCAGGTGGTGAATCTCGGCACTCGCCAACGCGTCGCAAACACCACCATGGACGCCGATGTTGTTTACTGGAGATGGCTCAACGGTACTACTTTGGGCCTTGTTACGGATGCTCACATTTACCACTGGGATGTGTCCACTCCCGCTCCCCGCAAACTCACTGACCGTCAGCCCTCGCTCTCGGGATGCCAGATTATCAACTACCAAATGAACGAGGCTGGAACTTGGACTGTTTTGAATGGTATCACGCAGGAAAATGGCCAGGTCGTCGGCCGCATGCAGCTCTACTCCAAGGACCGCAACATGAGCCAGTCAATTGATGGCCACGCTGCGACCTTTGGCAAGATTCGTCTCGACGGAGCTCCCAGCGATACCTCGGTGTTTTCTTTCGTAAACAAAAAGGCTGGCACCTCCACTTTGCAGGTCGTTGAAATTGACCACAAGCCCGAGAATCCGCCTTTCCAAAAGCGCCAGGCTGATTTGTACACCCCGCCTGAAACCGGCAATGACTTCCCCGTTTTGTGTATCACTAGCGCACACTATGGTATTGTTTATGTTGTTACCAAGCTGGGCTTTTTGCACTTGCATGATCTCGAGACCGCCAGCGCCATTTACATGAACCGCATCTCGGCCGATAGCATTTTCGCTGGCTGCCCCTACCAGGACAAGGGTATCTTGCTCATCAACCGCAAGGGTCAAGTGCTTTCTGTTGAGATCAACGACTCCAACATTGTCCCCTACACTCTCAACCAGTTAGGCAACACTGCAATTGCCCTTGCACTTGCTTCTCGTGCTGGTCTTCCTGGTGCCGACCAGCTCTACAGCAAGCAATTTGAGAGCTTGCTCAGCTCAAACCAGTACGCCGAGGCTGCCAAGGTCGCTGCTTCTAGCCCCCGCGGTATTCTTCGCACCCCCGCCACAATTCAGCGTCTCAAGGGTCTGCAAGCTCCTCCTGGTGAGGTCTCGCCTGCCCTGCAGTACTTTTCGGTCTTGCTTGACAAGGGTACCCTCAATAAGCACGAGTCTATCGAGCTGGCTGGTCCTGTCATTCAGCAGGATCGCAAGCCGTTGCTGGAGAAATGGCTCAGAGAGCAAAAGCTGGAATGCTCTGAGGAGCTCGGCGACTTGATCAGGCCTCATGATGCCACTATCGCTTTGGCTGTTTATTTGCGGGCTAATGTGCCTCTCAAGGTTGTTGCCGGCTTTGCCGAGATTGGCGAGTTTGACAAGATTCAGCCCTACTGTGCTAAGGTTTCGTACAAGCCAGACTGGACTCTGCTCATCCAGCAAATTGTGCGCCAAAATCCGGACCGCGGCGCTGAGTTTGCTCAACGTCTTGCGTCTAGCCCAGAGACAGCGTCTCAGCTCGATTTAGAAAAGATTGTTGATATCTTTATGAGCCAAAATTTGATTCAGCAGGTAACTGCATTCTTGCTCGATGCTCTCAAGGAGAACTCCCCCAGTCAGAGCCACTTGCAAACCAGATTGCTTGAGGTAAACTTGATGAATGCGCCCCAGGTGGCGGATGCTATCCTTGGTAACCAGCTGTTTAGCCACTATGATCGTCCCCGTATTGCAGCATTGTGTGAGAAGGCCGGTCTTTTGCAGCGCGCTCTTGAGAACTATGACGACCTCAAGGACATCAAGCGGTGCATCGTACAGGGCCAGGTCAACCCCGAATGGTTGGTGGGTTACCTCTCGCACCTGACTGTGGAGCAAACTTTGGTTGTGCTCAGGGAGATGCTCAAGGCGAACCTCAAGGCCAATTTGCAAGTAGTGACTCAAGCCGCTATCCAGTACAACGAGCTTGTTGGAAGTGCCAAGCTGATTGCGCTCTTTGAAGAGTTCAAGTCTGCAGAGGGTCTTTACTACTTTTTGCAGTCGGTCGTCAACATGACTGACGATCCAGTGGTAGTGTTCAAGTACATTCAGAGCGCTGCTTCGATTGGCCAGTTCAGCGAGGTGCAGCGCATTGTGCAAACCAGCAACGTGTATGCGCCTGAGAAGGTCAAGAACTTCCTCAAGGATGCCAAGTTGCCAGATCAGCTTCCCCTTATTACTGTCTGCGACCGATTTGACTTTGTCCACGAGCTTGTCTTGTACCTTTACCAGAATGAGCAGTTCCAGTTTATCCAGGTCTATGTGCAGCAGGTCAACCCCAGTGCTGCACCCGAGGTAATTGGAGGTTTGCTCGATGTCGACTGCGACGAAGACAAGATTAAGGAGCTGCTTGAAAGCGTGGTTGGCCAAGTCCCCATTGAGGCGCTGGCCGCTGAAGTTGAAAAGCGCAACAGACTCAAGTTGCTGCTGCCATTTTTGGAAAAGACTATTGCAGGTGGCTCCAAGGAGACTGTTGTCTACGATGTTTTGGCTAAAATCTACATTGACTCCAACAACAACCCTGAAAAGTTCCTCAAGGAGAATGATCAGTACAACACACTTGTTGTTGGTAAATACTGTGCTACTCGCGACCCCAGCTTGGCATGCATTGCCTACGAAAAGGGCCAGAATGACGCTGAGCTCGTGCAGACCACCAACGACAATGCCATGTACAAAAAGCAGGCCCGCTACCTAGTAAAGCGTGCTGATTTGGATTTGTGGGCCTCTGTTTTGAGCGAAGACAACATTCACCGCCGCCAGCTCATTGACCAGGTTGTTGGTATCGCCATTCCCGAGTCCCCTAGCGCAGAGGATGTCTCTGTGGCTGTCAAGGCATTTATGAGTGCCGACCTTCCCTCAGAGCTGATCGAGCTGCTTGAGAAGATTGTTCTCGAGCCCAGCCAGTTCAACGACAATGAGAATTTGCAAAACCTCCTGATTTTGACCGCCATCAACGCTCAAAAGTCCAAGGTCAGCTACTTTGTCGAGAGGTTGGAGAAGTACGACGCCGACGAGATTGCCAAAATCTGCAAGGAGCATGGTCTATACGAGGAGGCTTACGAGGTTTATCTCAAGCACGAGAACCATGTCAATGCCTTGGAAGTGCTCACTGACCATGTCATGAGCCTTGACCGTGGCTTTGACTTTGCCGAAAAGCACGACCAGCCTGAGCTGTGGAGTGCACTTGCCAAAGCTCAGCTCAATGGCTTGCGCGTTTCCGATGCTTTGAATGCCTACATCAAGGCTAACGATCCCAGTAACTTTTCTGAGACTATTGAGATTGCTACCCGTGCTGGCAAAGAGGATGAGCTTATTCCCTATCTTAAAATGGCCCGCAAGAGCTTGCGCGAGCCTGAGGTGGATGGCAAACTACTTGTGTGCTATGCCAGCCAGGGTAAGCTCACTGAGCTCCAGGACCTGCTTGATGGAAACAATGTTGCTGATGCTGAGGCTGTGGGTGACACTCTCTACGAGCAAGAGAACTACGAAGCTGCCAAGCGTCTCTATGCATCCATCAGCAACTGGGCCAAACTCTCTAGCACTCTTGTGCACCTAGGTGACCACCAGGGAGCTGTTGATGCGGCCCGCAAGGCGTCCAGCGTCAAGGTGTGGAAGCACGTCAACGAGGCCTGTCTGTCTAAGAAGGAGTTCAAGCTAGCGCAGATTTGCGGTCTCAGCCTGATTGTCCATGCTGAGGAGATGCGCGGTCTTGTTGACCAATACGTGTCCCACGGCTATATTGATGAGCTGATTTCGCTTTTGGAGCAGGGTCTTGGCTTGGAGCGCGCTCACAAGGGCATGTTCACTGAGCTGGCTATTATTTATGCCAAATTCTATCCTACTCGCCTCATGGAGCACCTCAATCTGTTTTGGAGCAGACTCAACATTCCCAAAGTTGTTCGGGCCTGCGAGGATTCGCATCTCTGGCCTGAGTTGGTGTTCTTGTACTGCCATGACGACGAGTACGACAATGCTTCTTTAACCATGATTGAGCACAGCGCAGATGCGTTTGACCACAGCAGCTTCAAGGAGATTATTGTCAAGGTAGTCAACTTGGAGATCTACTACAGAGCTATCAACTTTTACATGCTGGAGCAGCCCCAGTTGGTGTCTGACTTGCTCAGCTCCTTGACTGCTCGCATTGACGTTTCTCGTGTTGTCAAACTTTTCCAAAAGTCAGACAATCTGCCCATGGTCAAGTCGTTTTTGATCAGCGTGCAGAGCCAAAACCTGAGCACCATCAACAACGCGTACCACGAGCTTCTAATTGAGGAGGAGGACTACAAGAGCTTGCGTGACTCTGTTGATCATTTTGACAAGTACGATCCCATTGGCCTTGCCCAGCGTTTGGAGAAGCATGAATTGGTGTTTTTCCGCCAGATTGCCGCTCATTTGTACACCAAGAATAAGAAATGGAACAAGGCAATCAGTCTCAGCAAGGAGGACAAATTATGGAAGGATGCCATCTCCACCGCCGCCCTGTCTGGCAAGTCTCAGATCGCTGAGGATTTGTTGAGATATTTCGTCGATATTGGCAACAAGGAGTGCTATGTGGCTACCCTCTACTCCTGCTATGAGCTGATCCGGCCCGATGTTGTGGAGGAGCTGAACTGGCGTTACAAGTTGGCAGACTACACCATGCCATACAACATCAACGCCAAGCGTATCCACTCTAGCACTATTGAGGATCTGCAGTCCCAGCTGGAAGCCTTGAAGACTCAGGCCCCTCAACAGCAGGATGACGAGCCCCAACCTCTGATGATTGGGTACACATACTGATTCGCTAGCTCTAGATAGTTGTACTTTACTTTATTCTGAACTCCTGAACAGCCGCGGCTGAACCAGCCCCTGGTTGTTTAATTGAAAATGGAATGCTGCAGATCTATGCATGCCGCGTGCGAAGCGACATTTTTGCGGCCGGTTAAGCTGGGGTGCAGTTTACAAGGTTTAGCCACAGAAAGCCTCAAAGGTATACTTAGCGCAACCTTTTAGCTGAAACATGCCATTCCTTATCATAGTTTGCATGCCTTAGCGAGCCCGAAAAGAGGAGAAAATGTGGCGCTTGCCACGCAAGCCTGAAACAAGGACCACCCGACACAGTTTCAAAATTCAAAATCAAACCGATTTGAGGGTCACCTATTGGACTATTCTAATACCCGGCTAAAAGAGTCCATTTATTTGGCGTCAAAGTGCTTGCTGCCAAGTATGATGCAAGCTTAATACCTGCAATATGCACGCCAGCGCGAGAACCGAGTGCTTGTGCATGTTGGTTCTTTTGTTGGGTTAGGGTACGTCGCGGGACCATCTTAAAACCCGGTGGGTAACCTGTGGCTCCCCCTTGAAGCTATAAGCCATGGAGGAAACCCAAGTCAAGCTTATCTATTCTGCGGTATATATTGGCCTTGGCATAGTGGAGTACTGTCGTACTAAAGAAATTGAAGCACTGCTTGTTGACTCAAAGCCCAGCGCTTCTGCACGGAGTAGCGTATCATCCCAGAGCTCCAATCGCAAAGCCAAGCAGCTTCCAAGTCTACACAAGGCGACCACAGTGTTTGCAAACGCGCTCGGTAACATACCCACAAAGCTCGCGCTGGACATTTGGCGCTCAGTGACCCGCGATTCCTCGGATAGATTGGTGTTGCGCTACATTTCCGAATTTGAGGATACTCTAGTAGTCCTGCAAAACATTGCTGAAAGCATCAAATGGAACTTCAAATACCAGCCTGAAGAAGAACTACGGCGTGGTGAGATCTACTACCTGGATGACGAGGTGTATATCAAGCAGTACAAGGAAGGAAAGAGCATGATGATTGGTTATGATCGCTTAGGGCGGCCAATTGTCTCCATCCGCACTAAACTTCACCGGCCTTCCAGCCAAGGCAAGGAGGCTAGCCAGCGGCTAGCGGTCGTAATGATGAGCCTTGCATACATGTACCAGAGCGAGCAGCACGATGGTATGACTATAATCTTTGATTTGACTGACTGGACCCTAGCAAACATGGACAACTCGCTGATACAATTTCTCTTGCAATCAGTCAATAAAGTGTACCCAATGTTGGTTGGTACAATATTTGTACACAATGCCCCCAAAATCTTTGAGGCAGCCTGGAAAGTCATTAAGCTATGGATTTCACCAACGCTAGCCGAACGCATTATATTCACTCGCAGGCGTAATGATTTGCTGTCTCTTATTTCAATCGATACCTTGCCTGTATATCTTGGAGGCATGGCCAGTGATAGGGGTGGCTGGTGCGAGCCTGACCCTTCAGATGATGTCGCAATGTCGGATGAGTACACCAAGGAAGGCCTAGAGGAAGAGCGCCAAAGCATTTGTGCTGAATTTGAGAAACTCACTCGTGCCTGGCTGCTGGGACAGTCAAACCAAACTGATCGTATGCGAGTTGCTGCTCGTCAACGGGTAAACTACTGGAGGCTCGATCCATATATCCGCCGTCGCACTGTCTTTGATCGTCAAGGCTTGCTAAACCCACCATATATTGCGCCGGAACCAGAGCCTACTGAGAAGCGCTCCAAAAAGTCGTCGAAAAAGTCAGCCAAAAAGTCAGACAATATCGACTATGCCACTCGAAGGCAGGCAATGCACTTTGAGGCGCTTCCTTTGGAAATAGGGGCCCCTTGACAATGATGGCCTTGCCTAATTTATTAACGAAAAATAATTTAATTAACTTGCATCTCTCTTTAACGATTTTAAAAACTATCATTCAATGAGTCCTCCTCAACTGTTTTAGGGCCAGGCAACAGAATGGGCTTCAGGTAAATATAGGAGTTTTCCTTGGTGAGAATACCTGCTAGACCATTGTACATGGCAAAGAATCCTGCCGTTGCGGCAAAGCCGCCCGCAACTCGCACAGCAACTGCTGCTGTGGGTGCCAGATAACCGATAGTGATTGTAAGGAAAATGGCAAACACAAACAACAAACAAAGGAAAAACATCACGGTCGACTTTAAAAGTGTAGCGCATACTGCAAATGACAAGAACGCGTAGCCCATAGTCCAAAACGCAACTGCGTGGGTCAACATTTCCAGAATCCACTCCTCTGCTGTTAGGCCAGCTGGCATCTTGTCAACGTTCGCCGTGCAATATCTTGTGAACGAGTCAACTACACCAAAGCTTGGGGTGTAAATGGCAGCAAAAGACCACCAATACAGTCCATAGCAAGCCATCACAGCACCACCATGTGAGTTCTCAAGCAAAAACTCCCACAGCCCTGCGGTCAACAAACCAACACCACCACAAAACCAGGCAGTGCAGATAGACAAGTTTGGAACAGTGATTCCACGAGCTTGTGCTAGAATCAGACCCAGGTGTACACTAGCCACTCCAAAGCCAACCAGACCAGCTGGTGCCATGGAGGGCAAGTTGCGTGAAGGGGCATAGTAAGTACCAGGCCGAGCTAAGCCAGCATAGGCGTGGAGAACTTTGTGGAGAGGTACCTTGGAACTACCATTGGCAAAGTCGACCATGTGTGGCTCATTCTCGGGTTGAGACTGAGGGCTGTCATTGCGCACTTTTAGTTTGGTTGCTAGCGGTTCAACTGATTCAACGTCACTCATAACTGCCTTTTTACATGGGCCATACCATGGCTTTATACTAGCTGTCATGCAGTGTTGTTGAGGAGGGGGTGCTTCAAAGCGTGTAGCAATTTCAAGACATTCACGCCTCTTGCTAAAATTAATTAGTTGGATTTATGCTATTTAATTGAAGGTATGTGCGGCCTGCACCTTCAGTTCTCCTGCCCCTCTGCGGTGTATGCACGGTGTGCATAAGCGAGTTGTGGGGAAGCTGGGGAAACTATGTTAGCTCGACAAAGTGGGTGCTCTAATTGATATTTGAGCGCGATGAGCTACACGGTACTATATTTGTATTTATTTTATACTCCACAAGATAATATATGCAGCACGTGCAGCATCGGATCATCGGCTGCGCTACTGACTAAAGCCATATGGCTTATGGGGCCAATATCACTGAGGCGTAGGTGAACGAGAAGTGATAGCGGGGAAGGTGGCGCTACTCCTGTGCTTGCATAAAATCGCAAAAAGTTTAAAAATGTATCAATTTATAACTATAGAGGTGATAAGCCGTCGCGCTTGGACTGCAACAAGTACTTGAGTCCCTGGAGCCAAATGCGATGCCTTGTTCTATTGGGACAGGTCACCTTGAGGTCTCGGTGCATAGTGTGGATGAGAATAGACTCATAGTGAAGTCCCGCGGGAATTGGGTTGTTGTCCATGACAGCTTCCACATCGACAATTTGGCCAACCTTGGAGCCAGAGTTTTTGCTAATCTCGGGACTCTCCTTGGCCCAGTGGATGGTGAGGCTGTGGGGGTTCACCCAAAAGAATCGCTCATGACGTCCGCCGGTAATACCACTTATGGAGATGCCCGTAGTATATTTGTAGAGACAATCGCCCACAATTAGCTGGGTCACATACTGCAGCAGGCGGTCACGCTTCATTGCGGGATCTGCAACGCTGGTACTATCGCTGCCCTTTGAGGAAACAGACACTGTGCGCGCAATGGGCAAACGGGGTGGCGGGTTGACTCGACTAGCAATTGGCTTGCGGCTCTCTGGTCTGGAAGACTGCGACTGCGGGGAAAACGGCGCCTTGGGCGCTGGGGCCACCATTGGCCGCTTGGTGCTGCGCACAATCTCATACTTTCTGGGAGTAGACGGTGCCAATTTGGGCTCAGGCCTGAGCTCAGGAATAGCGGGGGCGGCACTCTTTTTCGGAGTCCAGGCGCGCATTTCAGCCTCGCGTGCCCTATTCACGGCATCAGTATTGTTTGTTTGCCGCTGGTAAACAAACCGCGGCGCAGTGCTCGCAACAGCCCTTGAAACTGAGGCGATCGAGGCAGTGTCACCTGAAGATGCGCTGTGCTCTTGTTGCGGCTTGGGCTGAATTGTCCTTGCGCGCTGGAGTACCTCACTATCGGTCATTGCGCGCTGCATACCAAATGCCTTTGCCGCATTGATAATTTGAGCCTTGGTCACAGGGATTCCAAGCGCTGCTGCCTGGCGCTTGACCGCTTGCTCGTCTCTCGAGTCCATAAACCCAAGAGCTAGGGCCTTTTGAGCCACCTGCTCCTTGGAGAGCGGCAAAGCTAGTCCAGCGCTTTTACCAAGCGCAATCTTGTCGTGAGCAGAAAGGTTGGCCTTGGCCACTTCATATAGCTCCTCGCTGTGAGGTAGAATAAATCCCATAGATTGCGCCTTTACCTTGATTTCTGATTCGCTCAGGGGCTGTGCCATACCTAGTTTGGCTGCCTTGGCGCTGATTTCAGCGTCAGTAGGGGGTTCCACAAGGCCATGCTTTAGGGCAGTCTCTTTGATTTGCAAAACGCTAGGCTCATCAACCAAGCCAAGGCTACGCGCCCGCTGCTTGATTTCTTCGTCATTGATAGGGTCAACAAGTCCAGCGCTGCGCGCTTGCTCCTTAATTTCACTTGTGCTAAGCGGCAAAGCCAAGCCCAGATTATACGCCCGCTGCTTGATATCCTCATCCTCAAGCGGTTCCACCAAGCCCAGAAGCCTGCCTTCTGCAAGTATCTCAATCTTACTGAGAGGTTTCACCAGTCCAAGCTCAGATGCTCTTTGCTTGATTTCGTCCTCAGTCAAGGGATCCACCAAACCAAGGCTACGCGCCTTTTCGGCGATATCAGTGTCTTTCAAAGGGTCTACCAGGCCATATTCACGGGCCTGAGATAGAATTTCATCGCGGCTTAGCGGGTTAACGAGCCCATGGCTACGCGCCTGCTCGAGTACCTCGTCTTTGCTCAAGGGATCCACAAGACCATAGGAGCGAGCCTGTTTGACGACCTGTTCTTTGCTGAGCGGGTCAACGAGACCATAACTACGAGCCTGCTCAACAATTTGCTGTTTATTCAAGGGCTTCACCAGACCATGCTGCTTAGCCAAAGAAATAATCTCAGCCTCGGTTGGAGGATCAACAAGGCCACGCGAGCGAGCAGATGCAATAATCTCCGACTCACTCAGGGGGTCTACTAGACCAAGGGTTCTAGCCTGTGCAATTATTTGATCTTCAGTGAGAGGATTCACTAGACCATGTTGACGGGCTTGATCAATGACCTGGTCTTTACTCAAAGGGTCTACCAGCCCAAGACCACGTGCTTGCGCTACAATCTCTTCATCGCTCAGTGCATCAATCAGCCCGTGACCGCGTGCCTGCTCAATGATCTGTGCCTTGGAAAGCGGGTCTACGAGCCCATGCTCACGAGCTTGATCAATTACCTGTTCTCTTGTAAGAGGGTCCACGAGTCCATGTCCGCGGGCCTTTTCAATAATCTGGTTTTTGCTCATGGGGTCCACAAGACCGTGAGAGCGAGCCTGCTCGATAATTTGCTCTTTTGTTAGAGGGTCCACGAGACCGTGGCCCCGGGCTTGCTCCACAATTTGTTCCTTTGAAAGCGGATCGACGAGCCCATGGCTACGCGCCTGAACTAATAGCTCGTCTTTGCCAAGAGGATCCACAAGACCATGCTCTCTAGCTTGGCTCACAATTTGCTCTTTGCTGGGAACATTCACCAGACCCAATGATTTGGCCTTTGCAATCACCTGTTCATCATTAAGAGGAACAACAAGTCCAAGTTCCTTGGCCTTTTTCTTGATTTGTTTATTAGTGAGGGGAACAGCGAGGCCAGCTGCTAATCCTTTTTCTTTGATTTGATCCTCATTAAGGGGGTCAATAAGTCCAGCCGAGCGAGCTTGCTGGAGCACCTGGTCGTTGCTAAGAGGCCATGCAAGGCCAAGCTGAAGACCGCGTTCGATAATCTCAGCATCAGATAGCGGCTTGATCAAACCAAGACCAAGCGCACGTTCAATAATTTGCTCTTTACTCAAGGGCTCTACAAGTCCACTGGCAAGGCCGCGCTCCTTGATAACCTCAGGCGTGGGCTCTATCCAGCCTAGCTGGCCAGCGCGCTCCAAAAGCTCGCCGGTGGTGAGCGGATGTGCCAGATTGTGTTTTGTCTTGAGATCGTCCAGAGAGACAAAGTCCATCAAATTGTGTTTGGCTTTGAGCTCATCAATAGTCTGCGGCTCAACGAGACCAGCACTAAGCGCTATTTGCTTGATTTCGTCTTCAGACAGTGCCTCCACGAGGCCAAGTGCGAGGCCCCTAGAGCGTATTTCTTTGGCAGTGGGCTCAATTAGGCCATTGTTCAGCGCACGCTCCTTGATTTCCTCATCGGAGAGGGGCTCGACTAGACCACTTGCCAACCCGCGCTTTTTGATCTCGCTAGGAGTAGGCTTGATGAGGCCATTTGCCTGAGCTTTTTGTGTAATCTCCTGCTCGCTCAGCTCGTCCACAAGACCAAGACCACGTGCACTGGCCAAGATTTCATCATTAGTAGGCTTCACAACCATGCCCAACTTTAGCGCCTTTTTCTTAATCTGAGCCTCAGTTAATGGGTTGACAAGACCAAGACCTCTTGCCGACGCAATGATCTCGTCATTAGATAGCGGGTTAACGAGGCCAAGCAGAATACCGCGCTCCTTAATATCGCTGTCGCTGAAAACGTTCTGCATACCAAGGGATCTTGACTTGGACGTCAACTCTTCTGTAGACAGAGGATCCACAAGACCATGTGCACGAGCCTTTGATAGTATTTCCTCCTTTGAGGGTCGATCCACCAGACCATAGCTGCGAGCTTGCTGGGTGATTTGATCTTTGGTCAGAGGTTCCACGAGATTATGCAGTTCCATAGCGTCCTCACGACTAATAGGCTCCGACAAACCAAGGTTAAGCGCTCGCTCTCTAATCTCAGAGTCTTTGAGCGGGTCGACAAGACCATAATCGCGCGCCTGCTCAACAACTTGCTCCTTCGATAGAGCATCCACAAGACCGTGTTCACGCGCCTGTTCAAGAATTTGCTCTTGAGTGAGCGGATCAACGAGGCCATGCATACGAGCCTGTTCAACAACCTGCTTCTTGGTGAGCGGATCAACAAGACCGTGTCCACGCGCCTGCTCGACAACTTGCTCTTTGGTGAGCGGATCAACAAGGCCATGCCCACGTGCATTGGCCAAGATAGCACCCTTGTCAAATATCTCATGTAAATCATAGAGCTTAGCCTTGGAGATAACCTGTTTCTTGGTCAGAGGGTCTACTAAACCATGACTGCGGGCTTGTTCAATGATTTGTTCTTTTGTCAAAGGGTCCACAAGCCCATGACTACGAGCTTGTTCAATAATCTCTTCATTGGATAATGGGTCAACCAAACCATGAGTACGGGCTTGTTCAGTAATTTGATCCTTAGTGAGGGGATCCACCAACCCATGGCCCCGAGCTTTTTCGATAATTTGCTCCTTTGTCAAGGGGTCTACAAGTCCATGATTGCGGGCCTCCTTAATGATCTGCTCCTTTGTGAGCGGATCAATCAAACCAAGGGTACGAGCCTGGGCAATGATCTCTTCAACAGAAAGAGGGTCCACCAATCCATGCGTACGCGCCTGCTCAAGCAGTTGATCTTTACTGAGAGCATCTACAAGCCCATGTCCGCGGGCCTGTTCGAGCACTTGCTCCTTGGTCAACGGATCCACCAACCCATGGCCACGGGCCTGCTCAATGATTGTCTCTTTACTCAAAGGGTCAATAAGCCCATAGTCGCGTGCCCGTTTGAGTAGCTCGTCTTTGCCCAGGGGTTCAACGAGACCAATGTTGAGCGCCCTTTGCTTGACTTCAGTATCGCTGAGGGGCTCAACTAACCCAGCAGCCTTTGCTCGGGTCATAATTTCACTTGGGTCAATCAGACCTGCTGCAAGAGCGCGTTCTTTGAGTTCAGCCTCACTCAAGGGATCAACCAGACCCTGCGATTTAGCACGCACAAGAATCTCCTCGTCACTAAGTGGCTCAGCGAGACCACTAGCAAGCGCGCGTTCTTTGATTGCCGCAGCGGTAGGTTCGATCCAGCCATGCCCACTTGCCTCAGCTAGCAATTGTTCCTTGGTGAGCGGGTCGACCAGACCATGACCACGTGCTTGCTCAATGATTTGCTGCTTGGTGAGAGCATCCACAAGCCCCAAGCTTCTCGCCTTGCTGAGTACCTCCTCATCTTGCAACGGGTCCACAAGACCGTGCTTTCTAGCTTGGCCCATGATCTCGTCGATGGAAAGCGGGTCCACCAGACCAAGAGAGCGAGCTCTTTGTTTAATATCGTCATCGCGAGGCTCAATAAGGCCAATAGCAAGACCACGGGTTTTAATTTCAGGCTCAGTTGGTTCAACAAGACCATAGCCGAGCGCTTGAGCCAAGATCTCATCCTTGCTCAGCGCATCCACAAGACCATGGCTACGCGCCTGGTCAATAACTTGCTCTTTACTTAGAGGATCAACGAGTCCTAGACCACGAGCAACCTCAAGGACCTGAGCCTCGTGGATGAACCCAGCGCTCTTGGCCTCCTCCTCTACCGAGTGGAGTGTCAGTCTGTGGCCCAGGGCAGCTGCGTGAACTTCAAGCTCATCAAATGTGGGCTGTGAAAGCTTGCGCTGGTGCTCAGCGTACTCAGCGGTGGGTATGGAAACGTAGCCCATGGTACCCAAGCGGCTCAAAACGGCCTGCACAGGCTCTAAGGCGTGAGCTTTTTCAATCACATCAGCATCAGTGAGAGCGACTCCTCTGGCCCTTGCAATGGCGGCGAACTCTTCATCCGCAGATTTGTCTGTAAGTCTCATATTTAGTTCCTTGGCCAATTTAGCCAGAGCTTCCTTATCCTTGGCTTCAACCACAGTCAGATCAAGCTTGGCTGCAGCACTTTCAATATCAGATTTGGTAGGGTTTTCCACAAGTTGCCTCAGGCTCTCGAGATAATGAGTTGGCACAATCTGGACATCGTCCTCAAGCTTCTTGGGCACAGCAGATTTCTTTGACGGCGGACTACCCGAGGAGGTATTAGGGGTATTGCGCTCTCGACGCATAGCGCCGTGATATTCCTCGGTTGGGATTGTTGCCAGGCCAAACGCCTTAGCGCCCCGGATAATGTCTGCACGAGTTGGTGTAAAGACACTCTGCGAAGCGACAAGTCGCTTATAGTCCTCATTAGACACAGGCACGTACCCAAGCGAGCTCAGGGTATGGGATATGCGGTTTGTAGAGGGACTCAGAATACTCTTTTTGCTGGGGCTTTGAAGAATAGTCTCGAAATGATCGCGGCGAGCTGAGACGGACGCACTTGCCAGCTCACGTTTAGACAGCGTCTTTTTAGCCTTATCAACCTGCTCCATAAACTCTTCATACTCTGCAGAGCTCAGAATTACGGACTTGGACTTTTGAGCAAGAGATGCAAGCTGTTTATGCGTGTAGCTTGGCTCCCTGAGAGCCTTGAGCTCATCTTCATTTAGAACCTCGAGTCCATAGCTTTTGGCAAAACGCTTAACAACCTGTTGCGAGGGATACTCCATCTCGCGGTAGACATCACCCTGCACCGGCACAAACCCGCGCAGAGCGCAGATTTCTTCAAGATCTACCTCGCTAGGCTCGGAAAGTTTTTGCTTAATTTTGCTGTACTCGTCGGACTGCACAAGAGTGAAGCCCATTTCTGCAGCGCGGAGCTCAAGGTCTTCGGGGCCTACCAGGTCCTCCAGAGAGGTGAGTGGACCACCAATAGATTGATCAGGGGCAGCAGTATCCTCGCTAACAATCTTTGCAAAGAATCCTGGCTCTTCAGATACCTCAACAGGCTCTTCAAAGGGGTTTTCAAAAGTAGGCTCTTCAAACGACTCCCCAAACGGCTCCTCAAACTCAGAGAGCTCTTCCTCAACGTCTGCGTCCCCATGTCCACCACGGGGTATGTGCACTTTGCGATGGCTCCTCACCTTTTTAGCTCTAGTTTTTTTAGGAACGGTGGTGGAGCTGGCAACACTGGTATCTGCGCTCTTGGAGATCTCGGCCCTCAGTTTGGCATTCTGCTGGCGCAACTGCTGCAGTTGGCGTCTCAAATGCATATTGGCGCTCGCATCAGCGTCGCTCTGCAGAGTAGTGCCGACATCTTTAATCGGGCTAAGCGGGGTATCTTCTGCAGCAAACATGGGCGGCAGCTCAATATCATCAAAGATTGATTTCTTGATTGGCGACTCTTCTTTGACGGGGATTTGTACTTGCGTTTCCTTCTGGGTATAAACACGCTCCTCGATTTCGGCAAGTCGCTCGCGCAAGGCATCCTTCTCGGCCTCTGACTGCTGCCTCAACGATGCTATTTGACGCACGAGCTCGGACTCACGCTGTTTGTATCTGTCCAGCTCTTCAAAGTCGTGCTGCTCGACTTGAGGCGCCACTGTTTGTCTCACAGCCGGTCTGTCTCTGAGGTCCTGCAGCTCTACCTGCAGCTGCCAATTTTCATCCTTGAGGGTTTCGTGCTCTATATTAATAGCATTTTTTTGCTGCTCATAGCTTGCGGCCTCATCTCTAAGCTGTAGAATGTGCGCCTTGTACTCCTTGATGGCTTTGTCGGCCTCTCTTAGCTCCAGGAGCTGCTTGCGGCATTGCACCAGCAAATTCTCACTGACTTGGGTATTAAAGTTTTCGGATACTACTACCGACCCCTCAGACCGTATTTGTCTGGTGGCCCCACGGGCGTTGGCAACGTCCGCGGCAATTTGCTCGGCTGCCAGCGAGTAATCGTCGTCTGAGTCGCTGCTCATTTGATGCGCTAGCTGGTTCAAGCTGGTGCTCAGGTCAAAGCGAGTCTCACGAGCCTCGGGAGTCTCTGGCTCGTATATTTGACTCGTCTCTGGCGACCAACCTTCCATGTCAGCAGTAAACAACGCGTCACCAGCGACTTCCATTTGAAGTGTGTCAATCCCTAGTAAAACTCTAAAATACAAAACTCCGCACAAAGCTAAAGGTTGCTGGCCCAGTTAAAATCTGGACCCACAATCTGCACGGAGGCATGCAACAAGCTCATCGGGACAGCATTCAACTTTCTCAACTAGAAAACGCTACATAAAATTCATACTAGACCAGGGATTTTGCAACCTCGAGGCAGGGGACACAGTACTCTATCAGTTCTGCGGCCAGCACAGTCTGGTTAGACATAGCAATTAAGCCCCGAGCATGATTGCACCTGCTCACCTCGCCCAAAACCCATTTCTTCCATGCGAGCTGAATAGCGTCGACCTCTTCCTTTTGCAAACTATGCAGCGCAGACAGCAGCACGTTGCGGCGCAGAGCAATATCTAGCCGCGCGTCAAACAGGTCCTGCACCAGTTTCTCGGTGTCCGAGTCTGAATCTGGTCGAAACGAGATTCCAAGGCCGAGGCGCTTGAACGTTTGCCAGCAGTCATTTGACTCTTCGCCATCAAAATCGCGATGGACGAGATCTTCGACATCTTTGGAAAAAATGGCCCGGTGGAAATCGGGAAAGAGCTGAAGCTTGTCGGCGTGACTCTCCACACTTCGCTGCATATAATAAGAGCGCCACATGGAGACTCCAGTTGTGGATAGCAAAAGGAAGTTTGCAGAGAGCGAGAAAAAGGCAAGAACTAGCAACCAGAAATTGGTGGATGAAACTTTGATAGTCCACCGAATGAACCGCTTTGTATATCTATACAGAGCCTTGAACAAGCCAGTCAGTGCTACCTTGACAATCAAGCGGTTGATGCCAATGATTGGTTTTGGCTCGAGCTCTCTTTCATTTCGAGTACCGGTGATTCTGATTTTGCCGTAGGCAGAGACATCATAGGTATTTTCGCCCTTCTTAGGAAGACTCTTTAGGTGCTCACGCACCTGCTCCAGCAAGTATGTCGGTCTCCTATCGCATAGCTCCTCAACCATCTTATCCACCACAGATTTTGCCACTGTAGAGTGCTGGTACCAGTGGATGCTATTATAGACCAATAACTTTGTTCCAGTCTTGGCCAGTGCAATGATGTACTTGTTGGTCACTCGAAATCGGGCCGAGTAGAATGAAAATACAGAGGAGCGTTCCACAACTGAGTAAAAGTAGTTCTCGTCCCGGCGCTCAATAGCCTGAGAAAATGTCATGGCCTGGCTCTTGAGCTGGAAAGACCATAAAATCTTTTTCAAGTCCACGTTCACTTCACGCTCTACCCGGCCGCCGGTGTAGTACCACTTGAGATCCTCATGATCAGCCAAAAACGGCGAAAGGATAGTCGAAGTGTCTCCAAATAATAAATAAAACAGTTGCTTCGGCCAAATATTGAAAATGCCTTCGGCCCTGAGGCGCATTTTACGTGCATGCTGCTCGATTTGCACGTGGTTAGAACCATGGTGGAGGCGACCTTCGGCGATCAAATCTGGGTCGGCAGCTGCTGCCACGGCAACTTCAATATCTTGCTGCCGTGGAATCTGGGCCTCTGCGAGCTTTTGGACCTCTGCAGCATGCTCCTGGCCAGCATGCTGTACTGCCTTGATCATAGCCAACAGCCCGGCTGGGTTGGTTGACTTGACATTGTCAAACAGATACTGAATGCGGCGCTTGAAAAGTGCTCCTGAGTCCACGAATAGCTTTAAATTCAAGTCTTGAAATGTGTTTCCGCTGCGGTAAGTTAACTTAACACTGTCAAAGTCAACCCCGGTGTCACAATGCACATTGAGTAGGTCGCTCAGCTGCATCAATAACATACCCCCAAAACCAGCCGAATAATCAATAGCAGCAATGAACCGGCCAGTCGCATACAGAATGCACGGCACATAGGCACCCTCGCGCATACGCAGCGAGCATCGCACTCCGAGTACCGTGAGATCTTTTTCATCAGCATAGGGGATGCTAAAGTAAGAGCGCATATCCATGTCATGGTACATGAGCATCTCAGGGTAGTTCTTGGGGTAGGTTGGCAATTTATGATGGTGGCCGTCTAACCGCGCCCAGTGCACAGAGCCGCCAAAATTTGCCACTACCGCATTGGGTATGTCGGCTTTGTGAATAAACCTTGAAGCAACAACTGCTTCAATACTACGGCTAGTGGCCATGGGCTTGAGGTGCAAAAGTGGTGGGGCAATATCCAGGTCAGGGCGAGCCTCAATTATGCTGAGGTGCGCAGACATTTTCTCCATACATTGGTCCACTTCATGCGAGATTTCATCTGCATAGTCCTTTTGCCCGTCGAGTGGCACGGTAGCAAGCTTGCTCTCGTCAAAAATCGCCGCGGTAGTGCTCGAATGGATATCATTAGTCCAGCGCGGCATGTAATGGTATTTTTCGTGATCCATATGAAGAAAGTCTTTTTTGGCTTCATTGAACGCACCAATCCAGGCCTTTAAGTCAATAGTATTCTCGCACTGCACAATAATGGAGAACCTGACTGTCTGAAGCTTGAAGCAGAAGCTCCGCTCCTCCTTTATATTGGATAGCGTACACAGTGGGGCCGAGACGCGTGGCGACTCTTGTACAAAAGTCCCGCTGGGGCTAATTGTGAGCCATCCAAATGTGCCGCTTTTAAGAAACGCCCATACTCTCACCCATGTGTGTTTACGGTTCTGGGGCACTTTAAGGTAGACCCAGCCGTATTTTTCTTTGCAGCCGCTCAGTTGCTGATTGAACCATGAGTCTGGGGCCGGCATGTAGTCTGTGTGCACTTTTGACGGTGCGCTGCGCTTAGCCCCATTGAGCATCTCAGTCTTTACCTTTTCGAGACTCGAGATCCAGAAATTGCGTGTATCTTGCTGGCCATAGACAGACAAACGGTGCATATCATGGGCAATAGCCACCCGCCGCTCCTGCGGGATGAAGGTAGCAACGTCCAATTTGAAGAGCGGGGCGAATGTATCACACAGGCACGCATTGAGCTTGCGTTTTGTGTCTGCTAAGGTCTCGCAGTACAGCAGACTCTGCTTAAGATAGCGCACCCTATACTTGTAAACTTGCTGAGAAGCGTCGCGGTACATTGCGGGCGTAGTGTGCTTTCGGCTAAGAGTTTGGTATTCGTGAGCAGCCTTGTCGTAGAGTTTTTGTTGTTGCAGCCAACGTGATCTCGCTGTACGATATATATTGCGAGGCCCAGACTGAAATGCCCGCACCCTGTTGGCAATGTGGGCAAAGTGCTTGCGAGCTTCAAACATAACACCAGTCCAATGAGCCGAGACTCCCTCGGCATAACGCTTGAGTAAAAGAGAAATTGAGCTCTGGTCAACCACATTGTTGTACAAAAAGTTTGGCATAAACACATCGAGCAAGTCGTTGACTGCGTGGCGTAGCGGCTTGAGGTGGTTGTCAATTCCGGCATTGCGTGCCAGCAAAGCGTCTAGCCATTGGTCCACATCCTCAATCTGAGCATGCAGGTGCTGGCAGTGGGCTCGGAAACTTGGAGTGTCCAAGGTTGCTTCTTTGAACAGAACCGGAATTATTTCCATTGGAAGCACGTCTGGGCGGTGCTGCTCTTCTAAAAGCACAGTGGTCTGCGCATTGGGCTCCGTCATGGAAATACCGGGCACTGCTGCCTTGCTGACCATGTCAGGTTAAGATTGCCGACGCACGCATGCAGATGCGCACAGCAGCCGCTTAGCCCAATTGGGCACAATTGCTACCCAACAGCAACTAGGACCGCCAAATTTACGATTTAAATGAAACGTATATAAAGAGAATAAATTACGAGTTTTCGTCCTCAAATGCCAAAAAAATATATCTGACAAAGATCTTTTATGGCCAAACCTAGAAAATCTCAGGCACCGAAAAAAGTGCGTAAAAATGCCGGAAGGCTCAAGGACCGGGCTTTAAATGCATTCAACGCTAGCGTTGACGACAACACTTACATTACTGGTACTCGTCAACAGCAAGATATTGACCTCGAGGACATTGCAGACAAACGGATCAAAGCTCTCATCGATGGCACAGTCAAACAAGAAGACGATGAAGAGCTAGACTCTGACGATATGCTTGGCTCTGAAAGTGATTACGGCCTGAACAATGGTGAGCCTGAATCTGACTGGGGTGACTCTGTTGACGAGGGCGAAATGGTCTCGCTCTCAGCTGCCTGGGATATGGCAAGCGATGAGGAATGGGGCGAGACTAAGTCAAGCGACAAAGCCGCAGGACAACAAGATCAATACGAAAGCGAGCTTGACCTTGCGAGCGATGCCAGCGACGACAATGACGCCAACAGTTCAAGTGACCAGAGCGTCGATGAAGATGCCGACAGCGAGAGCGACGAGAGCGAAGAGAGTGATAGTGGCTCTGACTCTGAGCCTGAAGACACTAGCGCACTGCGCAGGGCCGTTTCACAGATTAACGACCCCTCCACATACCAAAAGACCAAACTTGACAAGACAGCAGGGCCAGAGCAAGCAATTTTGCCCGGTAGCTCCAAACGTCTGAACCTTGGTGATCTTACAGGTGCACAAAGTTTAAAGCTTCTCCAAAACAAGGCTAAAAGCCTGAGCATGCCGCTTCCTGTATCCGTCCAAGCAGAAGGTGATAGAGCAGCAGCCTACGATCTTGCCAATACAGAGGTGTCTAAATGGGAGGAAACTGTCAAGGAACTTCGTAGAGCAGACCATCTCACATTTCCCATCAACGCCCCGGCCCAGGTGGAAGCTGCCAATGTGTTTGTTGCACCAAGGGAGCAGAACGACCTCGAGGCCAAGGTCAATCAAATTCTGGAGGAGTCGCACATGAAGGATGAGAACCTCGTTAGTGCGTTTGAGCAAAAGGCCCCCACAAACCTCACATTTGAAGAAATGAAAAAACGGCGCCAAGAGCTGCGCATGATGAGAGAGCTCATGTTCCGTGAGGAGCAAAAGGCAAAGCGAATCAAAAAGATTAAGAGTAAATCTTATCGTCGCGTTCACAAAAAGGATAGGCTGAAGATGCAAGAGCTCGAAGGCGAAGGCGAAGACGCTGACCCTGAGGACCTGGAGAGGGCCAGGGCACTTGAGCGGGCTTCTTTGAAGCACAAGACTACGTCCAAGTGGGCAAAGCGCATGATTGACACTGGTATGAGCAAAGACGCAAACACAAGAAGCGAACTCGAGGCCATGCTTCAGCAGGGCGAGGAGATGCGTCGTCGCGTTCGTGGTACCTCCGACTCTGAAAGCGATGGTGGAGAAGAGTTTCAGGGCTTTGATGATAAGCCTCTTCCCGCAAAAAGCATCATGAATATGAAATTTATGAAGGATGCCGATAAAAAGTACCAAGAATCTGATTCTGAGGAAGAAGTTCAGGGACGCCGCAGCTACGGCCCCAAGGATCTAGAGCTGGACGAGGTTGAGAAACGGGCGCAGGACGAGGCCGAGCTTGACGATGCAAAGTCCTTGTCCAAACGTCTCAAACGCCAAAAGAATGAGGGGTCGGACATCGTCTTGAAGTTTAACGACAATGAGCCTGAGCAAGCACAATCACAACATGAAGAGGAATCGTCGTCTAATCCATGGGCGAACCTCTCTGCTCAAAAAGGCAAGGCCTCATTTCAAACCGCCACAAAGGACTCATCTAGAAATCACAAGGCTCAGGACAAACTTCGGCGCAGCAAGGGCGGCGATGAGAATGTGTCCATTGCACTTGACGATACCCTTGATGCCACTCTGCAGCGCTCCGACCAGCTATCCTTTGACCAGCAACAATTGATTCGCAAGGCATTTGCTGGCGACGATGTAGCCGCCGAATTCGCCAAAGAAAAGGCCGCTACTGTCGAAGACGAAGGCACCAAACTTGTAGATGAAACATTGCCCGGATGGGGTGCATGGGGCGGAGATGGTCTCAAACCAAAAGTGCAGCGGTTCAAGCGTGTCGAAGGTGTGGATGGCAAAAAGCGTAAGGACTATGGCAAGGATGCAGTCATCATCAATGAAAAGGTGAACAAAAAACTCAATAAGTACTCTGCATCGGCTGTGCCATTCCCATATGAAAATGCAGCTCAGTACGAGCGCAGTCTGAGAACCCCGATCGGAAATGAGTGGGCAACCAGAGACACCTTTCAGCGCCAAACTCGACCAAGAGTTGTTGTTAAAAAGGGTGAAATCATTGATCCCATTAAAAAGAGTAAAAATAATTAGCATAGTGCATATTCATCCCTCGACCTGAATCATATCTCACACATTGTGTCAGAGGTTTTGCTCGAGTCAAGGTGAACTGTGCGTTTTAATGTGCGTTTTGGCCCGGGCCTCGAGACATTTGCCAAACACCAGGCGGTGTAATAATCTGTGCCATGTTTTAGAACTGGGTATAAAGGCGCCATCGCTGGCCCCTGTTCAATACAATGCAATTCTCTACTCTCTTCGCCCTCTACTCTACTGTCTTCGCTGCCGCCACTACTTCTCCTGACGTATCTGCCACTTCCAGTGCAACCTCTACTGCTCTCGAGACCTCCAACCTGAATGCAGCACTCGAGCTTGCCAGTTCCAGCGAGGTCAAGAACGAGAAGCGTGGTGCTTTGCTGGGCCTAGTCGCTGCCAAGTACACTTGGTGCAGTGCTCTCCTCAACCAGGGCATCTGCTACAGCTGCGGATCCTCCGACCTGGGCTGCTCCAGCTCGTGCTGCCGCTGCGGTGCCACCACCCAGATCAGCTGCAGCACCTGCTAAGCAAGTTAAACCTCAAGCTTGAACGCTCTCTACATAGTCATTCGTTAGCAATATAGATCAATTACAAACTATCCAACCGATCTTGGATTTCTCTAGAGCTGAGCTTTCTGAATCTAGGACCCACAGCTCCTTCAACGCCTTCAAACCCGAGCAAGTGATCGGCAGGCTCGCCGACAATACTGATCTCGACATTATCGCTATTCATCTCGCCCTCAATACTTTCCTTCAAGGTCAAGAGGGTGATGTGAATGGCGTCCTCAAGCTCAAGCTCATCGTTCCAGCGCTTTTCTAAAAAGGTTTTGGCAGATTGCGACCCGCGACCAATCGCCGTAGCCTTCCATGGGTAGTAAGATCCGCTGGGGTCAATCTGGTAGAGCGAGTAGCCTTGGGTCTCGTCCCAGCCTGCTACGAGCAAAGACACTCCGTAGGGTCTCACACCACCCATTTGTGTTGCTTCTTGTACTTCTTTGGCAATGTCTTGCACCAGGACACGTGTGGGCGGGTACTCGTGGTACACCTGCTTGTAATTGGTGTGAGCAAGGCGCCGGGCCTTGTCAACAAGCACTCTGTAGTCGGGCCCGAGGCCAGAATAAATCATTCCCACGTTGGGAGTGAGGCTCGACACCTTTTGGCTGCTGTTTTCAACCAGTTCGCTGGAGGTCTTTTTCTCGGTGGCGAGGACGATTCCGTTTCCGGCTTTGATCCCGACAGATGTGACACCATTGTTCACAGCCTTGAGCGCGTACTCAATCTGAATGAGCTTGCCGTTCGGGCTGAACGTCGTCAAACTGAACGAGTATCTGTCGGCCATGATGGTTTGTCATGTTTGCCCCAGAACGCTTAAAGACGCAGCGACGGGCCCGCAATGAGGAAAGAGTCAGAAATAGGCGGCAGGCCAGCGAGATGGATAGGCTCGAAGAAAAGGCGGTCCGACACGATCTAGAGCGCAGGCAGCAGATGCTCGAAGATCAGTTCGATCCAGAGGCTGATATCAGTTTTGCAGAGAGTTTGAGCAACCAGTAACGGCGCTGACCGTGAATTCTGGGTTCCCAGAGCTGTGTGAGCGCGTCACTCGAGCCTGTTGCCTCGAGCTCTCTCAGCAGCTCTGACTCGGTAACGCTTCCCGCATGAATTATTTATTATAGCTATAAAAGGCGCATACTAGCTTTTCGATCAAGCCAATGGCAACATTGATCAATGTTGTACTAGCCTGGTGGGCACACTGGCTGCCCCCTCGCCCACAATTGCAATATCTCCGATTGCATGGTAATTAACAGCCATTCAAAGTGCTGCAGAAAGCAATGGGCAAAATTGCTGGTCAGAACACCGTGATGTACAGACAGTGAAATTCAGGCAGCAAAACATAAATATGTATCTCGAGTCTGATATTTTTCAGATTCTCGAGGCCTTGGCGCACCATTTAGTGCAGCGCCCCTTACATATCATTTGTTCCCAAGTTAAAGTCCCAGCTAATTCTCGAGCCTATTCTCCCATGGTCAGCATCAAGTCACACATTGAGCGCCTTGCTGCGCGATTTGACGCCCTGCCTACAACTCCAAAGCCCAAATTTCAAAGCACAAAGCTCAAAGAAGCCTACAGCGCACATTTCTCCAGCCTGTTTGACGGTCTAAGTCGTCAACCGCTCGTGCCGGCGGCATCTCATCTAAAGCAGGTTGGATCATCTGAACCCTCCAAAGCAGTAGAGCTATTCCGGTGTTCATACTATTCGGGTACGCTCACCCCCAAATTTGCTGCTGCCGCGCTCGACAACTCCCGTCTAGGCCTGCCAGAGGTTGCCCTTATGCTTCGGCTTGTGGACGAGTCTGGAACCCTGGTAAAGTGGTCGCCAGGCGAGAGATTATTTTTCGAACTACGGGCAGCCTCTCGTCTATGGCGTGGAGGCGAGGGTCAGCTCGCGGCGCGAATTATTGCTGAATCTTTTGAGACCGCCCAATCGTGGATTTTGCAAAGTCTAGAACGACTGCCAGCAAAGCAGATCCGTATTTTGGCGCAAGCAACCCGCGCCAATCCCAGCCTGAGCAAAATGTTGCTAGAGAATGCCACCGGCGTACGACCATTGTGGGTACTGTGGACTGAGCTACGGGGCTCATTGCGCGATCAAGCGTTTGAAAAGCTGCCATTGAGTGACAAGGTCAAATACTTGTTGCAAACACACGGACACCTGATTGCAAAGTCCGGCCCAAACACCGAGTTTCAGGTAGTCGAGCTTCTGCGCAAGGCAGGCGTTGTGGAGGAGGAGTTTTCTTATAGCTGGGTCTCGCGAGACTAGATATTTATTTATTTATTATTATTTCAAAACAAGTCAAGGCCTGGTGCGTGTAGTCAAAAATGGCTGGCGCGGGCACCACTGTCATCATCATGGACGCCGGTTCAAGTGGTCACAAAGATCCGCTTGAAGAGGCCGAGCAGCGCGTGCAGCAGGCGCTGTATCGTGCAGCCGCGGCTCGTGAGCAGTTGGAGCTAGCTGAGCACGATAAGCGGGCGCTTGTAGCCCAGGCAGAACGACTCGAGGCCGCCGAGCGGGCCGCCCGTTTGCATTCAGCAAATGTCGAAACCTTGCGGGAAAACGACCGTAAAGAGCACTTAAAGCTCAAGGCTCAGCTTGTAGAAGCTAATGCATCGCTGCGTGCCTCGCAGCTCAAGATCGACACTCTAACCACATCGCTAGGCTCAACCGAGGGCGAGATCAAATGGTTTAGCAGTGAGCTCGAGCGTAGATCTGCCGTTTCTCGTGAAAAGGCTTGGAAATATTCGTCACAAATGGAGGAGTTGGAGAACTCGCTGCAAACACAATTAGCCGAGAACGAGGCGCTCAAAAGGCAACTCAACAAGTCTCGCGCCAGCGAAAAAATGGCCCTTGAGCAGCTCGAGCGTAAGCAAGTGCCTGCTGCCGCACCGCAGCAGTCTATGGATATAAGCTGGCAGGACCTTACCGTCCTAGAGGCGGAATTGCAAATATCGCGTATGCAACAGGACACTTCAAACAAGCGGCACAATGACATCACGGAAGCCTATGCAGATGCGCTTGCGCGCGAGTCACAGCTGTCAAAACGCGTATCTGAAGTCGAACAGTCGCTTAAAAGGGCCCAAGACTCGTTGCATTCAAAATCTGGCGAGTTTGACCTAGTTGCCGCGGCAAGTGGCCGTTTGGGTAGACTATTGAAGCACATTTTGATCAACTCCCAGCTTTCCTCCGACGGTCTCCCTCTTCTTACCGCTCAAGAGAAACTCGATCTGGACAATGCCCTCAAGGCTCCACTAGGCGTTTCAGACACAATGCAAGTTTTGGAGGACCGGTTGGTCTATTTTGTTGATGTTTCTGAGCTGGTAGATATGAACCAAAAGCAGCTGCGAGTGCTTGACACGCTGGCGGCCAAGTGTGAAAAATACGAAGCTGCCGATGAAGAAGAGAGCGATACCATCAAGGCCGCTACTCAGCACATTGAAAATTTGACCGCGGCCAATGAGAAGCTAGAGCATGAGCTCAAGCTGCTTCGCGAAAGCCAAATTCAGCTCAACCAACCCAAGGAGCACAACGAGCATAAAGTGTCAACCCCAGAGCCTGATGTGGACTCAGGGCTCACTACACCACCGCATATCTCTGAGTACCAGCTTCGCTCTCTCAAAAATGAGCTTGAGGCAGCGCAAGAGTTGTGCTCGACGCTGCGGTCTTCGGAAATGCTGGCCAAAACACAAAAGGAAGCACTCAGCAGCCAGCTGCAATCACAGTCGCGTGATTTGGTCCAGGCTTCTGCTCGTGCTGATTTCTCTGCACAAGAAAACGATACATTGCGGTCTAGATTGAGCGAAAAGGATGAGCTGTTTAGCGCCACCCAACGTCAAAACCTGGCCGAGATTGAGTCACTACGAACCCAGGTTACCCTCCACAGGCACGAAAACCTAGAGCTTCAGCAACAAAACAAGCTGCGGATCCAGCAGCTGGAGGCTGGCCGTCGCGACTATGAGGCAGTGAACGCCAAGCTGGTCGAGGCTCGCCATAGTGGCGAGAAGCTTCAGTTTAGACTTGATGCACTACAAAAAGAAGTTGAGGAGGGTGCCGAGCGCTTGCGGCTGCGTACCATCAGCTTTACCACTGCAGATACAGAGCGGGTACACGCGCTCGAGCAAGAGCTCGAGCAAGCTCAGGGCCAGATCAAAGACCTTCGCGCTTTGGCAGCTGAAAACCAAAAGCTACTTGAAGCCAAGGACAAGGCGCTGGCCCAAGCTACTGCTGAAGCAGCCGATAAGCAACAGCAGTTTGACAAGGCTCTTTCAGAGGCAAAGAGCGCCTTTGAAACTCTCAAAAACACGCCCCCAGACACAACTGAGCTAGACGCCACAAAGACACAGCTTGCTGCCAAGGCCAAGGAGCTGGAGGTGGCCAATCAAAAGATTCAGTCAGTTGAAGCAGAGGCTGTCTCTAAGGCGGCTGAGTTGGCAAAGTCCCTCGCCAATGCAAAATCTGACGCCGATGCTCAAGCATCAGCACTTGTGGCGCAGGTTAAACAGCTGCAAACCGACCTGGCCAACGCCGCTGCGAGTTCCAGCCAGCTAGCCAGCACTAGTGCCGAGCTGCAGGCGCTCAAGTCCAGCAATAAAGTCCTGGATGAGCTTACTTCCAATCTGCGGATTGAAAACACCCAACTCAGTGCCAAAAACGAGCAGTTGTTGGCTGCTCAAGCTGATCCAGAGACGAGCGAGGTCACTGAAATGCTCAAACGCGATAAGCAAAAGGCCGTTTTGGAGTTGCAGGAGGCTCTTGACAAGGCCAAGATGCTCGAGCTCAAGCTGCAAGCACTCCAGTCCCTCAACACTGAAGAGCCCAACAACGAGGCAGCACCCATGGATACTGTACTATTGGAAGCCAATGAAAATCTGGGCAAAGAGATCAGGCAGCTCGGCCAACAGATGGAGACACTTGAGCAAGAGCTGGTCGTTGCCAAAAGCTCGCTGAGCCCGCTGCAGGAATCTCTGCGGACTGCAGAAACAGCGCGCGATGGGTTCAAGGCTCAGCTCGATCTCGCCATCAAAGACCGCGATGTCTGGAAGCAGCACTCTGAGGGCTCGTCGGAACTCACTTCTTTGCAAGAGCAGCTCACAGCGGCCACTACAAAGGTGGAGCAGCTGACTGCCGAGCTCGAACAACGCCAGCAAGAGTTTGAAAAGGAAAAGGCTGCGCTCTTGGCAACAGTGGATGAGCTCAAGTCGGACACCACCAACAAGGAGAGAATCACTCATCTCGAGAATGAAATCAATCGCATATCGGATGAGCTCACTGAGGAGGAGCAAAAGTCGAGAGGGCTGGCGCAAGAACTCAAAGAGCTGCAGGAACGCCCGGCCCCCGTGGTCGCCCCTGCGCCTGTGGCGGTGGACCCGTTGCCTGAAATGGAGCCCGAACAGGGCCATTCCGAAGAGCTTGAGGCACTAGTCAAGGAGTTTGGCGAGGCTGATGCGCCCAAGGTACAGAGGCTACGTGAATTGACTACAAACGATGTGAAAAATAGGCTTCGCCAAAAGACGCAGGCAGTCATCCACAGCCAGATTGCCAAAGCTGCCGAGGAAGAGCGCGCCAAGGCGCTCAAGCAGATTTCTGACGAGAAGGACTCTGTGGAGCTTGGGATCAAGAAAAAGTACGAGCTCAAAAGCAAAATCATGCAGCAAAAGATCGAAAAGCTCACCGAGACCAACGAGGAGCTGAAACTAACCGTGCGTAAACTCAAAGGCGGTGAGCAGGTGAGCATAGTGACGATGCCTGATGGCACTACCAAAGCTGTTCCCAAGGCCCAGCCCCAGCAACAGCAGCAACAACAGCAGCCGCAGCAGCAGGGTCAAAACCACAATCAAAACCAAAAGCAGCAGCAAAAGCAGCAAAAGATTCAGCGACCCGCCATAAACCGCAACGGGAAAAGGAAAAATGATAACGACGATACTATCACCAAGCGAATGCGCGACAGCTAGCCTAAAATCTGGCGTCTTTTATGGCTCTACTAGCCGCAACTAGCCTAATCTATTTTATCTTTATCTATTATTTTGCCAAATAAAAAGTCATGCGGGGGCTGCACCATAAAACACCGCATGCCTCGCCTGCATATACGATGTAAGCGAAGACCTTGTTCCATCACTCCTCAACTAGCGAATTTTTCGCGAGTTTAAACCAAACAAAAATGTCCAATGAACTCTCTGAGTTCAATTCTGAGGAGCTCGCAAAGCAGATTGATATCCCAAAGCTCAAGCCATCGTTTTTTGGGTTTTGGGCCCACGCGACCGGGTTTGATATAACGGTGATATTTATCGGGCTTTTTTTCTCAATTGTAGAGGGCGCCGCGCTGCCAATGTTTACGCTCGTAGCCGGCGCGTTGACCAACAACTTTAACGATATTCTTGTCGAGGGAACTACAGCGTCTACATTCCAGCACAAGGTCAACCACAACACACTCTACTTTGTCTACATTGGTGTTGGTATTCTCTGCGCTGGTGCCCTTAGTAGCGCGATTCTGGCCAACCGCGGCGAAGTGGTTGCCTCGCGTTTCAGAAAAATCTATTTACAAAAAACTTTGGGGCAAAACATTGCATACTTTGACAAGCTCGGCGCAGGCGAAGTGTCCACCCGCATCACCAACAGTACCACCTCAATCCAGGAGGCCATCTCAGAAAAGCTCGGCACAATTGTGGCCGGCATTTCAACATTCATCACCGCGATTGTCATTTCGTTTGTTATCCAGTGGAAGCTTAGCGTCATTCTTTTGTCTGGAGTCTTTTTTATCATTGCCGATATGATTGTTGGCTCCACGTTTCTCATCTCCAACGTCCAAAAGAGCGAGGCAGTCTACACAGAGGGAAGCAGCATCGTTGAAGAGAGCATCTCTGCTATTCGCACCTCTGCAGCGTTTGGCATCCAGGAACAACTCGTAGAAAAGTTCGACACGTACCTCAAACGCGTCGAGTACTTTAGTCTCAAAAAGTATGTGTCGTATGCCTTCATGGTAGGCATTCTTTGGGGCGCAATTTTTTTTATTTATGCGCTTAGCTTTTGGGAGGGTAGCCGCATTCTCGTCGACGGCGATGTATCCATTGGCCACATTTTCGTGGTGGTCACCTGCATGCTCATTGGAGCGTTTCAATTTGGAAACATCGCTCCGGAAGCCCAGTACATTGTGCAGGGCCTCAGTTCGCTGGCCAGCGTCAACGAAACCATTCAGCGCCAGCCAGTTATTGATTCTGAAAAGGAGGGCAAGATTCTGGAAACCGTGCAGGGCAACATCGAGTTCAAGAATATCTCATTTAGATACCCTTCGCGTCCGGAGGTGCTTGTTTTGCCCGACTTTTCCCTTGTCGTTCCAGCAGGTAAGAACGTTGCACTGGTGGGTGGCTCAGGGTGCGGCAAAAGCACCTGTGTAGGCATTTTGGAGCGTTTCTACAACCCTATCGCAGGTTCAGTGACTGTTGACGGCGTGGACATTCAAGAGTTTGACGTAAAGTGGCTGCGAAGGCAGATTGGGCTCGTTTCTCAAGAACCCACTCTGTTTGCTGTGTCCATCTACGAGAATATCATGTATGGGCTAATTGGTACAGAGTACGAGCACGCAGAAGCTGAAAAGCAACGCGAGCTCATTATTGATGCTTGCAAAGCCGCCAATGCGTGGGATTTCATTCAAACCTTGAACCAGGGTCTTGACACCAATGTTGGCGACCGTGGGTTCCTCCTGAGTGGTGGGCAAAAGCAGCGTATTGCAATCGCCAGAGCCATTGTGTCCAACCCAAAAATTCTACTGCTTGATGAAGCCACTTCAGCGCTCGATACAAAGAGTGAGGGCGTCGTGCAAGCCGCGCTTGATAGAGCCTCGAAAGGGCGCACAACCATTACCATTGCCCACCGCCTATCTACTATTCGCAAGGCAGACAAAATTGTTGTGATGAATCTAGGCTCTATTGTAGAGCAGGGCACACACGAGGAATTACTTTCATTCGGCGGAGTTTACTCTGAGTTGGTGAGTGCTCAGAATGTCACACAAGATGATAGCTTTGATGAGGATTCTTCCGAAGATAGTGTCATTCCCAAAGAAGTGGAAGATGAACCACTTGTGCGTGAAATGTCTATTGTTACCCAAGGGGCCGAGGCGGAAAATGCTCAACAGCGACCGCCGGTTTTGGCAGTGATGCAACTTTTGTGGCAGCTCAACTCAAAAGATCATATCTGGATCTATGTCGGTTTCATTGCTTCCATCTTTTTGGGTTACGGCTACCCCGCCATGGCTATTCTCGTGGGCAAATCAATCGCAAGTATGATTGTGCCTAGCTCTGAGTACTCTGAAATGCGCCGCCAGATTAATCTCTACACCGGCATGCTGTTTATGGTAGGAATGGAGCAAATCGCTGCTGCTGCAATTATGGTACTGGCGCTTTCCAGAGCCTCCGAGTCCCTTATTCGTGAAGTCAGGCGCTCCATGTTTAGACAGTTTCTGCGGATGGACATGAGCTTTTTTGATGAAAAGGCAAATACTGCTGGAGCCCTCACCTCGATGATTGGCAAAGACGGCAAAGATATCGAAGGGCTTGGTGGCTCTACAATTGGCCAGATAATGCAGTCGCTTGTTATTCTAATTGGTGGCGTTATTCAAGGAATCGCCTTTGACTGGAGACTGGGCTTGGTGGCTATGGCCACTGTTCCCGCTATGATTGGTAGCGGCTATCTGCGCTTTTACATGCTCTCTCGTTTTAATGAACGTTCGCACAAGGTATACGCCAATTCGGGCGCGCTTGCGGCGGCCTATGCATCAGCGGTGCGTACGGTCCAGGCTCTGACTCTGGAGAATAGGCTGTGTGAGACTTACAATGAGGTCGTTGACAAACAAGTTAGGGAGTCAGTCTTCCCACTAGCATTCAGCGGCTGCATTTATGGGCTCTCGCACGCTATCGCTCCATGGGTCATTGCACTTATCTTCTGGTACGGCTCCAAACTGTTGGCAGAGGGCAAGATTTCCATCTACCCATACTTTGTGGTATTTATTGGTGGCGTAATGGGTGCTCAAGCGGCAGGGTCTGTGTTCAATTTCGCGCCAAACATGGGCAAGGCCACGCAGGCCTCGCAGAACGTCTACACTGTTCTCAAACGGCTACCCACAATTGATCACACCAGCACTGATGGTCTTAGGTTTGAGGAGGATCAGTTCACCGGCAACATTGAGTTCAAGGATGTTTGGTTCAACTACCCGACCCGTCGCCAAGTACCTGTTCTGCGAGGCTTGAATCTGTCGGTGCGCAAGGGTGAATTTATCGCCCTCGTGGGGCCCAGTGGTTGCGGAAAAAGTACCTGCATTCAGTTGGTGGAGCACTTTTACAACGTCGACCGCGGCCAGGTCTTGTTTGATGGCGTAGATATTCAGGACATCAACGTCGCCAATTTGAGATCTTTTATCTCGCTGGTTCAACAGGAGCCTCTGTTGTACCAGGGCACAGTTCGCGAAAACATTCTATTTGGATCCAAGAGCGAGCTTGCTCATGACATCTCCGAGGAGCATTTGCATAATGTTTGCAAGCGAGCAAACATCCACGAGTTTATTCTGGGGCTGCCTGATGGCTACGACACCGACATTGGCGCGCATGGTGGTCTCTTGAGTGGCGGTCAAAAACAGCGCGTTGCGATTGCCCGCGCACTAATTCGCGATCCGAAAATATTGCTGCTCGATGAGGCAACCTCAGCCTTAGACTCTCAAAGCGAAAAGGTTGTGCAGGCTGCCCTCGACGAGGCCGCCAAGGGCCGCACAACTATTGCTGTGGCACACCGTCTCTCTACGATTGAAAGAGCCGACCGTATTTTTGTTTTCGACAAGGGTCGCATCGTAGAGGCTGGCAGCCACGACGAGCTCTTGAAGCAGAAGGGAATCTATGCCGAGCTGGTCAGACTACAAAGGCTAGAGACCTAAGCTTTTCCATATTTTAATCTATACCCTCGGCTTGAGAGGCCATTTGATTTATAGCAACTCTAATTTCTCATTTAAACATTAGAGTGCTCTGGCTGTCAATTTCCGAACCTTAGCCAAATTGCCAGGTACTTAAGGGGCAGGCAGCGGCCTGTTTTAGCACCAACTTTTTTCCTTCTATTTATCTCCAATGTACTTTTCCAAAGCTCTCACTTTTGCCATTGTTTCCCTTACTTATGCAGCTCCTGTCAACCAGGTCGAGCACGCCGAGACCGGCAATGCACTGCGCGATGGCGCTCACGGTTCTTCTACAAACAGCGCCCAGGTCATGGACACTCTCAATCGCCAGCTCAAGGCTGGTGACGGTCACCCTACTGCCGATATGATCTCTGCCTTCCTCACTGGTGCTGATTCGCAGATCGACAATTTTGCTGCCTTCCTTGGCGAGGCTCTCAACCCCGTCACCTTTGGGCTCTCTAACGCTGTGGCTGCCCAGGCTCTTGGCCCCTTTGCCCAGTCTGTCACCAACGGCGCTGAGGTTTTGCTCTCAAACTTGGTGGGCGCTCCCATTGATCTAATTGCCGGCCCTGCCATGAAGACGTTTGTGAACAACCTCAGCAAAGTATCGACTATGGCAAAAGCTAACAAGATTGACACTACCAAGCTCGATGCCGCTACCGAACTTTTGTCGGCAAAGATCAGCGCAGCCAGCACTCAATCTCGCTCTAAGCGTGCCGAGACTGGCAACGCTTTTCGCGATGGCGCTCACGGCTCTTCCACAAACAGCGCCCAGGTCATGGACACCCTTAATCGCCAGCTCAAGGCTGGTGACGGTCACCCCACTGCCGACATGATCTCTGCCTTCCTCACTGGTGCTGATTCGCAGATCGACAATTTTGCTGCTTTCCTCGGCGAGGCTCTTAACCCCGTCACCTTTGGTCTCTCCAATGCTGTGGCTGCCCAGGCTCTTGGCCCCTTTGCCCAGTCCGTCACCAACGGTGCTGAGGTTTTGCTCTCGAACCTAGTGGGCGCTCCTATTGACCTCATTGCTGGCCCAGCCATGAAGTCCCTGATGCTCAATTTTGCCAAGGTCTCTGCCATTGCAAAGGCCAATAAGGTCGATACTACCAAGCTTGACGCTACGACAAAACAGCTCAATGCTCGTATCTTGGCTGCCCATGCTCACTCCAAGCGTGCCGAGACTGGCAACGCTTTTCGCGATGGTGCTCACGGCTCTTCTACAAACAGCGCCCAGGTCATGGACACTCTCAATCGCCAGCTCAAGGCTGGCGATGGCCACCCCACTGCCGACATGATCTCTGCCTTCCTCACTGGTGCTGATTCGCAGATCGACAATTTTGCTGCTTTCCTCGGCGAGGCTCTTAACCCCGTCACCTTTGGTCTCTCCAATGCTGTGGCTGCCCAGGCTCTTGGCCCCTTTGCCCAGTCCGTCACCAACGGTGCTGAGGTTTTGCTCTCGAACCTAGTGGGCGCTCCCATTGACCTCATTGCTGGCCCAGCCATGAAGTCCCTGATGCTCAATTTTGCCAAGGTCTCTGCCATTGCAAAGGCCAACAAGATTGACACTAACAAGCTTGATGCCACCACCAAGCAGCTCAATGCTCGCATTGCTGCAGCTCAAGCCCAGCTCTAATGGGTTTGAGCGCCAGCCATTTGTGAACTGTGGGGCTAAATAGATTTTATAGTCTTATTACTGCCACTTGATTTATTTCCATATTACTTGCTAGCGCTAGTGGGCACTGGCTTGGCGGTCTCGACCCGAGCTCGACGAGGATGAGGGCTAACGAGCACCGAGCTCAAGTACTCGACAAAGATAATAAACAGACACAGGAGACTGCAGATACAGTAGTGAGAGATTCCAGTGCCAATGTCGAGCCATGAGCCCTCGTCCACAACCAGATAGAAAAAGTTGAGACTGAGAATGTCGGTGATTGACATGACCATTGAAAAGATGCAGTACGATGGTAGGTCAGTGAGCTGGTTCACAAAGCCCAGTGAGATGCTGAGCACAATAAAGGGCACCAGAAGTTTAAAGATGAGAAGGGCGCCCATTGTGAACGGATTAAACACTGGGATCAACCGATAAACAGAGTCGAGCGAAAAGCTCGAGATACTTGCAATGTTGCCTGTTCCGAAAAAGGCAATGTGGGTGAAGAACAAAAAGAAAATGGCCATTCTGTAGTCCAGAATGCTAAGACCGTGCTTCTTGCTGAATCTGCTCTCCAGGTTAACCCAAGAAAACAGCAATAGGGAAAAGGCAATGTAAAAGTAGCCTTCGTACGAAATAGTCAAAATGATCATCGTAGGGCACAGAATCATGAAAATGTTGAGGAACTGGAAGCGCCAGTCATTTACTGGGGCCAAGTTATGCATGCCCGGCACCAAGAGCGAGCAAATGAGTGCCATCCACCCCACCAGCTGGCTGCCAACAGGCAATCCCTTGCGGGCCTGCAATGAGTTGACGCTAGAGGAGGTGACAAAAACAGTGAGCACAATGAGGCCCAGCTGGAGACCGCAGGTCACCATGGTGATGCCACTCAATTTAAGGCGTCTGCACAAATAGATGGTGTAAAAGAGAGCCAGCAAGTACATGCAAATACCACTCCATACAATCATTTCGAGATTTTCTGTTTTTACCACCGGCAAAGATGAAATGATTGCCAGCGCGATGCACGAGCTGCACCAGATAAAACTCCACAAGTAATACTTCAGCGAGAGTTTTAGGTTTTGCACAAACGGCCAGGGCAAAAACACCAGCACGAGTAAGGCAGAAAAGATTTCCCGGCGGAAGTAGCCATAGACCATGGCCTCGACTGCTCCCACTGCCGCTGCAATCAACGACACATTAAGCACGAGCGAGCCACTAAACAGGGCCTTGGAACCTTGCACCAAGGTGTTGAAGTTGCTCAGTACCACGTGCCAAAAGAATACGGGAAACAGCGCGTACAGATAGTAGTTGAGTGGGCTTTGCTGTCTAGCCAGTAGTCCAGCCAAGACAGCAAACACCAAGACGCTGACCCCCGAGAGCCACTTGATTGTGGGCTGGTTTTTGACAACAAACAAATGCAAAAACGACGTATAGGTGAAAAATATCCAGCCCAAAAACCCCATTGTGACCAGGGTGCGCAAAAGCAGCCAGTTATACTTTTGCAAGTACTTGAGGCCATTGAGACTAAGGCTCATGAGCTCTTCCGAGGCATTAATTGCAGCTTTAATTTGCCTCTTTTTGAGCATCAGCTCAATCTCTTCAACTCGAGGCTCAACACCGCTGGAGAGGCCTGGGAATGGCTTAAATCTGAGCTGAACCGGCTCAACCTGAGCCTCTTTGACGATGTACTGTTCTGCAATCGATTCTGCGTTCGCCTTGATCGCCAGCGCCTTGGTCCAGTCGTCAGCGTTGAGAAAGCCCAGCGGAAGCTCGCCCACAGAGTTTGCAGGGTAGTTCACGCCAACCAAGTATGCCATGAGCGGCGCAGCATCAGCTTGATTAATATCATGGCGTTCAACAGGTAGCTCCCATTGCGAAGTCTCTTCATCATGGCCACTAGTTCCAAGCTTGGGAGCGGCAGCGCCCGCACCCCACACCACCAAGGGACAGCGGGTATTATCAGGATGGCCATCGCCGTGAGAACCGAAATCACTCATGCCATGGTCGGAAGTGAACACCCAGGCAGTACGGTCATCATCATAAAAGTCATTAACGAGCTTTTCCAGCTTTTGGATCTCAGCGTCAATGTACTTGATGTTATCGTAGTACTCTGCGCTGTAGGGTCTATAGCCATGCCCGGCCGTATCAATGCCGAGTAAATGCAAGAAGAATACCAATTTTTTGCCTCTGAGCTCAGCATTCAGAGTGGAGTTGGTCTTTGCGTCTTCAAATAGTTTCTCAACCCTTTCAAACACAAAGCGGTCCAGCTCAATCGAGCTCTTTGTGAAATCTTCGAACGTGTGGTCATACATGTCCATATCCACGCGACCGGGCACAGCACCTCGGCCAAACATGGGCAAAATGTCAGGGGAGCCCCAAGACCAGGTGTGGGAAGACTGGTTAAAAACAGAGTCAAAATCAACCGGGTTTTCTTGCCAGCCTTTTGTAACTGCAGAAACATCTTCGTAGAAGCCAGCTATCAGCGCTACGTGGCCAGGACGTGACTCTGTGGGGACACGTGTATGCGAGATGCCGAAAGTTCCGCTCTCAATGGCTTTTGAGCGAATGAACGGAGCAAGGTATTCAACTTGCCCGTCTGGGTGGCTCTGTTTACCGAAACACTTGTCTGCCCGAAGACCGTCGCCAACAATTAAAAACAACCGGTCGGCAGGGGGTTCATTGGTAGGTTTGTGGTGCTTCATGCCATGTACCAGGGGCGAAACAAAGTACACATCAAAAATCGACCACAAGAACGCGAGATGGAATACTATGCCCAGCGAGAGCACGGCCCATTTCGAGAGAATTGACATGTCCACGCGGTAGTGGCGTTTGCCACGACCTGTCGGTTTTAGCTGCGTAACCGTTGGTGGACTTGGGTAGTGCCCCAATTGGGTGGGTCCGCATTGGATTTGAGGCTCTTAGCAGCGGGAACCCCTCATACTCGTGCACAAGTCCAAGAGCAGCCAGTACCAAGATGGGTCAAATGTATACTACCAAATATTAAATTCGTACGTCAAAATCACGAGTGAAAACACAAGTCTTGTCGGCCCGAAACATTACCCCTGAAACGACTCAAACATACAGAATCCTTAATGGTTGGCCACAAATTCTCCTAGCGAAAATTAGCCGTCGTCACCATCGAACGTCTGCACAATCGAGGGAATCTGGAATGCGCGGCAGCAATTTTGGCAATAAAAGCGTCGGCCGGTGGCACAATAACTGGTTTCTTCTGATTCGTCTCTAATGTTTGCGTGTATTTATGCTGCGTATGACTTGCTTGCGTAGGTGCTGGCAAGTATGCTAGAGCGTCAAATAGACTTGATAGTACTGGCTTTATGCTGTGCCGAGATGGGTTGTGTGCCTGCTTCGTTGATCTCTTTCTTCACCCTTGCCCCGCGATGCCCCGGATGTACACTACCCCACCACGGCGTCTTCCTCGGTCCCACAAGATCTGCGAGGGCACGCGTAGGGAGAAATCCAAGACCTACCTACACATGAATAGCCATCTAGTCCCAATAGAGATATACTACACATGCGTAGAAGTCGCTTAGCCCGCAGAGAGCCTGGCTACGAGTGAGCTGTTTCAGATTGAGTTTCAAAATGGCTCTGAAATCCACTCAATGTTTTAGACATGTCTTGAAGATAGAATGTGGCAGTCAATGGTGCTGGTGCACTGGATCAAATACTGCAGTCATGAGTGATGCACCATTGTTTTAGCACTATCAACGCGGTGTTGAACTTTTAGTCTCCAGCTGCAGGGGACCGCATGACTCTGCATGACAGTGCAGTGACACCTTGAGTGGCTAAACCAGGCCCAAGTGCCATATTTTAATCTGATACTCTAGTTAGAGAGTCGTGCTGAATTTCTCAAAACTCAGACTGACCAGATTCGCCAGCAACAACATTGCTCAATCCCTCTGCGCTGATACACGTGAAACATGCGTAAAATTAGGCCCTTAAAATCTTTTAAATCGCCTGCGACAACGCAGGTACCCCGGTGGCTCTATAACTCGGGCACCACATGGACTCGGACTCATCTGCACAGCAAGACCTTATCGCGCATGGCTATGAAATAGACCCAGAGACCCCGCCTGCGCCTGAGATGGACCAGAACCTGATAGCCCAGTTCCCCTCAATGGTGGGGCATATCCAACTCGATGCCAGCGACCCCGGCCAGACCTCTCTCATCGGCGAACTGCCGCCACGCGTAGAGACTTCTGCGTGGGAGGAATACCGTACATTGTACATGACGGTGGTTCACGACACAACTGCAGTTGCTCGCAGACTTGACAATAACTTCATTAATGGTACAAAACTGCTCAATGTCACCGGAATTTCACGCGGAAGGCGCGATGGGATTCTCAAGCAGGAGCGCGTGAGGCACGTAGTGCGAATGGGAACCCAAAATCTTAAAGGAGTATGGATCCCTTTTGAGCGCGCGTATGCGCTGGGAAAGCTCAATAATGTATGCGACCGTCTATACCCGTTATTCCTTGCCGACTTGACACCATTTCTTTATGAAGGAAATTACAAGACCAGAACTCTTCAAGAAGTACAACGTGCTCGAACACGATACCCGGAGTTTGCAGAGTGGATTGATGGCGTTCCTCGGCCACTGTTGCAGCAACAGCAGCAGCAACAGCAGCAGCAGCAACAGCACCATCAACAACATATTCTCCCGCAGCAGTTCCAACTTCAAGCTCCAGAGCAGCAAACGGGGCATCACCATCAGCAGATACTGAAACAGTATCACCAGCAGCATCAGCCTCATCAGCATGAGCAGTCTTTACAGCCTTTGCAGCGCCCACTGCTCCAGAGCATCAATTCTGGCTCGAGTGGCCCGGCCGCGCAAGTGCCTCCTAGAGCAGCGTCTTCGCAACAACATCCAATGTTTCAGTTACCAAGAGGTCCACCGGGACATCCAGGAGGGCATCGGCGTCAGGGGAGCCATCGCCGTACCTACTCTAAGGAGACCGCAACGCCATATGTGCGTCCGCGGCCTCTGTCTCAAGTGCAGCAGCCGCCGCAGCAGCCGGCTAGTAAACTAACGTCGACTCAGTACAATCTTCCTGCACCCAGTCAATTGATGGAAGAAGAGGAAGAGTATCGCTCACAACAGTACTACGATTGGCATCCAGCACAGCAGCCGCGAGAGAGTAGCTATTTGAGGCAGCAGTACCCAGCACCTCACCGCCCCAAGCCTGAAGAAGCAGAGTATAATGAAAACGAACAAAGAGAGTCCGAGACAGAGTACACTAGGGAATACCAGCAATAATGAGACCTTTCGTGCTAACGAATAATTAATCCACTTAGATTAAATATATACATATGGGCGCATTTGGGAACATTACGACTCTATATCCAAATTTCGCTGGAGAAACTCAATATAGAACGAGTCGATACTTGCCTCGGGCAAGTTGGAAGCTTTGTTGAGCTGAATGAAATTTCGCTTGATGCGGCTAATTTGAGGTAGGGTCAGCCGGTATGGGAGGGTGAGGCTATGGCCCTCAATTGTGACCGTCGAGCTTGGGGCATCCTTGTGCAGGTCCAGAACTTGCTTGGTGATTGTCGCTGTGCGCTGGTTAAGCAAGGAAAGATAGTCACCCTGAGCAGCCGGCTTCAATATGGTGGCAGCGTTTGGTTTGAGCGGCTTGTTTTCAAACAAAACACTGTAGATCTCATCATACTGAAGTTTTTCGTCTGGCAACACAATAAATAGGGGTGAATCCCATCGATTCATAGAGTTTGGCTCTTCGTACCGAAAGACCAAAGCCTTAAGCAATTCCGGATCCCATCCATCACTTCTATCATTCCATTCCACACATTTCTGCTCTGATGTTCCAACGTGGACCACGCAGGCAGTGGTTTGAAAGGCTTTCGCCTCACAAAAGAGCTGATAGCGAAATCCCTTGATATAGCTCATATTGTCGAGAATTACCACTGTCTCCTTGGTCAAATGCCGCTGTACAGCACCAAACTGGGCGCCTCGTGCAGCCTTTTCTTGCTCACGGTCCGCGTATGCGAATTTTGACACTCCCAAGCCAGCATCGTTTACGACAATTACAGGTAGATTGCGGTTTTTAAAGTGAGCCTCCAGCTCTTGTGCTCGAGTGGAAATACCACTTGATGGGAACCCGCTCAAAATTATTAGAGGCATTTTCTGTGATGGTGAGCTGACTGAATGCAAAAAGCCGAAGCAGCCGTTTTGAAGACCGCTGCACAGGCTTTTGTGCCAAGGACCACATTTCCTACACACCAATTATCACTAGCTGGATTTCAGGGCCACCATCGCAAGGCTCTGCAGAGCTTGAGGGAAATCGCTTTCCGAATGGACTATGTCATTGAACTTCGCGACTCGCGAGCGCCCATCAGCACCATTAATCCTTTATTTGATCATGTCTTGAGAGGAAAACCAAAACTAGTTCTTTACACAAAGTGCGACTTGTCTCCATTAAGGCACTCTGAGATCAGCAAGTGGGATCCCCTGCAAGACTACATGCGGGTCGATTGCACACAGTCCAAAGATGCCAATCGGATTTTTGCTTTTTTGAAGGACAAAATTATTAGCTCTGGCCCAGCACCACCTCTGGGGTACCACTTTCTGATCACGGGGATGCCAAATAGTGGCAAGAGCACCCTCATGAACACTCTACGTAGAGTTGGCTTGCGTGACAGGGACTTGAAAAAGGCTGCTCGTACAGGAAATGAGCCGGGCATTACGCGAAACATGAGCGAGCCGGTCAGAATCAAAAACTCTCCAGAGATATTTATTTATGACAGCCCAGGTGTGTTTGTCCCTCAAGTTGGCTCGTCCAACGCAATGCTATCCTTAGCATTGACCAAGGCTATCTCTTCAGATGGTATAGATCCGGTCCTTTTGGCGGATTACCTTTTGTTCCACATCAATCTCAAGTACCCAAGTGGGGGCAAATACCCCGGAGAGCCCACGAACGATATCGATGTCCTGCTGTCTCGCTTGCACAAGATGAAGCTGCAAAGGATGAAGCTCAGATCCTCAAACAAGTCAAGGGTGAAGTATCCCCCTTTTGACCCTTCGACCACGGCCAACGAGTGGCTCTCGAGGTACAAGAATGGAAAAGCTGCCAGGGTGTGCCTCGATGATATCTCTGTTGAAAACTATGATGCTGTCTGTGAAAAGATGAGGGATATGAAGGTCGACTTGGGGCCAATGCAGAATAGCTATCTGAGGAAACGTTTGATGAGCTAGTAGATGTAAACTTTAGAATAACGCTGCATTTTGCATGTTTGCACATGGCAATGATAGCAACTGCTGCATGTACATTCCATCATGCAACGGCCGATTCACCTGTGTATATTGCTAAAATAGCAAATGGTGAAACCTCGCTCCATCTGAGTATTTAGATTTGCAAATTAAATAAATAAAATTGAATAAAGCCAGACTCAAAAGAGGGACAAGCGACTCTAGTTAGTGCTTATGCGCGTCGTGGTGTGTGGAGACGACGGCGTGGGCAAATCCTCCCTCATCACGTCGTTGGTCAAGGACCGCTTCGTGCCAAACATTGAAGATGTCCTACCTCCTATTATAATCCCGCAAAACGACCTGAGGATACACGTTATAGACACGAGCCCCAGCATGAGCAGCCGCACCCAACTGAGCCGGGAAATCAGGGCTGCCAATGTCATTTGGCTTTGCTATAGCGACAACTATACATTTGAGCGTATATCACTTTTTTGGCTGCCATTTATGCGCTCAATTGGAGTAAACCTGCCCATCATTTTGTGCCAAAACAAACTAGACATTTGGCAAAACGAAGAGTACCAAACTGATATTGTGGACCTCATGACTGAATTCAAAGAAATCGAAAGCTTTATAAAGTGTTCGGCAAAGGACAAAATCAATGTTGCCGAGGCGTTCTACTTTTGTCAAAGAGCAGTGGTATATCCGCTCGCGTCTCTCTTTGACTCAAAGGAGGGCGTTATTAAACCGCTCTGTGCGCATGCCCTCTCGAGAGTGTTTTTTCTTTGCGATAGGGACCAAACAGGGTACCTCACCGATATGGAGTTTTTGCAGCTGCAGTATTGGTGCTTTTCACAATCGTTTGCCGAGAGCGAACTCCAAGAGATCCACCAAGTTCTCAAGGAGCGTGAGCCAGAGCCAGGAATGTTTGTTTCAGAGGGTATCACAAAGGACGGGTTTCTGGATTTAGCTCAGGTCTATGCCGAGAGAGGACGCCATGAGACCATATGGGGGATTCTGCGGCGCTTTTACTACACCGACTCGTTGAGTCTAGATGACAGCTTTCTATATCCAAAACTGGATGTATCCCCACAGTCTCATGTTGAGATTTCATCAGAGGGGTACCAATTCCTAGTGGACTTGTTTACCCTGTTTGACAAGGATAATGACGGTGGACTCAATCAGGATGAGCTGGAGAATCTGTTTATTCCTACTCCTGGTCTGCCAAAGCTGTGGCTAGAGACCCATTTCCCCAACGGCACTGTTCGCAATGACGCAGGACATGTGACTCTACAAGGATGGCTGGCACAATGGTCCATGTCATGCTATCTTGACTATAAAGAAACGCTGGCCTATTTCGCAATGCTGGGCTACGAAACTCGATACGGCACTGGCAAGCTGCGCAGCGCAATTCGCGTGACCAAAACTGCGCGCAAGCGCAACCCTCGATCCAAATTATATCGAAGCTCGACAATAAGAGATCGTAATGTTTTTAATTGCCTCGTCTTGGGATCCTCAGTAGCCGGAAAATCTGCTCTACTTGATAGCTTTCTGAACCGACAGTACAACAAGAGCTATAGTCCCACAATCCCGGTCCGGGTTGCGGTAAATTCGGTCGAGACAAATGGCAAGCAATGCTACTTGATTTTACAGGAGTTGGGCGAGCTTGAGCCAGCTATTTTGGAGAATAAGGAGCGGCTGGATCAATGCGACATATTGTGTCTGTGTTACGACAGCGCTGACCCGGATAGCTTTGGGCATTTGCTCAAAATCCGCGAAAAATATCCACAACTGGATCAACTACCAGTTGTTTATGCTGCGCTCAAGGCTGATCTCGACCGGGTTCAGCAACGCACGTCTGAGCAACCAGACCAATACACCAGCGCATTAGGTCTCAGCATGCCCATGCATGTGAGTGCAGAGTGGCCGGCTTCGCTCAATGCGCTCTTCCTGCAGCTAGTTGAGGCTGCACAGGCGCCCGGCAGCGCTACCCCACGAGTTGGCGAGGTGGATGAAGACCCGGTGCTTGACGCAGCCCTTGTTTTAGGAGCAGTTGGCATATCTGCGTGTGTTGGTTGGATGATGTGGAAGAGGCTTTCATAGGGTGCAGGTCCCTTGCCTTGCCCTCGCATGAGCAACGCCATTTAGAGTTTCAGTCGCGCCAAGTAAGGTTGCAAAGAATAATAAATAGCAAGGCTTGTTTGATGCCTGTAATACCTATCTACGCTGTGCCCAGATTCTCGGCTGGCCGCCTGTTTTCGGCTGTGGGTGTTGTGCACGCCACGTGACGTCTCGCGGCAAAAAAGTTGGGCGCAAGCTGCGGTGGCGAGCGCAAAAATATCAAAAATACTTCAAGCCAGGGAACTTTAGCCGTTTAAAAAATATTTGCTGTGTGCCCGCGTGCGCTCGCGTGTGTATGTGCATGATGCACTGCACAGTCTTGCTTATATAACACGGTTAAAACAGGGGGGCCCTAATTTTCCTAGTTGGACTACTTCCCCCGTTTTTATCGCGCCAAGCACAAACATTGGTCTGATGACCGAAGTTCAAGTGCAAACAAACGAAATATCGATCTGCCCAGTGCAGAGCTCTGGCTCTTCTAGTGTTGCCTCGAGCTACTCCTCCTCTTTTGGCAGTGTGCGCCGCGACATGAGCGGTGGCCACTCTGCCTTGAGCGAGGCCCTTGAGCGGCTCCTCATTGATGAGCAAAACACAGAGCAAGTTGCCAGTTTGGCAGTCAAGACTGGTATCCCCAGCTCACAACGAGCAGCCGCCTGGCCGCAGCTGCTTCGGACACACCCCTATGTGCTCGATCCATGCATTGCCAACGACTTTCCCGTCGCCCCTGAGGGTTTTAGCGAGAAGCGGCTACAGGGCGACCTCAAACGTTTGATTCAAAAGACTTGCCGCCAGCTCGACACCCACACTCAAGAAACCCTGTTTGAAAATTTTAGGGTATGCGTGAGTCAATTCCTGAGCAAATATTCACTTCAGTACGAGAGCGGCTTTGGCTGGATCGCCTGGTCACTGTACAAGTGCATGGGTGTAGAAGAGCTGGACGCCACAGTCTTTGAGCATGCGATGCTGGTATTTTTGCACACCTCGAGTACCGCCCAGCCCCGTGGTCCCGGAGAGAATGACAATGCCGAGTCCATATCGCAATTCATGGCTGTATTTCGCCAGTTTTTACCCGAATTGAGCGCTCACTTTGACCAGGAGTTTATGTTGAATTTTTTTCTTGGAGAAGAGTGGCTCATGTGGTGGATGAAGTGGTTTGGCGCCAAGGCATTTGCTCTGCCAGACCTTGCCCGTACCTGGGACGTTTACTTTGGGTACCGACTCGAAGCCACCGTTGAGATACCCTCGACCCCGCTAGCAGTGCTGCCCAATGCGGCAGTGGAACCCCGCAAACTGCAAATATTTGTTTGCTTGGCGTTGATGAAGGCCAACTCGCACAAACTGATGGAGCTCGACCAAAGCGAAGCGCACCATTTGTTAACACACGTCCCTCCCACTCGCAACTTTGAGGCGCTGCTGATTGAAGCGTACGGCATGATGCAAAAGAGCGAGCGCGGAAGCGAACTAGTTTAGTATTTATTATATCAAAAATGAGAAAAAAATATAAAAAGATGAATTGAATATGGAAATGCATTATGTTGAGCTGGTGTCGGTGGCCTGGGAACTTGGATGGATGTTGTCCCGAACGCAATCTTGCTCACGCTGGAGCATGCGAATGGTGGCGTCCAGCTCGTCAAAGTTTTTATCATCAGATGCGTACCGACGGTGTCGAGGTGTGAGGATATGTTCGTCGATATTTTCAAACCGTTCATAACAGTTCTCGCAGACTCCTGGTTTACGCGGTTTCCGTTGCCGCTTGGGTTTTACTGGCTGCTCCTTTTTGGCGAGTGCCTGAAAGTCGCGCGAGGGAGCCTGGAACCGGGGCGCGTTTGAGACTATGGCGCTGGTCGCGCTGTTGCGCTGGATCCCTGAGGCTACAATCTCACCGTATCGTCTTGTCCGCACGGTTGTTTGGCGCGTTGCGGCCACAGGCATGTTTTCTGGATCAGCCGCCATGTTTTCACCCTTTTCTTGCTCGACTGAGGCCACCAGTGCCGCAGGGGTCGCAGGGGTGGCAGTGGCAGGGGTGGCAGCAGCAGTGCCTGCAACAGTGGTAGAGCCCAGGTTTTCCTTGTTACGCGAGCGTTTTAGAGGCTCGTCGTTCCACACTATTGCGCGCCTTTTTGGAGCCTTGCAGGCAATAAATGGGCACACCCCTTCCATGTTGTCGTGAAAAAGCTGGGGCGCGCCTGTGGGCCATTCCTTGTGTGCAATTGGTCTGTGTCTATTAGTAGGGTCCCAAACAAGTAGATAATTCTCACCAAACCGGTGCCATTGGTCTTTGTCGGGGGGTCCTCCCGTGAGTCTTTCGTTTTGCAAGAGCTGCTCAAGCTTGGCGTTATCACGCGTTGTAATTTTTTTATCGGGATCGTGACCCAGTAATGATTTCAGGAACCGCTCTAGCTTCTCCATAGTCCAGACTTTGATTCTGCCATGCCGACGCGCGCTCGTCAAGACGTCGTGCTCAGGGTACACTCGGTCCAGAGAGCGGCGCGTAATGACGTGGGTAACAGAGGTTAGCTCAAAAAATGTCTCAAACTCAGAGCCCAACAATTGCAGCTGTGCGCGGATGGGCGCAAACCCCTCTGGCTCGATGCCATCCAAGTAAAAGCGCGAAGACTTGAGCTGGTTGAGCCACGACTCGCGCCAGGCACGCACTTCATCATCTATTTCTTGTGGCCGTGGAATCTTTTGACGCGCTGCGTTCTCTCCCACTACTTCGAGTGGTGTTCGCATTCTACGCGTCGCGATGATTAGTGGTAAAAGTGGTATTGAGGGGAATAAAGGTCAAAGTCAAAGCAAGCACGGCGCACTGCAATGTAAATAAAACAATGGTTTTCAATTCTAGTTCAAACGTATATAAAATTAAATGGAAACTACAGATAAAAAGAGGATCAGCTAGCAGTGGCTGAGGGCGTGGGCAGGCACCTGCCTACATCACAACGCACTTCTTCTTTTTCTTCTTTTCCTTTTTGGCTTGGGGCTTTGGTTGGGTTTGCACCGGCGCGTTGTTTTGCACCGCAGCAGGCGCAGCTTGATGGCTCAATTCCTCTTCCTCCTCTTCGGCCGGCTGGTGATGGTCCTGGACCTCGAGTGTCCTCAACTGTTTGGTTATGCGAGCGCAGCTGGTAAAGGCAGCCTCAGTGTTGATGTTGAGCTTTGCAGAGGTCTCGAAAAAAGGAATGTTGAGGTCCTTGGCCAGTTGCTTGCCCTCGTTGGAACTCACGCTGCGCTCGTCATTGCGGTCGCACTTGTTGGCAACTAGAACTGCGGAGAAATCATCACCGTCCTTGACCCGTGTGATTTGCTCATAGTACTGGGAAATGCGAGTGAAGGTGCTCCTACTTGTAATGCTGTAGACGAGCAAAAAGCCCTCGCCCTCGCGGATCCACTGATCACGGAGACTTGTGTACTCTTCCTGGCCAGCAGTGTCCAGAACTTCAAGCGTGACAGGCTCGTTATCAAGGAGAATCTTTTTGCGATAGCTGTCTTCGATCGTAGGGTCGTAAGTCTCCACAAACTGGTTCAGGCATAGCTGAATGGTCAGTGCAGTCTTTCCAACCCCACCATCACCAAGGATAGCCACCTTGTACAGGTTGCCTCGCGCTCTTTGGTCCTGTCGCGCGAACATTTGTCAGGGTAGGCGGGATGATGACCCGTGCTAGCAAGAGAAAGGTGAGCAACAGCTTGGCAGCAATTGCTAAGCTCTAAATAGATATATTTTACACATGTACATTCACGCAGTCAACATTTGGCATTTATACAGTGACCGCTCCCTGCTCGATCTCATTCCTGAAAGGGACGCCTGAGAGGCTCCTCGCGCGCCTCCCAGATTTCCTCCGAGGAGTGGCCTTTTAATTTTTGCTGTGCCAGCTGGGTCATGTAAAACTCGCTGATTGCCTTTTCCTTTTTCTCTTGCCCCATCAGCTTTGTGCTCATGCAAAACTTCATCTTATCTTTCTTGTCCTGGCAATACGACATTTCGCCGTAGCGATAATAGTGCCTGATTTGCCCGCCAACCGAGTAGCATTTTAAAAGTAAATCAAATACCTGGTTGCAGCTCATTTGGGTCGGGAACGCGCTCGCCCCGAGCGTTTGTGGAGCCGGGCTCCCCTTGGCTGCCGCTTGGCTTGCGTTTGCGGTCTCAGACACCGCGTCTAAAGGGCCAACGGCCTGCCGTAGCTCCCCAAATAGCTCGTTCAGCTCGTCGTCTTTCATAATTACAAATGTTTAGGCTCGGTCTCAAGGCTGTAAAGCCGCTGGTAAAACGAGCAAGAACAAATATTACCTTCACCGATTGGAAAGAATTACAGCCGCGCAAAGAGAAAAAGTCAAAGGGACTCATTGCTCTGCTAACCCTGATGCCAATCATTAGTTTTGGGCTGGGCACATGGCAGGTCAAGCGCCTCAAGTGGAAACAAGAACTCATTGCCTCTGCAGAAGACCAGTTAAGTAGGCCACCACTGGCTCTGCCCAACCGCCTGGATCCAGATGCCATCTCGGATTTCAATTATCGAAGAGTTTCGGCCGAAGGCACCTGGGATCATGCAAATGAAATGGTGGTAGGCCCGCGGCTTCACAAGGGTCAAAAGGGATACTATGTTGTGACTCCATTTGTGCGCAAAGACGGGTCCACCCTGCTCATCAACCGCGGATGGATCGTGCACCACAAACGCTCTCAGGCTAGCCGGCCGCAAAGCCTGACCAAGGGACCACTCAAGATCAGGTGTATGCTTCGTGCCAAGCCGAAAAAGAACTCGTTCACCCTTGAGAGCGAGGACCCAAAGGAGTTTCACTTTATGGACATTGACGCAATGGCTGCCCGTACTGGCGCCCAGCCAATTTATCTCGAACAAGTTGAACAAGACACTGGTTTAATGCCAGAACAAGAGATTTCCCGTGGTATCCCGGTCGGTTTCCCCGCCAAGGTCGAGTTCCGCAATACGCACTTTCAGTACATTCTGACGTGGTATGGCCTCAGTATACTGACCGGTGTCATGCTCGTTGGTGTGTTGAGGCAAAGCAAGCAAAAGAATGTAGGCGATGCCCTCAAGGCCAAGGTTGAGCACGCGCGCAAGTGGCAGTGAATATGTACATAAATAACTACAGAGCCCGGCCTGTCTATAGCCGGTTACCGTTCTTGTCATACGAAGCAGTGCGAAAGTTGGGCGGGTTGGGCTGCTCGATTTTACGCTTTTTGGACTCTGTGAAAAGAACGTGGCGCTGAGCCAGGGGGTCGTAGCGCACTTGGGTCATGGGTGGGCACGTTCTGGGACGGTAGCAGTAGCGCATAAACCCAGTTTTGGCCGAGGAAACTAGTTTAATCAACGTCAACCGGTTTTTAGCTTTTGCCATGAGTAATGTCAAGGAGGATGCTGGGGGAGTGTGGTTGTTGTGATCACCAAAAGCTAAATAGATACAGCTTGTAATAAATACAGCTCTGGTCTGCTAAAACTATGAAACTCATTGCCGGTGAGCTGCTTGGCCATCACTTGGGCTCGTGCCTCCGTGCCCCGTCTTTACGTTATGTTCACAGTCGAGTCAATGTTGACGGGCCTCGACAGGACCCTTGCAGACTGTCAAGAATCACTACAACAACTGCAGCAGCAGCGCGAGGCTACCATAAACGAGCAGACCTTCGCCTCAAATACCCGTCTGAGCAACCTCAAGGCTCACCTCCCCAGCATCCTTGGGTCCGAGGTTGCATTTAGTGCCCACACCAACGATTTACCACACCCGCAGGCAGACATTGCCAAGCAGAGCTGGCATGCGTCCTCCCAGGCACGATCGTTTGGTACGCTAGTGCGCGAGATTGACCACTTGGTCAAACAGTTTCATACTGACCAAAAACCTCAAAGCATTAGCGCAATGAGACCATTATTTACACAGCTTGAGGAGCTTCCCTTCAAAGAAGCGCGCGAGCTGTTCAAAAGCGAGATTGATGCTCAAATAACTCCTGCTCGCCAAGTCGCCGCTGATGAACTAAAGGGGTTTTTGGGCGATTGGCCAACCAAGGCCCCACAGACTATTGACTTCGTTGCCGCAGTAGAAAAGCTCATGCTCCTAGAACCGTTTGATAAGCCCACAATGACGGCCTTCGATGTGCTAGCAGAACCGATTGATCTAAGGGTAAAGTTTAACTTTGAGTCTGGCCAAAAAACACAGAGATACGACAAGCCAGAGTGGCTGTTTTACTTTTTTCAAAAGACATTGGATCCTCATACACAGTGGCTCAAGAACACAGTCCAACCATTGTGCCCCTTGGGCAAGTTTGCTCTCGATGAGCTTATCTCCAGCATTTTGCCATCTTTTTTTAGAAGTGCTGGACTCTACTTGGAAAACTCATTGTCTGATCCTGAGCTGCTTGGCGCGTTTCTCCAGGAATCCTTCAAATTCGATGCTGATTTAAGAGACAAGTATTTCTACTCTTATGCACCAAACTGGCCCGGACTAACCACAACTTTACTTCTCAATAAAGAGAATGCCATGTCGCAATGGCTCGAATATGAGAAATCGAGTACTACTGCTACATATTCTGCACTGGTGGAGGCTACCAATGCCTGGGATGTCGATTATGATTCCACTGATACTCGTATCACGTCGCGAGCCACTGTGCTCACCCTTGGCGTGTGTGCTCTTTTTGACAGCATCACAGAGCTATACTCGCATCTCAATTTTGCACAGCTGCAGCTGAGATTCTTTGAGCTGCAAATATCGCTAGTTGACCGCTATTTGGCTACGCTAAAGCGGCATAAAAATCATCCTCAAGCGGACCTGGATGATTATGGAAAAGTGTTGGGCTCGGTGGGCTACTTTATTGACTTTCTTCAGCACCGCAACATGCACTTGACCTTTATTGATTTAAAAGAGAAACTGGCCACCGAAAATGGATTGCTAGATGAGATCATCCAAAATCTTGACAAGTTCCGCAAGTCCTGTCTCGAAGAAACAAATTCAATGATTGCCAAAGCGCTGAAGGGACTCTTTAGGGATTACCCCAGCGTGATCGGCACCGAACCGCTGGAGCGGCGTCTCAAAGTTTTTCAGGCTATTTGCAATCCGGTAGACTATTCCAGTATTGTTTATCGCCTGTCCAATTCCCTGGCAAAATATTTCTGGACAAACGTTGTTCATGCGGGCAGCTTTACATCTAGCCAGGGGGCTAGTTTAGGCCAAGATTTGGAATCTATCTGGTCAAGTCTAGGTCTTTTGGAAACAAAAGAGTACCTACGAGTAAAAGCAGCTGCCCATTTTTTCCAAATCGGCGAAACCGCCGGCCTGACCACCGAAGAAATCACGGGACTGCAGCGCAGGAAAAGAGAGTAAATCGCAAGTATGCTGTATATTGTAAATGCCCCAATTTAATGTTATCTTGCATTTAGTTTCCGGGGAGCAATAGACCGCTGCTGCCGAAGCCGCATCTTGAGTTGCAACTGGAATGCCACCTTTGGTCGCCGAAACTTGTTCACACGGGGAGTTTCAGTGGTGAGCTCTGAGAAAATACCCGGCCTAGCCTCGGCAGGCATTTTGTGAAACCTTGTGACTTGGAGACTCACTATTTATATAATGCGGTTCTAGCCTGCACATTATGCAGGGCGCCTCACATGCGCATGTGCGTGCATGTGCACCCAACGCAGAAGGGGTTTTAGAAACACTGGCAGGCAGCGACTCTTTTCGCAGCTGCGCCGCTTGCCATAATTCAGTTGAACAAAGTGTGCTAATTTTTAAAAAATTTTTTCTGATTTTAAGTAGTTCAATCTAGTCCATCCTACTCGTCGGGTATGCAACTCGGCCCCTTGATAGTTTTTGTGTGAACTTCATCTGGTTGTTTATCAGTGCAGGAGTTTTGGTAGACTTTGTTTGATGGCACGATAAAAGCAAAACAAAATAATTTCTGCAGTGTGTAGGTGTAATTTTGCCTATTTCGAGAGAAAGAACAAGTGGTTCAAACCGACCACATATTGCCAAGAAAGCTCCTGCTCGCAATCGAACAAGGTCTTAAACTAAGTTTTTGTTTTCCTTTATGAATTTATGGAGTAGCTTTTGCACCAGTGGCTCAAATTCAAGACATTTTGCGCCGCACGCGTGTGGCCTGCAGCGGTAGGTCATCTCGTGCACACGCCGCTCATGTGGGGGAATGTATGGTGGAAATCTTTAGTATATTCAATAAGCCTCGATGCTTATCAGAGTGCAGCTGAACGAGAATTAAACTCGCGCCGCTGCCACATTCTCTGCATAGAAGCTGCAGCAGGCACGTCAAGTGGCGTAAGATACAGCGCACTCGATTTTTGGCATCTTTTTTTGCAAATTCAAAAAGATAGTGTGATTTGATGACTTGAATTTTTCAGTTGACCCCTGACGGTGACCGTTGGTCCAAATTCGGAGGTGCTTGGAAAAATCCCGCAGGGCTGTGAAGGAGCTTGATGAATAATTCGAGCCACGCAGATAGTTCTTTGAGGCTTTAGTTTCACCTCACTCACGGTTCTGCAACAACCAGCGAGCGTCAGAATGTATCTATTCTAGTGGGTTCAGGTTTGAGCAGCAATGGATCACCTCTCGAATCAGTATGTAAAGTGCGAATGTTGATGGTTTTGGCCATGATTGGTTGTCTCTATGACTATTTAATATTGCAGTGCTACTGTTGTGTTTATCTAGCGCCTGGCTCAAGTAGATGCTATGTGGCCACTAGAATATCAGTTTCTAGATTAGTAAATTAATTAATTTGCGAAACACCCCACATTCACTCAATGTTGTGGCTAAGCCCCACCTTTCAGCATGTGCAAGATACCTGTTCGGCACCTTGATTATATAATGCCCACCATGTGCAGGCTCGTCTTGGCCTAGGTATTGGGGAGGTGGGCTCTTACCTAAGCGGTTCGAATCTTGTTTTGACTACAGGTTTATGGGTATGACCTTCCGGTGGGCGAGTCCTCTGTCATCAGCATGTCCTCTGAGGAGATCATTAAAGCCGACAAGGATTACAGCGAGACGCTGGACGTCGAGCTTCCGCAAATCGAGCAGCTTCAAATCACTGACTCTGATGCTGCTTTGGAGCGTCTGTTTGGCTTGGAGAAGAAGGTCCGCCAAGCAAACGACCTTGCCAGCTCCCAGCGCGTTCTGGTGGAGATTGTAAGGCTTTTAGTCAAAAATAAGCAGTGGTCCAAGCTCAATGAGACTGTTCAGCTGCTCAGCAAGAAGCACGGGCAACTCAAGACTGCCATCCAGAGCCTCGTGCAGGAGGTGATTGCTTCTCTCGACAAGATGGACCTAGAGACCAAGATCGCCGCCATCAACAGCTTGCGGGACATCTCTGCCGGCAAAATCTTCCTTGAGCTTGAGCGCGCCCGCATCACGCGCACGTTGGCCCACATCCGCAAGGACGAGGGCAAGGTCAAGGAAGCTGAGGAGCTAATGGGCGAGCTGCAAATCGAGACGCTTGGCTCAATGGAAGCACGCGAAAAGACTGACTTTATTCTCGAGCACATGGAGCTGTGTCTTGCGAGCGGTGACCTTCCTATGGCCAGCATTGTCTCCCGTAAGATTCTGGGCAGGTTCCTGGAGGCTGATGATGTTCAAGATCAAAAGTTGAGGTACTATGAGCTCTGTGTCAAAATTTCGCTCTGCGACAACAAGTATTTTGATGTGTTTACCCACTTCCGCCACATGCTAAACACAAAGTGCGTTGAGGAAGACGACATCAAGGTCCGCGAGATCTTGACCAACATGGTGGTTTTCCTAGTCCTCAGTCCCCACGACGGGCACATGAGTGATTTAATTCTGCTCAAAAAGCAGCCACAGCTGCAAGCCCTGCCACTCTATGAGCAGCTGGTTCACATGTTTACTGCAAAGGAGCTCATTAGATGGCCAAAGGTCGAGGAGGTGTACGGCCCGCTCAAAAAGGATCTGTGGATATTTAGCGAGAGCGCCCAGCGCTGGACTGACTTTAGGACGCGTGTTATTGAGCACAATATTCGGGTTATCGCCAAGTTCTACACGCGCATCACCTTTGCTGGACTGGCCAAACTGCTTGATCTGGACGTCACCGAGAGCGAGGAGATTCTCGCCAAACTGGTTGTGAGCAAAACCGTCTTTGCCCGCGTCGACCGCCCCAAAAAGGTTGTGTCGTTTGTTGCCGAAAAGCCAATGAGCGAGAGCCTTAACCAGTGGAGCAATGACACCGCCGAGATGCTTGCTCACATTGAGACCCTGGGCCACCTCATTGCCAAGGAAGAGATGATGCATGGGCTAGAGGCTAGCTAGTTTAATAGATCACATAGATTTATCCAGTTTCCATGACATCATATGGGTCTCATCGTCGCCAAAACCTTTGGGCATCAGGCGTTCCTGGCGGCCGCTGGCTGGTGGTCATTCACGGCGGCCTGTGGCGAGATGAACGTATCGTTGCCGAGACTGGCGTCAAGCTAGCCAGAAAGCTGGCAGGCTCTTTTCAAGGTGTTTCGAGCATCGACTACCGCCTAAGTCCCGAGATTTCCCATCCAGTGCACATGCAGGACTGCAAATTAGCTGTTGAGCACCTCATCAGTCAGTACCAACCTACCTCACTGGTGTTTATCGGCCACAGTGCAGGGTGCTACTTGGCAGGTCAGATTGCCTCACACTTTGCAACCGAGCGAGTAGTTGGCCTGGAGGGAATCTATGATGTGCAGGATCTGGTTGCCGAGTTCCCCTCCTTAAAAGAGCCAATTGCCGAGGCTTTTACCGACGAGTACGCCAAACCAGACTGGGCGAACTTGCCACTACTGATTGTGCACTCTGAGGAGGACGAGCTGGTCTCGATGAGGCAGCCGCAACTAGCCAAAACTCTCAATCCAAATGCTGAGTTTGTAGTGCTCAAGCACGGCAAGCACGACGAGGTGTTTGAGCAGGCCATGCTTGATCTCTCGTTATAAGCCGATAGAGGGGCTACGGTGTACAATACAAAACTAACTAGTTCAGCTTATCTATGCGAAGCGGAACCCTTACTCGACCGCATCCTATTATCTTTTCTATGAGTGTGCCTGGGCGGCGGCTTTTCGACTTCGGTATCGAGACCAGGCCGGCCGGCCACCAGCCAGTCGTAGAGATACGCAGAAGCGCTTGATCGCTTAAGCTCAGCATCAGACGTGCGGTTATCCCACAGCTGTTTGTTGTAATTTTTGAGGATATTGTCCTTTTGTTGCGGCGAGAGTAGTGCCCACTCTTGTACCAAGAGGGGCCATTCCGTAGCCTCTGTATCGTCCATGACTTGAATATCGTCTCGCAAGTTGAATATAAGCGCTAGCATTTCCAGCAGTGTATTATCTTGCTTTGTTTGGGGGTCCATCACATCATATTCCTCGGGCTCATCCTCATCCAATAGAGCGTACGCCAATTGAAGGGTTTTCTCATACTGTGGGGCGAGCTCTTTTCTTTGGAACTGCTGGAACTTTTTCTTTTCTTGTGTTTTGCCGGCATCCTCATCGTCCAGTAGTTTTTGGGATGCCTGCTCTACCGAAGATCCCTTGAGTAAACGAGCTGCGCGCGAGACGCTCAATTGCGGGAATAGCATACGCAGCTGCTTGACATCATCACTGCAATCATATCTTTTGGCCACAATGTACACTGGCAGACTGTGGACCTTGAGTTTGGCCCACCATTCTGCGTCCCCCAAGATGGAAACAAACTTGGAATTCAAGAGCACTGCAGTACCAACTTCATTGGGCTCGGCAGCAATCAGTAGCCGTTTGAATTTTGGAGCGAAAAAGTCTGGCAGGGTATCGAGATAGGCCACAATCCCACTAAAGTTTTTTGGCCCAAACACACACACCGCTTCCCACTGTAGATCTGCCGACGAATTGCGCAAGACTCGATGCTTGGTTATAAGCATGTACACCACTTTGCGAAGAGCAAACTCTATTGGCAGCGATCCGAGAAAAGAGGCTCGCACATAGCCCTGGACAAACTTCTCCAGGTCCTGATTTTGGGCGAGACTCTGCAGGCATATTTCTGCCAGAACTCGTTGCGTCTCTTGGAGCTTGTTTGATTTTTTGAGCTCTGGGATGTGCTGCACTGGAAACTCCATTCAAAAGGTCCTGAGCAATGTAGAGACAGCCTTGTAGTAGTACTACTTGCTTAGTCATTGACATCATTTGACTATGCTCGGGTAGATTTGGCATGCCTCACCTACTTTACCCCACTCAATTTCCATCATGTTACGTGGACCCATTTTCAAGCGATTTTACGCCGCTGGTGGCTCTTTTGAGCACATTGTAGTATCCCGGCCATTTCCCGGCGTTCGACTCGTTCAATTGGACCGCCCCAAGGCACTCAATGCCTTGAACACTCCTCTCATGACTGAACTCAACACTGCGTTTGAGCAAGCAGATGCCGACGCCGACATTGGTGCAATTGTTGTAACTGGAAGCGAAAAGGCGTTTGCAGCAGGCGCAGATATCAAGGAGATGCAGTCAAAGACCTTTGCCGATGCGTTTGGCAAGGACTTTATCGAGTCATGGAGCAACCAACTCCGTACTAAAAAGCCGATAATCGCAGCTGTGAATGGCTATGCTCTTGGTGGCGGCTGCGAGCTGGCAATGATGGCAGATATTATCTATGCCGGCGACAAGGCAGTTTTCGGCCAGCCCGAGATCAAATTAGGTGTTATTCCCGGGGCAGGTGGTACCCAACGACTGACCCGTGCCATTGGCAAAGCCAAGGCCATGGATCTGATCCTCACTGGCCGCAACTTCTCTGCCCAGGAGGCCTACGACTGGGGTTTGGTGGCTAAAGTTCTGCCTGCGGCTGAGCTCGTTGATGCAGCAGTAAAAACTGCCGCCACAATTGCTGGGTATTCCTCCCTGGCTACCAAGGCCGCGAAGGAAGCTGTGAATGAGGCATACGAGTCCAGCCTTAGCAGTGGCTCCAAGTACGAGCGCCGCCTGTTTCACGGCCTTTTTGGCTCTAAAGATCAAAAGGAAGGTATGGCAGCGTTTGTTGAGAAGCGCAAGCCTGACTTTAAAGGCGAGTAAATGCCTCTGTCCATAGTCACTCATTTCTAAGGTGAAAAGTAGATACAGTACGCATCGTTTGGTACCGTACTAGTAGAATTTCATAAACTTTTGCGCGTATGTGCTCTTTGAATCTACCAAACAACCCCGGCTCAGCAAGCCAAAATTAATGCCACCCACATATGATCTATCGCATATCCATTTAGCTGCTAGACTAGCAAGGGAATAAGGACCATTCTATACGGATTTTGTTGAGATAGAACTTGGACGGTGTTCAAACACTCTAGCGGCTCCACACATTAGTTTTGTAGTGTCGTGTACATGGACAACAAAATGCGTTTACCATATGCATGCAGCGATTCTACTTAAATTGACATTTATTTATGGAAATCTGTGGTGGGAATGAAATAGAGCTGCCAATAGATCTGAGGCCACAAATGTAGAGGTCAACTCTAGGTAGCTGCCTCCAGAAACCCATCTAGACGTGGGTAGATACCAAAAAAAAATTAAATATTGAATTCAAATAATACTAGCTTGACTTTGATCTTATACCCACTAGTATTTTGGCCGGCTGTATTGATATGGGCCCACCACGCGACCGCGCGTCATGCAAAAGCGGGCCACGACGCAAGACTTTGACTGAGCTTGAAAGATGATAAAAATATGGCTTCGTCTACCTGCTCTGTTGGCTCTTATCGATTACTCTCCTTTATGTTCTCATGAAGTAAATGCGGGCCGAGCTTGTAAAATTCGTGGAGCGTAACACCTCAATGGGGAATTCCAAGCATAATCCCAAAAAGGAAAGCCCAATGGTAGCTGCTGATGTAAAGCGTACGTACCTCCCCAATCTGGACGACCAAGAATTTGCCAGTTGAAGTAGATTCAATGGCGCTGGTGTCCTAGCACAGTCAAGCCAATAAATGTACAGAGAGTGACGCTTTGGTATAAAGCAATATGTTTCCCAGCTCATTTTGTATCCCAGCAGATGTCCTACCGCATTGATCTCAATTATGACCCATACTCTGGCCAGATTCAAGTGTCCTACGATGATCGGATGCAAACCTGTATTGAGCAGATTCTCAACCCTGAGCTCCTTCTAGATAAATGGCCAGTCGATCAGCTTCCTGCAACACTTATCAAGTACAAAAGCTATGACGAGTGGGAGTCTGTTGAGAATGAGTTCTCACAGCAATGGGCCGACACACAAGCTCCTGCAACCAAGGCAATCGGTCCTCCTGACGTGGACCAACGCTCCAAGAGTAGCGAGTACTGTCCTACTGAGGTGTACAGTGAGCACAATGATTCTCATCTCAGTGATCATTTCAGCGACCACCCCAATGACTGCGATAGCAGCTTCAGTGATCATAATACGGTAGCACCACCTCCGAAAAAAGTCAAATTGGAGTATTATGACCTAAAAAGCCCAGATACTACCTCAGAGGAACTAGCGGCCAACGCCCGATTGACTGGCCCTGAACTACCCGAGTCTGTTCAATTTTCAAACATCATAGCTCTGCTCGAGAATTTGCAGCAAGCAGTGTGTAAAGTTCTCTGCAAGGAGCTTGTCAAACTGTGGATTCCTCAAAAGAAAAGCTCCTACCCCTACAAGTGTGGCGATCTTGCTCGGCCCCCCAACTGGCCACGCACAATCCCGCACTACCAGCCAGACCATTTGTCCAAGCGACAAAGAATGCGTCTGATTGCTTTTATTTTATTGCAAATAACCCCAGAGAGTCGCCGATGGGTGTTTAGCGTGGTGAGCTCGCGGATCAAATTGGGCGAGCCCAAATTGCGCGCCCTGGAAACGTTAGATATAATTTTGAACGAGGCGGATATTAAATTAATAACAGCTTAGATTTATGTGCAGAGAATTTGAGTGTTAATGCCAGCCAGGCTAGCCACTTCAGTGCGCGGCGAAATTTCGCGCAGTGCAAGGTCGGTGAGTATTTTATGGCTAAAGGACCCAAGCGGGGAGTGCTAGAGAAGTTTTTTTCGGTCAGTCTTTTTGGTAAATCTAACGGCAAGGCCATCTATATTTAGAGGTTCCGGCCTAGCTCTATTTTTCAGATTTACAGCGACTTTTGCTGCTGCAACTCAGTTATAACTGTAGAATGACTGAGAATTATAATAATTATTGCGATATACAATTGCTGCGTGGCTTGCAAAATTCAAATTGTCGCACGAGCTTCTAAAAAGAAAAAAATTTCGGCCATGCCCGGTCTGAGAAATGATTCAAGCCAAGGCAGAAAATCTAATACAGACTCCCTAGATTAGTGAAATTTCACCGGCAGACCTCGAGCTTTAGGGCTCGTTGACTCACCATCTTACACATGGCTACTGTCGTGCTTGGAAGCCAATGGGGCGACGAAGGCAAGGGTAAACTTGTCGATATTCTGTGTGACGACGTCGAAGTCTGTGCACGCTGTGCTGGCGGCAACAACGCTGGCCACACTATTGTTGTAGGCGACGTCAAGTACGATTTTCACATGCTGCCGTCTGGTCTGGTCAACAAGGGCTGCCTCAACTTGATCGGCAATGGTGTTGTGCTGAATGTGCCTGCCATGTTCCAAGAGCTCGAGAACTTGATTGTCAAGGGTCTTGACTGCGCTGACCGCCTTTTTGTCTCAAATCGTGCACAGCTTGTTTTTGGGTTCCACCAACAGGCTGATGGCCTCAGAGAGGCCGAGCTGAGCGGAAGCGGCAAAAAGATCGGTACCACTGGTAAGGGTATCGGCCCTGCCTATAGCACCAAGGCCACCCGCTCTGGTTTGCGTGTGCACCACCTCGTTTCCCAGGAGGAGGGTGCTTGGGCTGAGTTTGAGCGTGTATACCGCCGCATGCTTGAGGCTGAGCAGTCTCGCTACAATGGCTTTGAATACGACGCCGATGCTGAGCTCGAGCAGTACAAGAAGCTCGCCGAGAAGCTCCGTCCTATGGTTGTTGACAGCATTCCCTTCATCAACGATGCCATCAACTCCAAAAAGAAGGTCTTGATCGAGGGTGCAAACGCCCTCATGCTCGATATCGACTTTGGTACCTACCCCTACGTCACCAGTAGCAACACCGGTATTGGTGGTGTGGTCACTGGTCTGGGTGTGTCCCCTGCCAAGATTGGCGAGGTTGTGGGTGTTGTCAAGGCCTACACCACTCGTGTGGGTGAGGGCCCCTTCCCTACTGAGCAGCTCAACGCTGTTGGCGAGCACCTTCAGACCGTGGGCGCCGAGTTTGGCGTGACCACCGGCCGCAAGCGCCGCTGCGGTTGGCTCGACTTGGTGGTTGTCAAGTACTCCGCCCTCATCAATGGCTACACTGCGCTCAACATCACCAAGCTCGACGTTTTGGACCAGCTCGAGGATATCGAGGTCGCCGTTGCCTACAAGTACAAGGGTGAGACTCTCGAGTACTTCCCTGCCGATCTGACTGTTTGCGCCAATGCTGAAGTTGAGTACAAGTCCTTCAAGGGCTGGAAGTGCGACACTAGCAAGATTCGCAAGTACAGCGACCTCCCTGTGCAAGCCAAGGAGTACCTCGACTTTGTCGCCAGATTCACTGGCGTTCCCATCAAGTGGGTGGGCGTTGGTGCCGGCCGCGATGCCATGTTGGAGAACAAATAGGTTTATATTTCTAGAATTTATTGAAAATCTACGTGAGGTGGTCTTGGGCTGCCCCGGTCTGTGCGTGCTCATTGCGCTTGTACAGACAATAGTCGACCCACTTTGTTCTGTAGTTGGTAAACAAGAGGCGAGAAATAGTGGGTGTATTGTCGATGTCAATGAATTTGGCGCAGGTGCGCTCCCACTCGGGCAGCCACTCGCCAGCTGCTTCGTTGACGGGGGTGTCCAGCTCCACGATGTAGTCGCATTGCTCCACTGGCACAATCTTGGACGGATCCCAGATATTTTTGTTGTTCATTCCTTCGGGGATAGCTGTCATTGACTCAAAAACCCCAGGCAACATACCGTCAAACCCGCTCTTGATGAACCGCGGTTTGGCGCCCTGCACTAGGTAGGACGACGGGAACCGGTACCACTCTCTGCCATAGCACACAGTGCTGTTGGGCTCAACCGTATCGTAGATCTTCATGGGGGCCGTATAGTACATGACGAGCGCTAGGGATCTCAGCACTGACACGATGCAAATGCCGCCAATTGTTGCGCGGTAAAAAATCGTGGGGACTTTTGTGAATGAGTTGAGCACTTTCCATACCTTTGCCAAGGTAAATGAAGCACACAAAACAATCAGAGGATAAATAGGGTACAGGAACCGCTCCTCCTTGTGGGGGGTAGCACTCAGGATACCAACCCATAGGGACACCATTGCCCAAACTGAGAGCACAGGGCCACGGTTCTCAAACAGAGGAAGAGCGAATGCAATTGGCGCTAGTACATGAAAGTTCAACGCCAGGTTGAGCGCGTAGTAGGTCCATGGCTCCACACCAAAAATTTCAGGACCAGAGTCCTCGGAGGCAAAGAGGACATTGTAGGCAACAATATTAAAGGGAACAGCCACGAGCTTCTGATAGAAATACGAGTCGACTGCAACCACTGCGGCCAGCACCAGCGCAATTAGCTGCATCGAGCTGGTCACTGCCCGCAGCCATCTGGTCAGTGAGGTGCACTGAAGAGTAAAGTAGAGTCCAATAGGCAATGCCAACAAAAGAACAAATGGCCAGCCTACAAGGCCGCCTATAGCGATATAGACCAGGGCCTGGGTGATGTTCATGTTGGGGTCCTCCAAGAAGGTCGCAGCGGCCAAAGTGACAAAGTACATGCCAAAAGAGCTCGGCAAATAGGCTACAGAGGCGTGGAAAAGACCTGTGCAGGCTGCGCTAAGCGTCGTGTACGAAACAGCAGCGGTTTTGTCGTACTTTTTGATGGCCCTGACGAGCTTATACTCTGTGTAGGCCTCAAACAGGGCAAATACCGTTCTCAACGCGTAAAAGAGGTACTTTTCAGGCACAAATTTCGCCAAAGGCATCAGGATCAATGCGTGAAGATGCACATATGCCCAAGATCTGATGGCATACACGGGCGACCACTCCCACGTTTGGAGCCCTGTGCCGTGAGTTATAAAGTGAGTGGGCTCCCAAAAGTTAAATACCTCGTCGCAATCTGGAATTGGCGATGTGGCACCCGCCAAAAGACGGGCAAGGAGGATCATGTAAGGGGTGAGAGGAAAGGCTAGGCTAAATAAAGACTAAACTAAAACTTGGGGAAAGCGGTCAAGCTAGGGGCGCGGTACTTTGCGTCGTTGTAAACCGATTTGTTGACGTCAAAGTCCTCGACCTGGTCCATGATCTGTGCCTCCTTGTCGCGTATGCTTTTGACCCTGCGCACGTGGTCGCGGTCGGCTTCAGCCTCGAGCAGCGGCTGAATGTGATATCTACTCCATTGCTTCTCGCGGGCGAGCTCTGTGCGTTCTCTAATGCCACCGATGGTCAGGTAGAAGCCGTAGGCCATGATGCCGAGAGTGCCCCAGAAATAGATACTTGGCCTGAATCCACGCGAAGGAAGGTTACGTTTCCACTGGACAGGCGTGGGGTAGCCTGCCTTTGGCGGCATGTCCTGGTAGAATCGAGATGCCATCGTTTGGAGTTTTGGGTGAGGTAAGCGCAAAACCACGGCCACTTATAGGATAGTCATGCCGACCAAAATCACCAGCAAGAAGTTGGCCCTAGAGGTCATTGACAAGTACAAGACGTTTTTGTTTGACTGCGATGGAGTCCTGTGGTCCGGGACCCACCTGCTCCCCGAATCAAAGGAGACAATTGAGCTCCTGCGTAGCCACAACAAGCAGCTGATTTTCGTCACAAACAACAGCACCAAATCGCGCAAAGCCTATGCTGAAAAGTTCAAAGGGTTCGGCATTGATGTCAAGCCCGACGAGGTGTTTTGCTCGGCCTACTCTGCTGCAGTCTACCTCAAGCAGGTGCGCAAGCTCGACACTAGCAAAAAAGTGCTGGTTGTGGGTGAGAAGGGACTCGAGGAGGAGCTTCAGCAAGTTGGCTACACTACAGTTGGTGGAACCGATCCCAAGTTCAACGAAAAAATGGACGAGTCGGAGATTGTGCGTGACGAGTCCATTGGCTGCGTGCTTGCTGGTCTCGACACCAAAATCAACTACACAAAGCTGGCTTATGCCCAGGCCCAGCTCTTGAAGCACCCTGACACTATTTTCCTGGCCACTAACATCGATAGCACCTTCCCCTCTCACGGCCGCCTTTTGCCCGGAGCAGGTACTGTGATTCAGGCTGTTGCTACCTGCAGTGGTCGCCAGCCCGAGGCAGCACTGGGCAAGCCCTCCTCTAACATGATGGACTGCATCAAGGCCAACTACCATCTTGACCCATCAACCACGGTGATGGTGGGAGATCGCCTCAACACCGACATGGAATTCGGCAAGAGCGGTGACCTGGGAACCCTGTTTGTTTTGAGCGGCGTGGATAGCGAAGAAGCGATGCTCGAGGGCGGTGTGCCCGACTGGTACGCCGAGAACTTGGGCGAGCTCTACCGCTTGACCAAATAACCCTACAAAATTTAGCCTACAATTTTATAGACCCACCACGGCTTACCTACTAGGTATTACCACATGAGCACCGCCGCAGTCAATGATGAGACGGTGAGCGTGCCGCCATTACCAGATGCTCATTTTGCAGCCAAAAACGGGCAGCTCGAGGCGCTTGAAAAATTCACCACCGAGCAACTCAATGAGCAGGCCAGCGATGGCTCATACCCGCTTCATTGGGCGGCATCATCGAATGCATGGCTGGCTACTCAGTACCTTGTCAAACATTGCAATCTCGATGCAGTTGGGCCCATGAACACTGCAGCCCTGCACTGGGCTGTCCGCTCTGGCTATGTGTACACCTCCCACCTTCTCCTGCAGGCTGGTGCCAGTGCGTCTGCCTGTGATTCAGAAAAGTATACGCCCCTGCATGTGGCAGTGCACTCATCCAACGTGCTCATGGTCATTTATCTACTACACACCGAGCATCCCGCGGACGCGAATGCACGGGACGCTACAGGAAAGACTCCACTGCATTGGGCAGCGTATCAAGGCGACCACCTCAGTGTACTTGCGCTTTTACGCAGTGGAGCAGACCCCAATACCAGGGATAATGACGGATTCATTGCCCTGCATTGGGCGCTCGTGTCTAGGTCAAAGGGCTGTATCGAGCAGCTCGTGGCAGCCAAGAGCGACCTCAGCCTGAAAACCAGCACAGGAAAGGACTGTGATACAATTGCAAAAGAAATGGACTCTGTGCAAGAGTGGCACGAAGCCCTGGCACAGCTCGACCTCAGCCCATCGCTGCAGCCAGTGAGACGGTGGTTCTCCAAAACCTGGGCGAACATTTTCCTGTTTTTCCTCCCATTCGTGCTGTGCCCAGCCATTATTCTACTGCTCGAGTCAAAACGCACTGCTCTTTTCGCCCCCGTTTTGGCGTACCTGGTCAAAAAGTTTTGCGATGTCTTTGTGTATCCGTGCATTCAGGTAGGCCCTGGCGCCCTAGTGATAAGCACTGCACTTGCTGGAATCTACAACAGCATGTTCTTCTGGATCTTTGCTGTATACTTTGCGGTTGTGCTGCCATCAACGTGGAGTCAAGCCCCACTGGCAAATACAGCTCTGATGGTATTGGCCGCGTCTGCCTTGATAACTTATGGCTATACTGCTATTGCAGATGCCGGGACAATCAAGAGCGGCAACATTGGTCACCGGAGACAAGTCATTTACTCGTTGATTGATTTGGGCATCTACGACGGTGATCACTTTGACGTCAATACCTGGTCACCCAAGCCTGCCAGAGCTCAATACAGCCGCCACATGAACGCCGTGGTTGCCCGGTTCGACCACTACTGTCCCTGGGTCTACAATGCGATTGGCCTCAAAAACCACCGCACGTTCATGCTCTACGTCACTTCGCTAAGTGCAGCATTAGTGGCCTACTTTTACCTGTACTTTAACTATCTGGTTAATCTTGACCGGCACTCACTGTGGAATGCTGCGCTTGCCACACCCTTTGCATCCTTGATAAGCCTGGGCATTTTCTTTCAAGGCTGCTGGATCGTACTCTTGACTGCCACTCAATACGTGCAGATTGCGCGTGGTATGACCACGAGCGAATTCCAGCATGGCCCTAGCTTTTCATTCACAAGCCTACCCAAGGATCACCCCCTGGCTGCTCAACGCCCAGTAGCGGCACTTTTGTCTGAAGCCCCCAAGCCACACGGCCACTCGCACTCGCGCAAGGGCTTTGTGGGCACGTGCTTGAAGCTGCTTGGAGTCTCTCAAGCTGTGCAGACATCCCGCCGCTTAAAGTCGGCCAGCAGGCCCAGCTTTGGTATTTTAACAAATTGCTCCGACTTTTGGTGTACTGATTGGAATGTATTTAGTCGCAAGGGCAAAGGCAAATCCAATGGCAAGCCGTTTGACTTCATGACCCAGTGGGAATCGCCCTCAGAGGTGCGGGTTGCTGGCGCCGAGAGTGCCTTGAGAGGATTAGTCTAGTATTTATTAGTCGATAATTATTTATGCTGGTTTGCGCTCACCACATCAATTTTCCGCATCCCCACCATCAGCTAGCTGGAGCACGCACGCAGTGTCATCGATGGAGTGCCCAATATGCAACGAATCCATGGTATCGCAGCAACAGCTCAGCCAACACATTGACGATTACCACGAGCAGCAAGAGCCTGGTCTGTTGTTCCGGGACAAAACTGCGTATTTCAAGGAATCCCGCAAAGCCCACATTTTACAGAAAAGCCTCGAGATACACCGTCTAGAGACACGACTTGGTAACTTACTGGTCAATTTGAATGCCGTTGAAAGGAATCATCAGGGTTATCGGCGTCTGCTTGCCGAGGGGGCCCGCAAACAAGCTGAGCAAGAGCTCGTGCCCTGGGAGCCAGAGCAATCCGTGGATCGGTGCCGAATCTGCCAGCTAAAATTCTCTTACTTTAGCCGCAAACACCATTGCCGCGTTTGTGGCCGGGTCGTCTGCGGAGACGTGGACAGAGAATGCTCAATGGAAGTCGAGGCAAAATTGCTAGCCACCAAGCTGGGAAAGCACATCACAGAGACGTTTGCAGTGCGAATATGCTGTGATTGTCGAGACACAGTGTTTGGGCACCAGAACTTTGTTCAAGAGTGTGCAAATACTCCGCAATCAGTGAAGCAGTGGACTGCTCTAAAACGACGCAAAGCTCAAGTCGAGGCGCTGCTACCACAGTTCCAAAAGCTTGCAGAAGAGCTTGCAAAGGGCAAAAAAGATCCTGAAACGCTCTATTCAATGAAAAAAGTGCGAACACAGCTGTACAATGCGCTTGGCCAGTTTGACCAACTCACCAAAAAGCTGCTGGAGCAGAACCAAACCCTTACCGAAGAGCAGCTCTCCAGAATGATGCTGGTGTGGGCAACCGACTTTATGCAAATGGCAATGGCTCCCCTCCAGGCAATACCTCAAGTGATGCAAAACACAGAAGAGCCCAGAATGCGCAAGGATGAGGCTCTCAAAGCCCAAAATACTATGGTTGTGCTCCAAGAGCAATTATTTATGGTCGAGCAAATGGCTCTAAAGGCCAAAAAGAGCAGAAAATTCGACGAGCTGCCGCCGCTAGAAGCATCCATCAAAGATCTGCAAAATGAGATAGAATCACTATCCCTAACTTTGGGAACTCTCGCCCCAAAATAGGCTATCTTTAGTAGACTAGTGACTAGATTAGCGACAGTGACACCGGCGCTTGACAAATGCGACGCGTTTTCTGGCCCAAATCAGCTCTTGGCCACGAAGAGAGCATTGCTGTTGGGTGGAAGAATGGTGACGACTATGTGGTAACGTCGCTGCTACCTCAGTTGGAGGTTTATCTGGCAGAAAAGGTGCTACAAAAGGATCATCTGTTCAAGGGCACCAAATCACCTAAAGAGCTCTACAAGCGGTTTAATGGAGATAGGCTAAAGGTGCTGGGCACTGTCAACCACACTCAGCCTGACTGCGACTTTGTAGCCAGCACCAATCCACTCAAAATCACATTTCCCACGGACGACACATTAATTATTCTCTATGATTCACCCAACGCTCACTGGCTGAGCTGTCTGAGCATACAACCAATAAAATTGGACCTAACTGACTTTGATCGCACAACCATTATCAGCTCTGAGCACGAGCAAGAGCTGCTGGCTAGAAATAGCCATATTGCATTGTTGAAGAAAAAAGTAAGGCAGCACACGTCGCGAATAGGCAGGAAGAATGTGCTGGATACCTGCATTTCCCAAATCAATTGCTCCTACGAGCTGAATAGCATGCTTGTGGCCAACGCCGAGCAGCTCTTTCCAAAGCTAAAGCGCGAGCACCAGCTGTCAAGGGCCCGACGCCTCAGCCTGAGCGCACGTTCCTTCAGTCTGGAGGCCCAAAGAGCCTCTACAGGTCTTTTAGCCCGGCTGCTGCCGCTAATCATTTGGCTAATTATTGCATTGAGAGCATGTTGCGATCACATCCTTGACTTTTTGTCAATAGAGATCTCAGGGACAAGCCTCAATCACATGAGCGCTACATGCCAGCAAATAGACCTCAACATTCGACGGCTGTGCTACTTTCCAGAGCAGTTTCTTGTGGTGCGTAAACGAAGGCATATCTGGTTCACTCCAGAGTACAATGAGGAGTACATTCGATTTTACCAGAGCTTGTGGCTTGGTTTCAATGATAGAATACTCGGCTGGCTCGTTGGCACTTTTATTTTGAACCACAATAGGCAGATCCTCGATGTGTTTAAATATGTGTGCCAGGACATCTTGGGTAGCGCTGCGTTGGACCAAGTTACATGGCTCATGTCATGGCCAGGTGGCCTTAAATTGCACACTGAAATCACAATCTTCTTTGGAGGCGTGATTGTGTGGACATTGAGAGCATGGCAGGACCTCTGCCGGGCAAGCGTGCCTCTGTTACAGGTGGTAATACTGTTTGCAGGATATTTGGGAGCCTTTGGGGGCGTCACACTCCAAATTGCAATGCTCTGCGACGTTGTGTCAGTGTTGACGCTACCATTTTACAACTTTTATGTCTCCTTTGCCAAACTGTATCGCAACACCCTCGGGCTCTTTCTGTCCCTGTTTCGCCTATTCCAAGGCCAAAAGTACAATGTTCTGCGCCATCGTGTAGACTCTGAGGACTATGATATGAGCCAGCTATTTTTGGGAACGATTCTCTTCACCGTGCTACTATTTTTATTGCCGACAATTCTAGTTTTTTATGTCGCATTCACTGCTTATCGAATTGTCACAGTAGTGGGCCTTGCATCGCTCGAGATGCTGTTGACGTTCTTCAACCATTTCCCCCTGTTTCTCCTCCTGCTGCGGGTCAAGAGCCCTGGCCGGATCCCTGGCGGAATCATGATGGTTCCAGTTGCACAAGCTGGCACACTAGAGATGAAGAGCATTCCTCTCAGCCTCCGCCGGATTTTCCACCAGTACAATATGGTCGCGCACAAATTCGGCAAGCATTTTTTCAGTGCCAAAATTATTGGGGGGCTCCTAACCGGCCGGGTGGTGACGATTCAGCGCACAAAGCTGTATGTTATATTGTATTCGCTGCTACCCAAAACGCGTAAACCGGTGGGGCAACTGTATGATGATCTGTGCAGGGAGTTAATCTAGAGTTTTATGTAGATTTAGTGGTAGGCAAAGCCTGGTCCTTTGCCTTTTGCTGCTCAATCTTGCTCAAGGCGTAGACGAGGCCAGCAGCAAAGCCAAGAACAATTGCGCTAACGCTGGCAAATGTGACGGGGGCATCAAAAAAGATGAGGCCAAACACAGCGATAGGGAGCTTGTTGAGAGCACCCACCATCGAGTATGTGGTAGAAGAGGTGACGCGCACGCACCAACCAGAGCAGTACGAGATACCAAGCGACAAGACACCGGTGATCACCATGAGCATCAAAAGCGAGTTACGGGTCGCAGGAGGGAAGTTGGAGCTGAGGTTTGCGGCGCTCCAGTCTTCAAAGAGAATACTCCAAACAAACAAGACGGGGATAGACAGCAAGTTGTTGTAAAACATGGTGTCCATGTCCTTGAACTGAAGAACCTTAATACGCTTGCGCAAGTAGAGAACAAATGCGGCGTTGCTGAAGCAGTTGGCCATCATCCACACGTATCCAAGCATGGTCTCCTGGGTGATCACGGTCATTGAGCTGAGATCGCTCCAAGCAGCCACGACCGAGGACAAGATAATTAAACCGAATGAAAAGACAATCTTGGGGGTGACGCTACCACCAAACCAGAGCACCTCACCGTAAGCAATCAAAATGATGGTGACGTTCTTGAAAATAGTGTAGACAGGAACACTCAGGTACTGAATAGCCTTGGAGCCAGTGTAGATCATTAGAACGAGCAAAAACGAAATGGGGAACCACTTGCGGGCATCCTCCTTGTTGAGAGAGCGAAAGTTCACCACGCCCATGGCCTTGAGTGCGCACACAACCACAAGACACGAGATGGACTGGATGGCCAAAACGATGCAGTTCATGTTAAAATGCGCGCCGCTAAGAACGTACTTGTTGCCAAGCGTCATGATGATTGACGAGGCACAGTACGCGGCGATAGCCACGGCAGGATTATTTGCAGCGTCCATGGGATGTCGAGAAAAAGAAGGCTGACGCGAATAAATGGACGTGGCGCGTAGCGGGTGGCTAATGTGGCAACGTGCATACACTATCTGATCTGCGCATGGCGCGCGCATGCGTGTTACGTAATTTTTCACACTCCCACGTTTAGCAGCATACATCAAAATCCCACTCGCAGGAGAAAAAAAAAAAAGTCGTAGCTAGCCCTGCCAAGGATGAATGAAAACGACAGCGATGATGAGCACAACACTACTATGGGCACTTTGCTTAGGTCACAGCTAAGGCGTCAGGCGTCTTCGGTCCAGTCCAAATCGAAAAAGCGGCGAGGCTCTGTCGGCTCCACTGGCTCTGCGGATGCCCAGATCAGCGATAATGAGGCAAGCGATGAGTCAATTGGCGAGACTGATGAAGATGTTTGCTTCCCAGCTGATGATCCTGATGGGTTTGACCTAGACCAGCTCAATCAACTCTTGGGTGAGGCTACTCCTCTGGAGGAAATCCTCAACACCCAAATTAAATCTCCTGGGGATCTAAGGGTTGCATTTCTTCCAAACTCTGGGTCTGCAGTGCCCCCTATGAGTCTTCCCGACGCGGCTAAACCGATCAGCATACGGAGTGTCTCCACCACTTCAGACCGCAACCGTTTCAGCTTCTTTGGCTCCAAAAAGGAAACCACCGTGCATTCGAGCGAGCTCTCTACCCTAGTGGGCCCGCAAGAATCATTTTCCCAGCTGTTTACGCCTGCCAATGGCGTTTGGTGGTTGGACTGCGAGGACCCCAATGACCGTGAGCTCAAAGCCCTGACAAGGGCGTTTGGCATCCATCCCCTTACTGCCGACGACATTCGTACGGGGGACTCGAGAGAAAAGTTTGAGCTTTTTCGAAACTACTACTTTGTGTGCTTTCATACTTTTGGCAACAACCCCAGCAACGAAGACTACTATCTGGAACCGATTAAATTCTACATTTTGGTGTTTGAGGAGGGGGTCCTCACCTTTCACACGACGCCAGTCTCGCATTGCCGCAACGTGCGGCGGCGGTCTCGTCAGATTGGCGACTATATTGACTTGACGAGCGACTGGATCTGCTACGCTCTAATCGATGATATCACTGACTTGTTTGCTCCCATTCTGCACGATGTAGAGAGCTGCACTGATCGTATTGAGGATACAGTGTACATGGGCTCGGCGCGCGACATGAGCGGGACTCTGAGCACGCTAGCCGAAACCCGCAAAGTCACAATGAGCTTGATGCGACTATTGTCTGGCAAGGCAGATGTTGTGCGCGGCTACGTCAAGCGCTGCAACGAGCTCTGGAGCAACAACAGGGCCGGGCACATCACGCCCTACCTGAGCGATATCGAAGATCACATCCACACCATGTCGCAGAACCTGGCAGCATACGAAAAGATTCTGAGTCGCAGCCATTCAAACTACATGTCCTATCTGCAGCTCGAGTTTGTCAACGCGTCCAACCGCATGACCGCCGTTTTGTCAAAGGCGACCCTGCTGGGTACAGTTTTGCTTCCAATGAACCTAGTCACGGGTATTTTCGGAGTAAACGTGCTTGTTCCAGGCAAAAACGTCGACAACTATGGCTGGTTTTTTGGGATTGTAGGCACGATTCTTGTTGTGGCGGCAATCCTGGCGTTTGGCGCAAGTCTCTGGCTCAAGCGGCAGACAAGAACTGGCAGGGGTTAGATTTTTATTTATTATTAGCATTGTGCGCATCTACAAACGGAATCTAAATCCACAGCAGCCGCAGGCCGAACGCGAGCTCGCCAATCTCTTGGTCCTCCTCGCCAATCTGCTTTGCGCTGTCGGCGACCTCAGAGGCCTCACGCCAGGGGCGGCGGAGCATGCGGTCAACAAAGGCAGCATTGTCTTTGAGCGCCTTGGTGAGCTCCTCTCCGCCCTTCGTGGGCTTAATCTCGACCTGGACGTCGTCCGTCACCTGGAGATTGAGCTTCTTGCGGTACCGCTGGACACGGTTGACAAACTCGCGCGCAGTGGCCTCAGCCTTGAGGTGTTCATAGACATTTGTATCCAAAATAGCCATAATGTTCTCCTCGCATGCGGTTGCCTGGCCCTTTCCGGCCACCTCTGGGTCAATGTCGCGCACCACCTGGAGGTCACCAGCTTCAAGGGTGACGCCGTCAACCACTAGCTTGCCAGAGGTCATGTACTCTTCGATCGCACTTGAGGGGACTTCGGGAAGCGCCTTTTGCACGCGCTTGACATCCTTGCGCAGCTTGGTGCCCAACACCTTCCAGTCGGCCTGGGCCTTGTAACGCACGCCGTACTTGTTCTCGTCGCCGGTCAGCACGAGATCGTGGATGTTGAGCTCGTCGAGCAAGACCTGCTTCATTGTGGCAACGTTCTCCAAAAACTCCTTGTCGTGGTGGATCACCACAAACTGCTTGAGAGGAGTCTTGAGGGAAATAGTGTTCTTTTCGCGAATACCACGGCCCAAGTCAAGCACCTTGCGCATGCAATCCACTGTGTTCTTGGTCTTTTCGTCAATGAGCTCGGTACGAACTTGGGGGTAGGGCAAAAAGTGCACAGAGTCCACATTGCCAGTGACGTGCTCAGCGGGGATCAGGGGACGCAGCTTTTGGTAGATGGTCTCGCTAATAAAGGGCGTGAATGGTGCCATTGCGCGGACAAACACGTAAAGGGCCTCAAACAAGGTATTGATGGCATCCAAGGTATCCTCGAGCCCGTTCTCACCCTTGAGACGGGTACGGTTGAGGCGAATGTAGGTGTTTGTGAGCTCCTCAATAAACTCGAGCAAGCCAGGCACAACACCGTAGAGTCTGTAGGATTCCATCTCTGTGTGAATGTGCTTGAGCAGGTGCTGCAAAGTAGCCATGAGCCACTTGTCCATGACATTTTGAGAGACCCGTTGGGGGTTGTACTCGAACTTTTTACCAGTGTCCTTCTCAAGCAGAGCTACCTGAGCCTCTAGGAATTTGTACGAGTTCCACCAAGGGATCAAGACCTTGGAGACAACCTCGCGCACGCCCTCTTCCTTGAAGCGCAAAGTCTCGGCCCTGAGCACTGGAGAGTTGATCAGGTAGAGACGCACTGCATCAGCGCCAAACTTGTCAAAGATCTCGTTGGGGTCGGGGTAGTTCTTGAGACGTTTTGACATCTTTTTACCATCAGCGGCAAGAATAATACCAGTGACAGCGCAGTTCTTGAAGGGCGAAGCCTGGAACAAGTGGTTACCCAACACAGTCAGGGTGTAGAACCAACCACGGGTCTGGTCCAAACCCTCACAAATAAAGTCGGCAGGGAACTTGGTGTTGAAGGTGTCTTTGTTCTCAAATGGGTAATGCTGCGAGGCATAGGGCATAGAGCCAGACTCGAACCAACAGTCAAACACCTCCTCAATGCGGCGCAAATTGCCCTTGCCCTGCTTGCTAGGAATGGTGATCTGGTCCACAGACTCACGGTGCAAGTCAGTGATACCCTTGACACCACTGAGCTCCTCAAGCTCAGCAATGCTACCAACGCACACAACCTCCTTGTAGTCTTCAGATACCCAGACCGGCAGGGGAGTACCCCAGTAGCGGTTACGCGACACATTCCAGTCACGGGCGTTGCGGATCCAGTTGCCAAAGCGGCCCTCACGGACGTGGCCAGGAACCCAATTGGTCTTTTCGAGGTTGGCCAGAATCTGAGGAATAATGTCGGTAACACGAATAAACCACGCAGGAACTGCGCGGTAGAGCAAAGGAGTGTCCGAGCGCCAGCAAAATGGGTACGAGTGATTAACCTGCGCATCGTTAACGAGGCGGTCGCGGGACTTGATGTCCTTGATAATGGCGCGGTCGGCATCCTTGACATAAGTACCAGCCCACTCGGTAACCTCGCTCGTGAAGCATCCAGTGTCGTCAATGGGGCAAGGGCCAATCAGCTCAGAGGTGACAATACCGTTCTTGAACAAAGTGTCAAAATCGGCCTCACCAAATGCAGGAGCTTGGTGCACAACACCAGTACCAGAGTCATCAGTGACATAGTCGGCAGCAAGAACCTTGAAGGCGCCTCTGGGCTTCCACTCATTGGCAAAGTATGGGAAGATCGGCTCGTACTCAAGGCCAACCAAATCCTTACCTTGGATTTTCTCCAAAACGGTGAGCTGCTCCTTGGCGGGCTTTTTGTAAATTGTAGTGATGAGCTTCTCCAGGAGGATGTAGATCTTGCCGGTCTTCTCGTCCTTGATCTTGACATATTCAAAGTTGGGGTTGACTGCAAGTGCCAAGTTACTGGGCAAAGTCCAGGGAGTGGTAGTCCACGCCACGAATGCGACCGAGGGGTCGCTCACCAGGGGGAAGGCAATCGACACAGCGGGGTCCAGAACGTCCTTGTAGTTCTGCGCAGCCTCAAAGTTACTCAAAGGAGTGGTGCACCCAGTAGAGTAGGGCATAACTCTGTAGCCACGGTACACAGCGTCCTTCTCAAACAGCTGCTTGAAAGCCCACCATTCAGACTCCATGAATGTGGGGTAAAGGGTCTTGTAGTCGTTGTCAAAGTCGATCCAACGGCCAAGACGGCCAATATCTTTGCGCCATTGGTCGCTGTACCTCATAACGATCTTGCGGCACTCGTTGTTATAATTTTCAATACCCATTTTCATAACGTCGTCCTTGGACTTGATGCCGAGGGCCTTGTCAATTTCGTGCTCTACTGGCAGTCCATGGGTATCCCAGCCGAACCGGCGCTCTACGCTGTAGCCCATCATGTGCGCATAACGAGGCACAATATCCTTGATGGTGGATGCAAGCATATGGCCATAATGAGGGGTACCAGTAGCAAAGGGAGGCCCGTCATAGAATGTGAAGCTAGGCTTGCCTTCATTCAGCTTCAAAGCGGTTTGAAACGCATCGATTTCGTTCCAATATTTCAGAACTTCCTCTTCAGCCTTGGAAAAGTCCATGAGTAAGAGTTCGCCGAGTGACTGTCATTGAGACATATAGGGTTTGGCGTAGGGTTGGTTAGAGACATAAACTAGAGTCATCGGGCACACTATAAAATCAAGGCCAGCCAACAGGCCAGTGTAGTTTTCCACAGCGAAAAATCAATTACAGTCACACAACCGCGGTAATTATCAACTTGAAGGTTCGTCGCACTTGGCTTGCGAAATGCACGGCCCTCCAACAAGTTCAGGCCGGTCTAGTCTACAAATAAGACGTGATTCTCAGCCATTTTTCGGCTGCAACCTATGCTGATACTGTTGACTCTAGGCACCTGTTCCCGGGATTGAGCAAAATGGGGTTGGTCACAGCTCGTGCTTTTCGCAAAAAGTAGCCCACCATCATATCTGTAGCAGCCAAGCTTGCTTTCTCTAGCCGCAAGACTCAAAAGCCTGGGGGTACTGGTCCAATTGGCTCGGTGAGTCGCAGTTGTGTGCCCAACATTGACCCTTGTTGCCAAACACCGACCACCCTAGTCCACATTATTTTTTTTTTCGTATGCTCGTTAATATCTAAAAGTACCAAGCATCCCAAGGCAAAGACTTTGTCCAGCGCATCTGCCCTAGGCCAAACTAGCAATTTACTATACATTTATCAGCAAACCCTGCATGTTTCGGCGCTATCGGATCCTATCTGAACCTCCTCGAAAATTATCTTAGTCACTATCGATGCGAAACCTGGCTGGGGTTTCGACGATAGCCTGCCAGCGGTGCAGGCTGCGCAAGACCAGATGCGACCGCAATCTGCCAAAATGCAAAAGCTGCGAGCGTGCCAACGCGCCCTGCCTCACCACAGATCCCACCAGTGGTAGGGCCGTTCCTCGCTCGTACCTCTCACACCTCGAATCACGCGTTAAAGAGCTCGAGACCGAGCTAGCCAAGCGCGATGACAATAATCTAGACTTGGGTCACGTAGATGCTGGCTCATATCTGGGCGCGTCGAGCGGCCTGACCTTTTCGAGCATCCTCGGGGCTGCCCTCAAAGAAAATCTGCCCGACGCGCAAACACTGCAAACAACGCCGCGAAACGCGCCGGAGATGGCTCATGATGTTGTTTTGCCCTCAAAGCAACTGGCAGAACAGTACATTTCCGTCTACTTTCATGAGGCAAATCCACAGCTGCCTATTCTGCATCGTGAAGCATTCATAAAGGCCCACTTTGAGCCCGTATACGGCCTTCTCTCCCCAGGAACTAATCTAGCCACAGACAAAACAAAGCCGGCCCTCGAAATGGTGCTGGAGGAACCGCCTCCCGGCAGCTACTACCGGCTGTGCGTCGATACCGGCAACTACGCTTATCCAAGTGTAGCAGTGCGGCGCAGCCTCTACTTTCTATACAGCGTGTTTGCAGTTGGAGCTGCGTCGTGCCAGCAGGAATACGCCGAGACCCTCGCCGAGAGTTTGCATCTCACTGCCATGAAGTACTATAAAATCGTGCTGAGCTCGCCAGACAGACTTGAAGCACTACAGGGTGTGCTCTTGCTTGGTCTATACAGTGTAATGCGGCCTGCGTATCCTGGAATTTGGCATGTTGTTGGTACAGCGATGCGCATGTGCCAGGAGCTGGGTCTTCACAACGAGCGTCGTGCGCAAGATCCTGCGCTACGCGACCTTTGCCGTAGATTGTTTTGGTGTGCGTACAGTCTGGATCGGCAAATTTCAGTATATCTGGGACGCCCCCCTGGTATCCCCGACTATTGTATCCGCACACCGTTCCCAAGTGCAAAAGATGATGCGCAGATTCCGTACAAAATGAGCTACGATACGGACGCGCTCAACTCAGTGGTGATGAACAATGGAATCAAGGACGAGGAGGACTCGTTTACTCTTAGCAGCCCCAGCTATAAGCGGGTTGCACTAGCTATTTTCAAGCTAAGGCGCATACAGGGCGAAACACAAAGCATCCTGTACGACGGTAGGGAGATCCCTCGCAAATACACCGATCTTGCTCACTGGCGCGAGTCGATCTTGGAGGAATTGGAGACCTGGTGGAGGGATATCGGCGACTCTGAGAACTACAACTGCCAGTTCAACAGCAACTATTTACTTTTGAATTACCACCAAACGCGTATTCTACTGTTTGGAGTCTCTCCTGGAAACCCGCGGCCAAGCGAGGTGCACATGCTCATCATTGCCCATGCCGGCTTGCACCTCATTCGCACCTATAGCGAGATCTTTGCCGCAAAAACGCTCAATTACTCTTGGGCAGCGGTGCACAATATTTTTTTGGCAGGAACATCGTATCTGTACGTTCTTTACCACTCTCAATCTTTCAGGCAAAAGACGAGTCTCACCGAACTCGAAACGGTCGTTATTTCTGCACTCGAAGTTATGGACGCTTTGAAAAAGTACTGCGATGCTGCAGTTGCTTGCCACCGCTCCTTTACACTACTGTCCCAAGCAATTATCGAGCTTGTAAGGCGCGACAAGAGCGTCAACTCGACAAGCCCCGGGTACTCGGACGGCGACAATGACTCGATTGTGTCGTTCCTTAATAATGCAGCAGACGCCCCCACACCGCTGCTCCTGCCCCAAAGCGTGCCCCCCATTCGAGGACAAACACAGTCCCCCTTCCCGCGCAGCATCTACAAGCCTCCACAAGCGCAGCGCTCAGGTTCTCGCGAGCCCCTCAGCCTGGACGAGCCCGAAAATGGCGGCGAGGTTTACGATTTCCTAAATGAGATGCAGCAATCGTTTATTTGGAACAACTTTTTGAACCAAAGCACCCAGCCGCAGGGGTACGAGGAAGAGCAGTACGAGAGTGAGACTTTTTATTAGCGATAGATTATTTATTGAACTTGTAACTAAACAGGTGAAGCTTTGGCTATAGAACATATTTTATAAGGGGCAATACAATAAATTAGATCCGCATCTTGCGTTTGGTCCTACGCTTGACAAGCACAGGGACCTTTTCGTCCTCAGATTGAGAGTCCATCTCGGCATCTTCTTGTTGCTCTTCCTCCTCCTCGGACATGGACTCCTCGGCCAGATCGGCAGCAGCCTCCTTGGCAGCAGCGCGCTGCAACTCAACATCGCGTCTGCGCAACAGCTCAGGGTTCTGCTCAACCAACTTACGGTCGAGATCAAGCTGTCTGGCCTTGTTGCCGCGCATACGGTTCTTGTAGAATGCCCGCTCGCGGCGCTTGCGAATCTGCTCGACACGACCCATGGCCTCAATGGTCGTTTGCACAAGCTCGCGGTTGTAACGAACAGGAATGTGGCGACGCTGGTTGAATGCAAGAGTGGAGTCAACAACCATTTCCTTGCCAGCGGCTTTACGGAATGCCTTGGTCCATTTGAGTTTACGAGGATTTCTCTTCAACTTAAAGTTGTTGTGACATTTGGACTTGCAAAAGCGAAACTCCTTGGCGTCGTTGCGTACCATCTTGATACCATGCGATGGGTAAACCGGTCCCGAGCAAAAGTGACAAGTCTCGACACGCATCTAAAGAAGAGTATTTTTTTCAGGGTAGGGATCTGATAAATTTTGGAGAGGGCGTGGCGCCCGGTGGCGTCCCAATTGCTGAGTAATGAAGGGGTCTTATAGTGCTCCCCCTCTCTCTAGGCCTGAGGCTCGTGTGGGGCCAAGTGAGCCGGCGCAAATGAGCTTGTATAGTTTTGTCGAGTTCTTTCTGTCAGTGTGAAAGCTAGCTCATATTCGACTTTTTTTGGCAAGGCGTGACACGAAATTTTTATTGCCTCAGAGCTCAACATTGTCTTGGCAAACACACTGCTCCCGCTGGATCTCGTCACCATACACCAATTGCATCTTAAACATCCTAGTAACCGGCCGTAGCCCTACTTTTTGCCCCCGCGAAATCCCGCTGCACCCCGCCGCTACCCCACTGCTGTTTCAAATTAGCGATCCCCAGACTGGTCAAGAAATATATGAGCTTGCCCCTCAATTAGCCACCCTGGTCCCGTTATCAATAATTGCTCTTGCAAATTTCAGCGCATAAGAGCTTGCATGCGGCGATAGCGCAGCATGCATGTGAAGCTCGAACCTTGCATTGACAAGCTTTGTGAGTGAAAAATCACTTTAATTGCAACCCTCTTGCTATCTCCAATATTAAAATCCTATTTCAAACACTATCGTAGACACAGTCAATGTCATGCCACGCCCCGCTAAATTTCTAAAAAAAGCAGTTTACAATACAAAGCTCCGTCACCAGCCCTTTTCACCTAGCTTGAGGCAAATTTTCTTCATGAATTCCGTATCGAGTAATAGCAACTTAGAAATTGCCGAGCCGGCGGTCACACTCAGGGCTTACACACAGCGCATATGTGAGATTGACACGGCGATAATGTAGAGCCCCGCAGTTTGAGTATCGGGTAACGCCCCGATAGCTCCAAACAATAATCTGGCCCGACGATTTACGCACTTTTCGTACTTTGCCAGCTCCAGCTAAAAAAAATTCTGGAAAAAACAACCGCATCTTTGCTTATATAATTTACCTTGACGTTTTTCAGCACTCTCTCGCTGCTGCTGCCTATTTCAATCTATCTTATCGATTTTTCAGGCATGACAGGTGTTGTTACAAGTAACCCTCCACAGGATCCCTTGATCAAATCGGAGAATAATGATCTTAAAACAGAAGAAAATATTCCCATCGCACCTTCTGCAACTCCGGCAGCTTCTCGGGGGACCGAGCAGCCACGACCCGGGGCAACAGTGTGCCAAAACTGCCTTACAACTACGACGCCACTATGGAGACGAGATGAGAATGGCCAAATTCTTTGCAATGCCTGTGGACTTTTCTTCAAGCTTCACGGCCGCAGAAGACCGATCAGCCTAAAAACCGATGTGATCAAGAGCAGGAATCGCAGTCGCAACACCTCACTGAGCCGTCGTCCGCAAACAAAAAGAGCGAGAAATAGCCCACGGCCTGAAGACGAAAAGCAGCGCAGTGTTTCAACGGATCGGTTCGGCCAAACCAGTGCGCAAGCTTCCAACCCTTCTCCTAACCAAGTTCCAGTCCAAGCTCTTGGCCAGGCTTCCAGCCAGACCCCCAACCAGGTCCCCCTGGTTGCACGGCCACCAGTTGGCACCACCAATGCTGCTGTTGCGTCCCCCCTTCCAGTCCAGCCCAGTCCCAGTTCAAACGTGAACAGTCCCCGTGTGCAGCCTAGCCCAATGGGTTTTGTGCCATTCGAGCAGCCTACACCGGTGCGCACGCCGACTAATTCCTTTCCACTACCCCCTATTGCATCAGCCGCATCTACTCGTTCCCCCGAGCCTAGCACTAATTTGGGTCCACCCAACATTCAATTAATGCGCGGGAGCATGAGTGAGTTGTTGCTGCCACGTTCTCCTCCTGAGGGCCTTGAGAGAGTGCCACCACTTCATCACATTTCTGCCTCGGACCTGCACGAACAGCAGAGGTTGCCCACCATGCGAACTCCGTCGCAAACAAACTCACCAAAGAGCGCCGAGGATCTCAACAAAGAGCTGTCTACCCGCGTCTCTGAGCTCGAGCTCGTCAATGACTTGCTTAAACGGCGCATTGCCGACTTGGAGTTTTCTGAAAATCAAGCCAGGCGCACCGCTTTGGACGCCCAGCAAACGGCAGAGAATTTGTGGAAACAAATGACTCTGCTCAAGGAGTCGCGGCCACATGCTTGAGTCAAATTTTATCCCTTATTTATATCTAGACTAGACCTTCTAAACCCATATTGCCATCATTGTCATTGCTCCTGCTCCTAAAAGGGTTGCGAGGTATGCCCCACACCACACGGCCAGAGAGCTGTCTAGAGTGTCCCCCAGGAGCTCGCTGGCAATAAGCTCCACAAGCCCAGTATAGAGCAGAACTCCAGAGCTCAGGGCATCGAAAATGCCCGTTAGCTTGTCGCTTGATTCAAAGCCGACCAACCCAACCAGCATACCTAGTGGCGTAGCAAGGGCATACCCCCAGGCTAGCATATAAGGCTTCCATGGCTTGTCCCATTCAAACGAACCAAGGCGAGCACCTAGCCCCAGCCCTTCAAAGGTCTGATGCACCGAGATTGCAATTGCCAAGGCCGGTCCAGTTGAGACCGCACATGAGATTCCAATAAATATAGAGTGAAAGACAATGCCGCTCTCGAGGATTAGCAGAGATCCAATAGAAGACTGTGTTTTTTCAACATTTGTGGTCATGTCAACATAGCCATGGCTGTGTGTGTGGCCGTTCCGCTTTTGAAGCCCATCAATGACAATCACCACAAAAATCGCCAAAAGGCTGAGGGCGTATGCCAGGGGAAAGTCACATAATCCCTCGAGCGCCTCATTGGCAGGCTGAAGCAAATGTACCAAGCCAGTGGCCAGAATAACCCCCGAACCAAAGTGTCGGCAAACAAACAGTACCGCGGGAGGGAGGCTGTTCACCACCGGCAGGAACACGGCAGCTGCTGAAAACGTAAAGATGAGCAGCAATTGTACCAGTTTGTCTATCATGGTCTGTCAAGACTGATGGCCACGTGTTTTGAAGGGCAATTCCAGTTGCATGCAGCCATCCCATTTGGGCAGGTACCCGCAGCTAAACCTCAAGGGTGTACCCTAGAGGTACTCAAGCGTCCCTAACAGTACTTTAAATTATTTAAATTAGATTTTCTCCTCCTTAAGACCGTGCTTCCAGAAAATAAGGTAAGGAGTGGTACCATCCTCGCGCCAGTTACCGAGGACAACCATTCCATCGGGGTCCATGGACTCACCGGTGTAGAACTCGTAATCCTTGAAGTTGGAGACGACCTTCTTGACGTAAGTGGCAGCGCCCTTCTCGAAAATGGGGATAGCCTCGGGGTTGGTCTTCTCAAGGTGAGCCTTGACCTTCTTCATGTAGCCCTTGATGTAGACCATGAAGGACTTTTTGTCGAAACCAGACTCAACGAGACGGGAGTTGTAGACAACGTTGTTGACCTGGATGGTCTCACCGTCGTCGGCACCATCGTCACCACCCTCAGCGGAGGGGTTGGCACCAATATCAACGTCGGCACCAGGCTTCATGGAAACCATGGCAGCGTCGACCTCGTAGACGACGCCGTCGACCTCGGTAAAGTCGAAAGCAGAGGAGAGGAGCTCGTCGCCAGACACGATATCAGAGTAAATCTTCATTTGAAAAGAGAAAAAATTTGGGCTGAAATTTTATGTAAAGATATTGGGTTAGGGTTGCCATGTGGGACTTTAAGCACCTGCCCCCTGGAGAAGGGGCGCAGCGGAATCTGGTGCTGCATAGTCTTGGCTACGAGCGGAATCTGCTCTTTTGTCAAGAGTAGACCTGGCTAGGTGTCAAAAACGGACCACGTGGTCGCCTATGCATGCGAGTCATGTGTGAGAGGGGGGGTAGAAGATTGGTAAATACTCTTCTTCAATAGGTGGCTTCTTGTGCATGTATGTAATCGCCATTTCAGCATTAATGCCCAAATATTAAGATTGATTTATATGCATCACTCCTCAGCTCTGGACTCCGCGCCTCATTACACATGCTCGCGGTGGTCACAGAGACTGCTCTCTTGAGACGATGGCCGCCGAGCTTGTACGTGCGGCTATGCTCTCAGCTGCAGGACTCAACTGATCAGCATACCGAAGCCACCGAGTACCTTATGGAGCAGCTCAAGACACCTCAGATTCCATTGTTTTATGAATACATTTTACAGCTCTGTCTCGAGCCCAAATCGCTGCTTTCAATTGAAAAGTTGCTTGGCCAGTGGTCTTCTGAAAACTGGAAAGAGCGGCCTAGCTCCATGCGTAGATGTATGGCATATATTGCAAAGGACTTGGACGCGGTTGAAATTTTCGACAACCCCGATGCGGCTGCTCGAGCAATTGTAGAACTGGCTAGGCAGGCTCATAGTGGGTGTACCGAAAGCGAATTTTTTGTATGCAAGCTTGCAGAATCGTCCATCTCTGCCAAACTACTCGAGCTCGTCCCGACCCTTGGGGACGATCTCAAGCAGATCGACACAAAGTATACCGACATGTATGGATCTCTGGGCGAAAAACCTGGCATCAAACGCATGAGCTACACTCCTGGGCGCACGTTCAGACTAATTTGGCTCAATGAGTTTATCGGCAGCTGCATTCTATATCCCGAGGAAAAACTATTTGAGGAGCAGCTGGACATTATGTGGCCCAATGAGAAACTTGTTACACTAGTTTTTGAGCTAAGCCTCACCAGCTTCGACGCCTATGCTGGGGCATTGGAGCTAAAAACTCAGGTTTCTGTTTGGAGCTGTTTTATCACAAAGAAGCTACCGCTCGTACTAAGAGCGCTTGCAAAGGGGCAAAAGCTTGACAGTGCGCTCAACAGATTGTTGACCACTATGGACAAGGAGGTTGCAGCCATTGTGGACTCGGTGGGTGCTCGTATCGAGTTCATCCGCGCTTGTATTGACCTTGAAATCTGCGATGCATCTGTCTTGCACGCCCTGCACAAAAGCTACCAGCCCCAGCCTGAAGAACTAAGTACGGTAGCCGGCTATGCAGCAGGAGAACTCGGTAGGCACATCACTACAGAGACCACTTATGCTTCCTCGCCAATTGTGAAATTGGTGCTTGCTCTTCCCCAGCTCAAACCGCAAGCTCAAGAACTAGTATCACAGGAACTACACAAATTTGTTCGCAACCCACGCGCCTCTGTACGACTGTTGGCCTACATGAGTACCGCTCTTTTGAGCAACCCTGAGCTATGTGACCACTTGTTTATGCATGTACCCACAAAGTACTTTCTGGGGCACCTGGTGAAACGGCTTCAGAGCCTCTCAAACACTACGGGACAGCTACAGCTGTTTGGGGATGTTGGCCTGGTCCTCGCCTTTTTACGGTTCGTGATACACCGCTATGATATTTTTATTGGGGTTACTGAACAGCAAAGTCACTGGGCCTACAAAAATCTGTTTCAAGAGACCGCTTCCAACAACTTTGAGGATATGACCCCCGGGCTGCAATCTCTTTTGGGAGCATGGATCAATGCAGTCAATGGCCGTGGGTTTGACGACTGTCTCAAGACGGTATCTGAGGTTTATGATATTCTGCCTGCATTGATAAAACAACTAGCGCTGGCGCTAGAAAACGAGGTATTTGGAGTGGAGTCCCTGAGAAGTGGGCTTCAGGTCTTTTTGCAGCCATCAATGCTGTCGCTGTTGCCGATCCTTTTGAATTCGATATTTGAAGACCTGTGGGCACAGCTCAATGTCAAGGCAAACAAGGAAATTTTGCGCATAATGTTGACTGGGTTGCAGGGGGAAGGCCCCGAGAGAATCGCAGTCATCAACAGTGTTGCGCCACTGCTGAAGCGCAGTGAGCAGCTCGTCTCAACTGATTTGATCAACCCACTCTTGATGCGCGCCGGACAGTACGAATTCCCGAGCCTCCAACTCAAGGGCAGCTTCATTTCGGCATTTCAAACTGCGCTGAAAAATCTCGCACAATGGCAATTGGAGCCACTTGGAGTGCCCATTGTCGATAGTAGGCTCTACGAGATGGGGCTCAGCTATTTCGGTAAAGAGGAGATCATGCGGCTCGTTGCACAGCTGCCCGAGAGCGTCGCCTCGACAGATATCCAAGTGGCTATACTGGTCGTCTATTGCGCGCGTCTGGTAAAGCAGGTCAACTCCCTCAATCTTATTCCTCGGGGGATTTTCTCGGATGAGATCACTGAGCTTGCAATGAGATATGTGGAGAGGTTCCAAGCAATCTTCGAGAAACACCTCGACATTCCCGATGAGCCGCAAGCGCAAGACGATGATGTGCCCATTTTCACGCAGGTTATGCCTGACTTTCAAGACGACAGGCTAGGCGGGTTTGATATGGACGCGCCCATGGGCCTGGACGAGCTCGACGATGCCATGAACGGGGACTTTTTTTGAGTGAAATAGACTAATGCTATAATAAATAACTATATCGTCGCCAGGACATCAACCATTTTAGCTACTGCCTCAATGTGCCACGGGATAATCGTCCCCGTAGGGCTCACGCCGATATGCTGTGCCAGCGAAGCCAGGCGCCGGTACTGGCCCAAAATTTGTTTTGTGGTACTTTTCGTGACTGAGGTTCCATAAATAACCTGTACCTCCAGCTGCTGGTGCCCGTCTTTCCACGGCTTGATGAGCATTCCCACCGCTAGGACCGGAACCAGGCTGGTGTAAAGTCTACGCTCGAAAACGATACCGTGGGTTTCGTCCATTGCGTCCACAATGATTTGCTCTCGAGCATCTGTATTTTCGTGAGCAAACAGGTTTTCATTATCCACAAACAGTGGCTTGTGCGGAATAGCAACAATAATAAAATTTCCGCTGGCAATTTTCAGCCAGAGATCCAACTCTTCGGAATCAATCTCACCATTCTTCGTGATGGCGACCCGCCACTTGTCTGGAGCGACCTTTTTGGGGCATTGGCTGCACACAAATGCGGTGCGAGACCACACCTCGCGCATCGTTTCCTTGTAGTCTACAATATGAAACGCCTCAATTCTCGTCACACTTGCCCATTGATCTGACCATGCTGCTGCCAAGAATCGGCCGCAAGGGCTGCGAAGATATGCCAGGTGCATTGTTGGATCCACGTCCAGAATTTGGGCAGGGGGGTCAGGATCAAATTTGAGGTTGATACTGTGTGGTACTAGCTGTGCCAGCTTAAATGCTGGCTCCTCAATACTGCTTGTGGTGGCATAGCGGGGAAGCCATCGGTCGTACCACTGTAGCGAGGCCTGCAAGAGGCGCGCCTGCAGATATTGCTCGCCGGTGTAGATGTTTTCCAGCTCACGAGTGTAGAGTACTAGCTTGATATTTGGCAGCCCACTCTTGAGTGCGAGGTATCCGCGAATTGCAGGCAAAACCGAGGCGCGCCGCGTGGCCGGCCACGACATGACAATCAAGACCCGGGCACTTGCGTCTACAGCATTCAAAAGACACCGTTTGATCACCGAGCATGCACTCTCAAATAGCTCTCCCAACGTGTCGGGATTAACGTATTCCAAGTCGGCACTAATCTCAAAATTGCCGTCCTTGACGGGCCCACTATCGAGAGGGGTGATTTTGCCAAGCTCGCACTGCTGATAGACGTATTTGAGCTTCTCAAAAAACCTTTTACGCGAGTATGTTCTGGACTCCGCCTTGAGTCCTACGTGGATCATGGTGATATCGCGTTTACCGCCCAATGGCTCCAGCCCAAATGGCTGCCAAAATCGGAGTACAGGTGCCCTGGCCTTGAGTCGCGTCTTTGTCCTCGATATGAGGTAGAGGGGCTGGCTTAGCAGAGTGAAGTTATTTTCAGTAGATGATGCTGTTTGCTGAGAGGGAGCCACCTCAACACCAGGGATAGCCGGGGTCGCTGGGCGACTCGGGATGTTGATTCCAGAATTCGACAGCTCCGTCAAAGAGACTATTTGTGCTGTCGGATAGAGCCCTTTTAGAAAGAACCGGCTCACAGGCACATGTCGACCCGCACCTAGAATACCCTCGCACAGCCTCTTTGTGTTGCCATTGTCCCATACGATTTGTTTCAAAAGCTCAGCGATGCAGTCCATAGACCAACTTTGTGCCATTGTCTTGCCCTCTCCCATCAGTACGCTGAGCCATTTCTCCATTTGCGGCTCCTGCTCAAGGCTAATCTCAAACGACGGTGCCGCTTGAGTGTCCACCACAAATGACCACGGGTCAGGAACACGGCTGGGCGGCTCTGGCTCTGAAAAGTCAGAGTCGCTTTCTTCACTCGAGCTGGTGTGGGCCTTGGGTTCCTCTTCATTCTCTTGAACCGTTGTGAAGAAGCGGCCACCCGCCGAGTACTTGAAGTCCATTTCACTGGCCAGATTGAGCGGAGCAAATCTCCCGGTCGCTTTTTTGTGGGGGCTTCTTTGCAGCGGGTTAGCAGCCCGCTTGTTTGTCTGAATCTCGACTTGTAGCGCTGATGTCTGCGACAACGCAGCGGCCGGCTCGAGCGCAGCTGGCGTGGGGGTTTCCTTGGGTAGAGGGGTATCAAAGTAGCTAAAGTCTGCCAGCGTTAGCTTGCCATCCCAGTCGTCCTCGTCCTCTTCATACTGTTCGCGTTGGTTGTTCACCGCTGGCTCGTCCTCGTGATGGCGCTTCTCTGGCGAATTGTCGTGCGGCGTGGGATACAGCCCCTCACTTGTCCCCAGGGGGGTGGGTGGAGGAGGAGGCAAAGGGGGCAGTGAAAACGGCGTTGGGGCCTCAAAGTGCAGTTTGCCTGTTTTCACTGTTTCCCTCTTGGATTCTCTCAGCTCATCTGCTTGCTCGGCGAGCCGGGCTTCCCAGCTCTTGCTACCGAGCCAGCTCAAGTTTGGCTGAGTTTCCTGGGATGTCAACACCAGGCTCTGCGGCCACAGAAATTCAATGTCGTCGCAAGCCACCTGGAACCACAAGTCTTCATCTAGGGTTGTAATACTGATGAAGCAGAACTCTGTCAAGAATTCCATGAACTTGCGTACAAGCCGAACCGACGGGGTCACGCTGGCGTCCATGATCCGAGCCAGTCGGCCAAACGGTGCAATGTACACAATCGGGGTTGATTTGTCCACCACAGGTCTCAGGCACGCCAATTCGCGCGTGACCTTGATGTGCAAAACTCCTGTCAAGGTGATGGCAGGCACAATGTGCAGTAGCGAGCCATCCTGTTTGTCCAACAGCGATGAGCCAAACGGCATATATTCTTGCTGGGTGGATAATTGAGCAACGATTGAGTGCTTGACAGCCTGCAGGTATTTCATTGACTTTTCTCCCTCGAGCTTTCCCGAGATTCTGCTTGGAGCAAGTGCGGCCTTTTCCCTCAAAACGAGCCCGAGATCTTGAGGGGGATCGGGTGGTACTTCATGGGTACTACCAAAAACCCACAATTCAGTGCCGGCCACATGGCACAGGACCTTTGGGTCGTCGCAGCGCAGGGCAACGGCTGCCCGTAGAATCTGGGTAGGATCGCCAGTGTGGACCTTGTAGAGAATCTGTGTAACCTGGATCACCTCGAACCAGTCATTAAGGACATTCTGAGGCTGTATTACCATCCTCACTCACCAGCAACTCGAGCAAAGCAGATGTGTAGTGCTGGTAGGGTGAAGCTGATCTGATCTGGGGGGGAGGGGGGGGCGTGTAAGCCTGGGTGGAGGCACGGTGTGGCCTTGGCCCTGGTGGAGGACGCCGAGCGTGGATTTTGCAAACCAACAAGAGCCTGGGCCAAAGCTTTCAGCCGCCAAGAGAATTAGATTCCTCTGCTCGCGACCCACTTGTGCAATCAATGCACCACGCCACATGCCGACTTGCGATTCAGCAGACGCTGAATTGGGCATAATATCTTGCTTTTAGTGCAAATAGTTTAGAGTTTACCTACTTTTGGCCCTTTTTTCAAACAACAGCTGTGCAACTAAATTGGAGTCTACAAGTGCCACAAACGACCCCAGCGGAACCGTAAAATTTTGCATACTCAAGTATAAACAACAACTACCGATAAACGAGAGGCGAACCGCATTAGCTGGGCAATTCCGGGGGTGGTTGGCAGAATCGAGCTCTACATTCCGCGCGACGAGGAGCGTTGCTCTGGATACCCCTTCCCCTGGCGGCCCAGTTGCTGCGAAGTGCTGGCCACGTGCAGGCCAACAGGCGAGTAAAGCAATAAGTAAATACATAAATATAAAACTGTGACCGAGGCTCAGCTACTGGAGGGCTTTGGAGAGCCGACTCTCAGGCCAGTGGCTGGGTTGATGATCTCGAGCGCCTTGCGGAGCTGTGCAGGTCGGCGCACGGGGCTCACAATCTCAGTGGAAGCGTACGAGTATGAGTGAACTGGGGTTTTGGGGCTCGTTGGGAGCTGAATGATTGGCTGTGCAGTGAGCTGGGGGCAGAACTCGTGGTCGTCGTCGGGGTCAAACCCTCTGCCTGCGTCATAGCGTAATTTGTAAACAAGAGGGTCCTGCGTCAGGACCGGCGAGGTGCTGAAATAGGAACCTTGCGAGGATGTAGGCGATGTGCTATAGTTCATGGTTGAGATGTCGAGAGGCTGGAGATTTCTGATAAGAACTGAGTAAGGACTGCAGATCACGTGACCTAAGCGATGCACGACTCGACCATGACGACACTCGCCTCAAGGCACTGGCATTCGGCTATATCTGGGGGGGTGCAGGGCCCCGACCACAAATTCAAGAAAGACGAGAGCTACTTACTGCTAAAAGGGATACGTGATTGTAAATTGCGCTAATGCCTTGTTTCCCGTCGCCCTCCTCCCAGCTTTCCCAGCATGGGCCCGGGCTGTAGTGGCCCACAGTCCCGCGTCATGATGAAAAGGGTTCGGTTGAAAGAAGGTCTATAAATATTTAGGTGTCACATATTCGGCTGAAGATGGAGCGGAGGATTGAAGGCCCGTCAAACTGCAGCTGCTGCGCCAGATTGTTGAGCGGTCGATTTTTTTTTTTTGATGCGTGAGGCGTTAAAGTTCGCCATAAATAGGAGAATTATGCAAATAATCAGCGCATAACAAGGGGAAAGCGAGGAGGGTGTGCGGACGCTACAAGGGGGTCCACAAGGGGAGGAGGAGGGGGAGGGGGAGGGGGGGTGGGGGAACCCCGGGGTGCCAGGCAGTGCGCTCACAGCGGCGGCAGTGGTGGTAGCGGCTTGCTCAGAATGTGCCGCTTTTTGCTCCTCGAATCATCAGGCATGAGTTCCTGCACACTTGGTAAAACGCCCTCATCCTTGCGAAAATCATCCGGACCATTCAAAACATTGTTGAGCCATGCGCTAGTCTGGCTTTTGCCGCTTTTTACAGAGGTGCCGCTGCTAACAGAGTTGATGGAAAGCCCCGACTCCACGGAGTGGATCGAGGATGCAGACGACATGACCGGGCTACGGGGCGCATACTGGGTGTTCCCGAACGGAGGCAGCTGCACTGGATCGCTGTGCTTGGCAAAGCTCAGGTCCTGCACTGAGGGCAGCGACTGCTGCGGTGAGCTCCGCACGTAATAGTAGGGTGAATGCGCCGAACTCGTGGATGAATGCGAATGAGTTGGCGTGTGATGGGGTGATTGACCTGAAGGGACTGGGCTCGGGGCGCCAGGATACTGGCGATACGCGTGAAAGAGTTGGTTGTCGTTGGCGTGCACCGTTTGAATATGCTGGCGCTGATTGTCGAGTCGCGAGAACGACCGGCCACACTCGCACTTGAATGGTCGCTCGCCAGTGTGTTTGCGAATGTGCCGCGACAGGTGCTCGCTACGCGAGAAGGTCATATTGCAATCTCCGTAACCAGTACATTGAAAGACTTTAGCGCCGCGCTGTTTTGCGCTGCTTTTGGGAAGCTTCGGGGGCATTCCGGAGCTGAGCTCCTCCATGTCCAGGTCCATGAAAGAACAACGTGTGGGTTCAACAAGAAGAGAAGGCACTCGCGCTCACCTCATCACCCTTGGGTGTGTAAATTATACCCTAACCCAACCGTCACTCATGCAGGAGCGTATGTGCAGTTTGTTTCGAGTTAATTAACTATTTAAAGACGTGGCACGGTGCTTGCTCTCAAGAGCAAAGCCGATCTTTTTGCATTAAACTCGCAAATCTTGTCTCACTTTAATCTGCCTGTGCAGCAGACAAGCTTTCTGTGCCTCTGTAATATCGTGCTTGCATGGATCGCCTGTTTCAAAGGCTGTCTTTAGCTTTTCTTGTTAATTCTAAAATATAGGCTGGCCGTGACCGATGGTTATTTTTTTTTTCTGTGGGGATACGCCTTTGTGGAGGATCGCCGTCAAAAATGACAAATCGCTTCTGTCGTTTAATTTTTTGGATGAAACGAGCCAGGCAGCCCCTCGAGGATGGCGTGGAAAATATAGCATCAAAAGAGCCTCGTCTTCCCAAACGCAAGGTTGCGGTACTTATTGGTTATTGCGGGACCGGATACCATGGCATGCAGCTCAACCATCCGCACAAGACAATCGAGGGTGACCTGTTTGACGCATTTTGCAAAGCGGGAGCAATCTCCAAGGATAATTCCAATGATCCTAAAAAGAGCAGCCTGATCAGAGCAGCCCGCACTGACAAAGGGGTTCATGCAGCCGGCAATGTCATTTCTCTGAAATTAATTGTCGAGGACCCCGATATTGTCGCCAAGATTAATTCGCACTTGCCCGACCAAATTCGTGTTTGGGGATTCAGCCGCACCAATAAAAGCTTTGAGTGCCGCAAGTGTTGCTCGTCTCGCATTTACGAGTACTTGCTCCCGACCTACACCCTGATTGGCCCTAAACCCACTTCTGCAGTCGGTCAACGCTTGCAGGCTGATCCAGAGACATCTGAATTCTGGAGCAAAACAACAAAGGCGTGTCTCGATGCTGGGTTTTCCACTGAAGAGCTCGCCTCGCTCGGTTCCATTGAAGAGGCCGACGAGCTCAGAGACCGCCTCAAACAGTTGAAGGCTGTGGAGCAGGAGGTCCGCAAGACCTACCGGGTTGGCGCAGACCGCTTGGAAAAGCTTAGAAACACCCTGCAAGAGTACAAGGGTGTGCACAACTTTCACAACTTCACCGTTGGCCAAACCTACAATGATCGCAGCTCTATTCGGATAATGAAGGACCTCACTGTCTCTGAGCCAAAAATCATCGATGGCACAGAGTGGGTGTCCATTAAAATTCACGGACAGTCATTTATGCTGCACCAAATCAGGAAAATGATTGCGTGCGCAGCGCTCTGTGTGAGGTTTGGCAGCCCTGCCGAGCGCGTCTCGGGGCTGTTCAAGCACCCCAAGCTCGGCGTTCCCAAGGCACCTGCCCTCGGACTGTTGCTGGAACAGCCAGTTTACGATGGCTACAACAAGCGCTTGGAGCAATTTGGCCACGAGCAATTGTCGTTTGAGCGCTACCAGGAGGCAATGGAGGTTTTCAAGCAAAAGCACATTTATGACAAGATCCATGCTCAGGAAGCCAAGGAAAACGAGTTTCAGGCTTTTTTTGCCTACATGGACGCGTCCCAGCAGTCAGAAATCATGGACTATTTATTGGATGGCACTTATCCTGATAGAACAAAGGCTGCAGCCGAGCCTCAAGCTCAGCCCGAAACCGAGGCTGACGCTGAGGAGGAGAAAAATAACGAGGATAACGAGGGTTAGATAAAACTGTATATAATTATAGCACTTGCTGCTCTTCTTCCAAGTCATAGTCACTGTACTCGTATTCAGACTCGGGCTCGTCAGGCAGCTCCCCAAGTGTAATTGTTGGCATTGGTGCGGGCTCAGGCTCCTCTTCGCTCTCGCTCTCGTCCTCTTCACTCTCACCGGCCGCTTCTTCCCTGTCCTTGAAGTGAGTTTTGGCTACATGCCAGCCGGCCGGGATCTCCTTCTTTTCAATGGCCTCGAGCCATTTCTCTTGGACCGCTGTTACACTGGCAGAATCGGTACATTGTGAATAGAGCTCCAAAAGGTCCTCGTTCAGCTCCAAAAATGAGTGGCCCCAGGAAAACTTCTCCAATACGAGCGCAGCCCAGTCCTTGCGCCCAGCAATGGCAAAGCAGGCAGCTAGCGCCTCAACGCAATTGAGCTTCCATGGACGTCCGTAGTTGACGGGATTCGCTGCTAATAAATACGGAAGCAGTCGTAAATGTTTACCGCCGATTTTGCCAAATGGAATTTCGTCAATGCGGGCCCACGAGGCCTCGACCACAGCTGCTCCGTGTTTTTCCACAATTTCGCGGTCGTCAGGGCATACAGGTACCTTGCCATTTGGTGAAACAACCACACCACCAAACTTTTGGCCCACTCTCAAACTGCGGATAATGCCCAACCGCTCTAGCTTTTTGCCTGAACACCGCTTGGGATCGCAGTGTTTAAAGTCCCACATGGCCATTTTTGCCGGGAAATCCACCTTTTGGCGGTGCTTTGTTTCATGCTTCATGATTGAGATTAAAGTCTTTTAGTAAAACTCCACCACCACAATGTACCACAACCCGCTGCTAGCGGCGCTCTTTGAAGACTCATTGAGCGATGCGAGCACGAGGCTGGAGCAAACGAGGCTAATGTTCAACAATTCCGGCGGGTTGGTGCTTGTACTTCCCAGCACCAATGCTGCGCTCGAGCTGGACCCGGCGACCCTCTACACAGACAAGTACCTGCTCTCGCACATTGCAAAGCTCCCGGCGGGGGTGCGCGATTTTCGAAAGGGCTGCGAGTTAACGACCCTGTCCAACGGTGTGTTGCATGTGGGGGAGTTTCACGTTCGCCCTATCAAGGGCTTCCCCTCTAACGAGCCTGTGGCGATCGACACTGTCTACAAGTGGAACCCGGGGGTCAACTATGTCTCTCCCGAGCGATCAATCTTGGTTATTGAGCTCAAGGGACTTCTCATACAGTCGAAATTGCCGATAGCTGAAATATCGCCCGTCCAGCCAAAGAAGGATTTAGAACAGATCTTGGGCCGCAAAAAGGGTCAAAGAGCCAAGACTTCTGCCATTTTGCGACCCTTGCTGCTTGCATTTAATGTCAAAGACTATGACGATCCCGCCAAAATGGGTGCTGCGTTTCGATCAACCGTCAACAATGCATTCAACCAGATTCATTCAATCTTGGACGCAGGTTACGACCTGCTCGACGCTTTGCAGGATTATTTTGAATACCAGACCAACTTCCCAGTGCTCGAGCAGCTGAACCAACTGAATACAGAGCACGCTCTCTGTACGCTCCAGCCAGCAATTGCACATTTAGATCTGAGCCAAGTCGACTTGCCAATCGGCATACACAAGCACGAGAAGCTTGTAAATCAAGTTGCTCACAAGCTGGGTGCTCTCAACATGTTTCACACCGTCGCCGAAACTGCAGAGATTCTAGTCGATTGCTTGGGCACGCTGGCGCGGGGGTTTGATGCGGACTCGCTATTGGGCCTACTGCTCATTGTAGTTGTGCGGTCGCAATATAGGTTTCTCGACATCATTCCCAGCTTTATTCGGCATTTCAGCAAGGAGAGCGTCAACCCTGACGCGGGTAAATTGGGCTATGCTATTCTGACCTTGGAGAGTGTTGTACTACATATTCGCGAGAATAAAGACCTGTTTGTGGAGCTGAGTGCCAGTAACAAGCAGTTTTGGGAGCATATACACGCCGAAGAGTGGACTGCAGCGCTTCAGTTGGAGCGTAGTTTTGAGTGTGGTGCTGGGTTTGACGTCTTGTTTCACTTGATTAGAACCAAACAGAATGAGCCTCTCAGGGAATTTCTCGGAAAGTTCTCGCCTGAGTATGTCCTCAAAGATAGAGATGAGACCGATGCCACTCTACTGTTTGCAGCGATTGAGAGTTACAATCGTCAGGCAACCGACTACATTTTGGATGTCCTGTCTGAATTCAGCGATGATGTATTATCTCGACACATGTCTGTTACTGACGAGCAGGAGCGCTCTATAGCCCACTTGATGCAATACAATGATACTTTGATTGCAAAGGTGGGCCATCTGGTGGACTGGACACACAGGGATAACCATGGCCTTACCCCGCTCTTAATTCTAGCTGCTTGTTATGATCACACTGACTATGAAGGGGTGCTATATTTGGCGATCTCAAAGTGGCAACAGAGCAAGGCTGTGTCGCTCTATGACCATGTTGACGACAGCGGCAACACCCTGCTACACATCATAAACCCCACAGGCAATTCACTTCTTGCTAAGCTGCGGGCTGTACAGGGATTCGACGTAAATTATCCCAATGCTCGAGGGCGCACCCCGCTGATGCTGGCGGCAAAATACGATAGGCACGACTACATGCGACAACTACTGGATCTGGGGGCCGATTTATGGCAGCTCGACTCGAACTTTATGTCTGTTTTTGATCATGCCAAGGGCGCCTCGCTGAGCCTTGCCTATGAGATCGCGGTGGCCCAGCAAACGAGCCACTCAGAGTTGCGAGCATTGAAAGCTTCGCGAGGCAACTGTGGATGTGTGGTGAGTATTTTTCGCACAGACTGTCGTGCAGTGTACCGTTCTTTTGACGAGTTTCTAGCGCTGTGCACCATCCTCGACCAGAACTACCCCCTGTCGTGGGTGCCCCACGTTCGCTTTGAGGATCTCAGCATTGACCCGTGGAATGTCTACAAGATTGACTTGCGCAGATCTGCATACATTGCAGACTATTTTGTGATGCAATTATCATCTCACGCCACTTTTAAACACTGTGAGGAGGTGTTGGAATTTTGTTATTCCGAGGGCAGCTTTGAGCCAGAGTTGTCAAAGAGTGGAGTGCAGCACTGGCAAAAGCATCAGGATATTGATGGTACTTCTAAGCTGAGCTACAGCGACCAAGAGACGCATTCAATCGTAACATTTTTTCAATTTTCTATTGAACAACTGAAAACGTTTCGGCTGCTCTACACTCGCCTTAGCCTGTGCCTGATCAAAATTCACAATGTCGGCTCTGCATTTCGCTCTAGCGTTGGTCACATGTCGCAGTATCTGGTAAAGTTCGACGGTCGACCTAAACTGGGCCGCCTCTGCAAGCGGTTCAGCAGTAGCCTGGACTCGCCCTGCGTGTCGGAGCACCCTGCGTTGGCTTATCTTACTAGCGAGGCTCGATCCACTGCTTCGCTCATTGAAGCACTGGAAAAACCTGTGCAACTGATTTCTGATCTCAAGCAGTGCCGCCTGGACCTTGAGGCGCACCGGCTGGAACTCATGTCGCTCGGCGAGCAAAAGAGCTGGCCCATCATGTTTTTTGAGGAGAAGCGTACCAAGGCGATTCAAGACAAGGAGGCTGAGCTACTGGAAACCCGACGCAGGATCAAAACTCTAACTCAAGATATCGCCGGTAGCCACGAGGCTCTAGCTTCTGAATTGAGCAGCTACAGCGAGTTTCGCGGTGTTGTTATGATGGATGTGATGCGCGGTCTTGCTGAAAAGAGCATCCGCAGAAATAAGCACTGGCTGCTGGTCCTTGAAAGCGGCTTGCACGATTTACGGGGTAAACATATTTATTAGATATTTTTTTTTTTTTTTGGTCACCATCGGTCGACTTGGACTTCATCGGGATCAACGTAACGATGTAAATTTGATGCATTTAGCTATTAACTTATTTCTCGGCCTCAGCCTTGTCCTTGGCACGCTTCTCCTTGGCACCCTCGTAGCGGGCGTAAGAGCGAGCAAGACGCAATTTGCGGTAAGCAGAGCCCTCATCCTTGGGGACAGCAGCAGTCTTGACAGCGGCAACACCGGTTTGAATGGGGAAGGCAGTCTCAACATCGACCTGGGTCTCAGAGCCAGTGGCCTTGACACCGTCCTTACCAGAGCGGCGGGGGAAGACAATGAGGCGGGCCTTGTACTCCTGGAGACGCTGGACATTAAGCTCGAAAGCCTCGACGTTGCGGTTTTGGCGACGGTGGTCAACAGCGATGCCAACGGTGCGGGCAAACTGACGGGGAAGACCGGCAGCCTTGAGCTCCTCTAAGCTGAAACCACGGCCGGCACGGACGCGGCGGTTGTAACGCACAGTGGGGCAACGCACGATAGGGCGAAGGGCCTCAGTAGGGCGGGGTGCAACGGCCGCGGCCTTCTTGGCGCGCTGAGCACGGCGGGAAGACTTCTTACCGGCCTGGTCGAAGTGAACCTTAACACGTTCCTGCCAGTTCTTGCGGAAGTGGTTCTTAAGAATGGGGTTGTTCTTGCTAATGGCCATTGAAAGATCGGACTATGGGCAGACTGGTATTGAGTGGGTGGGTTTTGGAAATTTAGAGCCCTAGAGATCTGACTCATACACCTCAAGCCCTAAGATAGATACCACCCCGACGCAAGACCCTCAAATGTTTGCACCCCATACTTAGCCCCTCACACCCGCCGCTGGGAGCAGGCAAGTGAAAAATAGAGTTTGTAGTCACATTCAATATTGGCGTTGCCTGGGGCACTGAATAATCACATCATGCCAATTAATTTAATTTAATTCGTATTTGCGTCTATGCCGCAGCAATAGCTTTAATCAGTTCAGTTCTGTAGACTGGCGAAAATTCACTCATTCAGGATCCATGGACTAGTCTGTATCTGTCGTCGCCAATTCTGCTGTGTAATGTGGACTAATGGTCAGTGGACAGTGGCGACCTCAAGAGGTCCTATCCTCGACTCGGCTTCAATGGATGCGACAGAAGAGCGACTCAAAATCCCTCTTCCCGAAATGATCTTTGGGTCCTCCGTCGTTCGCATCGAGCACACATCTGGCTGGTCAATCAGCTTCGACGCAGTCGAGGCCCTTGATAAAGTGGACAAGACGGGTGAAAATCTACTAGAGGTAGCCTACTCCAAGGAATGGCGCGATTCGAGAGTGCACGAGGCCCATGGCCATTCTACGAGCAAGATACATCGTCCCTTTGACTGGACATACTCTCAACACTACTTGGGAGACGAGTCTGAGGCTAAACTAACACCGTCCAACGATGAAATTCCTTTTTCACGGCTCAAAGTTCAAAAGCCCATTCTCTATTTTGATGAGATTCCCCTGTATGAGGATGAACTTGGCGACAATGGGCTGGTAGACTACACGGCAAAACTGCGGGTTATGGACTCTGAATTACTATTATTGGTACGACTCTATTTAAGAGTAGACGATGTTATCTTCCGCGTTAGAGATACTCGCGTTTTCATTGACTTTGCCACAAACAAAGTTATTCGAGCACACGTTGAAAAGGAGGCCACATTCGAACAAGTCAAGGCCAAAGTGCCGGTGGGAACAAAGGATTATACACAGTTGTTGCGATCGCCCGATTGGATTGCTAGTGTATTGCCGCAAATTGCCGCCAAATCCGAGAGCGCTATTATATCTGCGTAACACCTAACCTAGCTAGATAGCTAATGATTTATGAGCCTTTGAGAACCTTGGTTGCCCAGACACTGTCCATTTGTTCAAGCTTCTCCTTTGCCTTGATTCGCAAAGCCTCGTACTTTTTGCGATCTGCCTTGGGCCATTGGCTCAACTTTGTGCTGTATATATAGAGACCAGACCACCCCCGCACGTAGACTGGGCATAGCTCAATAGCCTGGCACATACATTCGACACTTTCCTCGAGGTTTGCAGTCGCCCCATCAATACCTCCACTAAGGGTAACCGCTTGGAGGTGTCTGAGCTCGCCAATGCGAGCCCAAATGTTGTAGGCACGAGGAACCAAGACAAGCACATGCCGAAGAGCTTGCACGGCCTGCTCAAAGTTACCGGTGCCAGCGTACATTGCTGCTAGCTCCGACCATGCCTCTGCGTTCGCTGGGTCATCTTCCACGAGAGCGACGAGCGCATCGACATAAGCACCAGTATCTTTGAGCTTTTCACTGATGGCGGCTTCCTTTTTCTCATAATAAGAATCAATATACTCACTGCGAGGAGTCGCAGGGCCCTTTTGAATTTCACCAATGTACTGCCGATACATGCGCACCATTTTTTGGATTCGGAGGCTTTCGCCATTATTTCCGAATTTATCCAACAGTCTTTGGAGCATTAGTTTGGCCTCTTTGTCGTGCAGCGTAATTAAACAAAGGTAAAAGTGGCATTCGAGCAGGTCGAGCCACTGGCCCTCTGGCGCTGCTGAGGAGCCCTGTGCAACATAAGACGCACTCAATAAATAGGTTTGCTCAAGTTCTTGAGGCAGAAGATGCCAATGGAGACCGGCCTTTGAGTCCCAAATGAGTTCATCCATTAGATGAGAAATATGGCGAGGCCAAGTAATGAAGTATGTCAAATCTCTTGCAACACAAACAAATAGAATAAACTCCCTATCTGTGCCATTTACAATCGCTGGTCCTCCATGCTGACTTTAACGAAAAATCGGCTTCCGGCGTTTGGGGTGGCTTTCCGGAGCTACGCAACCCTCAAACCCCGTGACAAGCACACTGTTGTCGACACTAAAGTTGACGAGAACCTCCTTCCTGTAGCTGTCGAGCCCTTGACTGACCTTCCGCAGGGAAACCTAATTCAGTCCATCTTGACTCAATACAAGGGTGATACTGGCAAATACAACGTTGCCGTGAAGGGTTGGCAACGATTCCTCGGTGAGAATGTGATCAAGATGTTCAGATTGGACATGGATCGCATTCGCAGCGGCCCTGTGGCAGGTGCCCTGTATCGTGATCAATGCAAGATGCAGGCGTACTTTGAAAAGGACGTGCCCCTCAGTCCATTGGCTGAATTCTACTACAAACGCCTTGGTATGCCTCAAACATTTTTCCAATGGTATCAAATCACAACTCTGCACGTGTGGATGCTCTATGTTCGCATGCGTCGCATGCCTCGTAAGTACTGCCGCGAATACCAACGCAAGCTAGTGGATGGCATTTTCGATGACCTTGATTTCCAGCTGCGCGAGGTCATTCGCATCAATTCTGACCGCACAATCAACAACCACAAGAAGCAGTTCAGCCAGCAGCTCAAGGGCTGTGTTTTCAGCTACGACGAGGCTTTTGTTAGTGGCGACGATGTATTGGCAGGTGCTCTGTGGCGCAATCTGTTTGAGCAGTCCGATTTGGTTGACGAGACTGTGCTTGAGCACCTTGTGCACTACGTGCGTGCTCAGCTCTATGTGCTCGATCAAATGTCTGACCTCGACTTTGCTGCTGGCAAGTTCACCTTCCTTGACCCACGCTTCAGATATGCTCCGTTGACTGCCGAGCAGAACGAAGCTCTGGCCGACTTGATTGAGAGTGCTCGTAAAGAGCCGGGCCTAATTGCCACTGAAAGCAAACTCAGCAGACAGGGCTGGTAATCTTAGATGCAATTGTATATACGTAACTGTCGAAACCTGGTAGCAGTAACAGTTCCCCTGCATCTGCTTCCCGCTAGCTTAAACAGCGTGAGACATCTAGTGACGCTCGAGCGCAGTGTCTCAGTCACGATAGTGCCTCTGGCGTGAGAGGGTTGCGGCGCAATAACACCAATTTGGACTTCAAACGGCTGGTAATAATAATCACAAACTTGAAACTCATTTTACTCACTCCAAAATAATAATCTCCTTTGTTCATCGCAGACACGGCGGCGATGAGCCGCATGCATATGCATTGCATTTAAGCTGGTTATTTTTTTTGGTCGCAGTATTATAGACTTGCACTTGAGAAGGATATACTCCAGACTCGCCAATTCCAGTTGTTGTTTTTTAAGCGATCTCCCGGGGTGCATGCACATGCCTGCACAGACTGCAGCACACTGCATTGAGCTCAAACTTATTTATATGCTGATCAGAGCTTGCCTCCGCATTGAACCATGTGTAGACAACAGAGCCATCATACCTCATCCTGGGAAAGCATGTGTCTGAGTAGCCGTCTCTCTTGTGTCATGGGGCTCTTCCCGTACACTCTTTGGCGCTACTTGATCGTAGAGCCTATTTTCACAAAGGAAGAGGTGTATGAGATCGATACATATTTTCATCAAAACCCCATCAATCCTCTGCATCCCCCACAATTTGGCGCATCCTCGTGGCTCAGATTTAGCCCAGAGGTAGGATGTTATGACGATATAATGTATCAGGGAATGCGCGCGCACAGCAACAGGGCTAAGGAAAAGCACCCAAGACGTAAAACAACGCGCCCGTCGAAACCAGTACCTCCCGTTCCCCAGACACCCCAAGTTCCACCCGCACCCCGGGTGTCATCACACTCGCCAAGCATTGGACCATTATCAGCAGCGCCAATCAACTGTGTGGGGAAGAGTCATTGCGTGCCTGCGCCTCAAAAGGATTGTCCTGAAGATGTGCCTGCAGAATCTGCATGACCTGCATCTCCTTGCATAATTTTGATAATATTTCTCAACAATAAAAATATGTAGTTTAGGCCATCAGGCTCACCAGCAAGATATCAAAGTCACGACAAAATGTCTTTGATTTTCATCGAAGGTGCTGGCTTGGGCTCTGGCTTTGATTCGGGTTTGGGCTGGGACTGAATCTCCTCGTGCATCGTTTGGGAAACTGGGACGGCTTCATTGAAGATCCGTCCAAGATTTTTCATGATGTTTTCTTGGCTGGTTGTGTCATTAGCGTCTTGGCAATTCCAAAAACACCCGCAGCATATCGCGCCGGAGCTCGTCTGTATCCAGTAGAGCGCACTGTGAGAGGAGCATGTAGCACACGATCGCTGCTCCCAGCTGAGAAATTCAAGCGGATCATAGTCACGCTTACCCTTGGCAAACTCGATGGGGATAACAATTTCAATTTTGGACACTTGCGCCGGCCGCAGCATCCTAAGCCGCAAGCTACTCGAAATCTCGGGATGGCCGCCGGCTTTGTAGACAGAGGTGTATATTTGTAAAACTGTTTTGTGTTGCTCCTCGTCTAGCTCGGACATGCTTAGCAGGGAGCTGGGATCGTGGCTGGGGCACAGAATCTGAGGGGTCAGTGTCCCTGTCTTGCCCATGTACTTGGCTTCCCCATGTCCTTCTTCAAATTTGAAGCCCATAGTATAGCCCTTTGCTCCAGCGCACCCAGGGTGGAAACTTGCTGCGCATTCCATGCAGCCAAGACACCGCCCCAGTTGCCCACACAAAGAGCATGTCGTCTCTGGTGCTTCATATATTTCAACTTGCTGCAATAGTTCAGGTTGTTCAAACAAGACACCAGGTGACCAAATAGCGCAGCGAATGTGAGCCCATCGACTTTCCCAGGTGCGTTTTAATGCGTCAGGCGCATCTGTCTCCTGACCAGCCAGCCATGCCGCATAGTTGGGTAGTTTTTGCGGGCAAAGATCGCACTGATAAATATGTTCTGCCTGATGGTCCTTATCGTTGAAACAGCAGTCGCAATACCACTCCTTGACTGTCACTGGGTCAACAAATCCATAGCACTCTGGGTGCACACTTAGAGTGCATGTGTTGCACGTCAGTTGGGCGAGCTTAGGATCAAACTGACAACAAACCATGCAATAATTTGATGGCGGCTTGTCGTCAGACTGGCCTGGCGAGGAAGACGCAGGCGAAGACCCTGAATACGGTTCGACGTCTCCATTGACCTCTGGTGAATCTGGGCTCTCAACTTTGACAGATTCTTGCTTGGGGGAAGTAGGCTCTTCGTCTTTCAGCTCTACAACGGGCTCTGGCGTGTCTCTAGTATCCTCTTTATCCTCCTCAGCACCGTTATCGGTACCGTCAGTCTCAATCTCGGCGTCGCTATCAAGTCGTGGCTTTTTGATTCGCTTGGATTGTCTACGCTTGACCTCCTTACTTTCCTTTGGTGGAGCCTTCGACTTTTGGGCTCGAGGGGCTGCCACTTTGGGTTTTTTCTCAGCCTTGTCGCGCTCAGCCAAAATCCCCTTTGCATCCTCCAATAGTTCGGGATCCGCTTGCTTTGATTCCAGGACTATTTGAGGAGATTGCCATTCAACACCATATCTGTACCATAGCCGCGAGCATCGGCTGCACAGGGCCTCCAAGTGATTTTGGCTCTCTTCGACGATGACGCCAGGTGCCTTTCGCCACTCTTTTGAGGATTCCGTGTGACAAAAATGGCACGCTACGCTATCAAATGTGTCGTTGATAGCGTCCAAAGAGTAGTTCAGCTCCGGGTCAGCCCCTCCTGCAATTCGCACCAAAAAGTCATCGCCGCTCACAGCAGCCTTTTGCTTTGACACGCGGGCCGCGCAGGTATCCCAGATTGCGCGACCAGACTCTGTCTTTTTCCATAAATAATAAAATCGAACGATATCAGCGCTCGATTTTGTCTTGACGTGCACGTAGGCAGCGTGCAAGTTGTTACCATTCTCCCTGATGCTCTCTTCGAATAGAGCCACTTCTTCAGGAGTGAGCTCGGGCTCCTTGAGCGACTTTTTGTCGAATGTGCCTACGCGTTCAAGAGCTAGCGATTCATCCTTGCACGTCATGAGCTCGTACAAACAAGCGTCAATAAAGTTGGAGCTCTGAGGGCTAACTCCCAGCGTCTCAGCATAGCTCTTGCACTTTTCCAGAAAGGAATCAGCATTCCCCCCGGCCCAAATAGGATAGCTCGTTGCTTCTGTGCCACGTTCAATGTACCCATTGGGTGCTTCTCGAACCCAGGGAAGAGATCGGTCAAGGTCAGGCTCATACCCAAGCACTGCGGGCCGAGTTTTGGCCCGCTTTTTACGCTCTGCGTATATTTTGCGATAATACTCGACAGGTCGCCCTGGCCAGGAATGGACGGTAACCTGGTTTTTCGGGCCCACGCGACTTGTTGCATGAGGTTGAGTCCGTCCATTTGCATCGAAAATATCCTGCACAGCAGAGTCGGCTCCTACGTGCCTGATCGGCCACAATTTTGACATGGTCGGAGATGGGCACTCGGCTACACCCTGGTCATATAGTTTGTATTGAGGTACGAAGGACTCCAAGAACTTGCTGTTTGTTATTGCTGCTCGTTCCTCTTCATCCCGTAGTTGTTGTGCCCTTTTGGCCTCCTTTTCGTCCTTTTCTTGTTGCTTCTCCGCGCTCAGCGGGGACCGCTTGCGCCGCATTGTCAGGTCTGGGTTACGTTCCTGCTGCTGTCTTGCAGCGATCTTTTGAGTACAATCGTTGCAAGACCATCGTACTTTGGGCTGGCTCAGTACTGGCGGGGATGTGCAGCAAAAGTGGTAGCTGCAGTCACATAGGTAGCATCGCACTGAATCTTCAAGCGAACACCACATATCGCACGTTTCACAGAATTTTGGCGGCTCCACAAGATACCGTGCATACGCAGGCTCAACAATCAAATGGCTGTAACGGGCTCGTAAGTACGGCGCGAGACTGGTAGGGACATTTGTTATTTGCGAGCAGGGCAAAGCATCGTAGAGTTTGAAGATGTGCGGATCCCAAAACCTGTCAAACCAAAAGGTATTTGGCGGTAAGTTGTCGATATCTGATTGTTCACGCGACTCGACTTGGAGCTTGCCTCGCAGTAAATTAAGTGAAACGAGGTCCGTGTGCATTGTGAGATAGACCTCTCTGGAGTTTTTGCCCTTTTTGTTGACACTGGAAGGCCGATATAACCAGTTGATGCGACAAAGGTACCGAGACTCCGCGGGCTCGTCGTCATTCTCTACTGCAAAGCCAAGTACCCTACCCAAAGAAAACGGGCGGCCTGGTGAAGTTACAATGTACACACAGTCGCCCGCCGCAATTGTGGAGCGATCGGCGAGAGTCAGGGTCGAAAGGTCGTCCGAGACAGTTGCTCCAGAAAAGCGATATGTACCCAGTTTATCGGCCACGCGAGCTTTCCTCTGCCAATTTGTGGCAAATTTTGGTTTGCGAGGCATGATGAGGTCAGGTCAGAAGCCCGTCACCCGGCCGTGGACTACCCAATATGAGCGAATTTCAGACAAGCCCTGGCGGGCGTTGAATTTACCTAAATCATGATTTCATGCCTAATATTAAGAATTTACGGGAATAATGAGAAGCCCCGCGGCCCTGGCTTACTATTGGCTACTTCGTGAGTTTGTTCCCACAGGTTACCCTAGTGGTTTTGCCCTAGTGCATGCAGAGGCTAAATCAGGTACGCCATGCAGAAATATAAACTACTAGACCCATTTTCAAGGCGAAATAACTAGATTACAGGCTACTTAACTGATTGGATCAAGTCTCAGAGGGGTCCAAAATCGATGTTTGGAATCTGGAGAAACTAAGGGGGATAAAGCCTCAACTGTAGATACACCTTGGCTTTTTGCTTGAAAGTCACATAAAAGGGCTAGCGCCGACAAGAATCTGCCAGGCGCGTCGCACGTGGGAGTCAATTTCCCCATTTTTATGACGGCTAGCCGTCGCCAAGAACGAGGCGAGTTTGTCTCGAGCAGAATCAGCTCTACAGCTATCAAAGCCTGCCCGATAAACCTGTTTCACACATGTACCGTGCTCAAAAGAACTCTTTTGAGGAGAGCAGAAATGCACGCCTTACAAGAAATTGACGCATTTGGTCCCGCTCCACGCTATTCTTGGCAGAATAAATAAACTACATAAATACTTTCAAATACCCCACTTCGTCCACACTGACTACCAGCACACTACTCTGAAAGGGAACTAGGCCGACTCCGGTGATTGTGCCTCTATGGTTTCGGCCAATGTCTTTTTCCTCATCAGAGATCACTGAAATGCGTGCTTTTCTGCTGGGCTTGTGCTTGATTGCAGCTACCTTCTCAGTAGTTGTGCGCACGCTTGAAGTGATGCGACTACTATAGGTCATTCCCGAGTGATCATGCGTCAGGCCTGAAATCACCCGACAGTTTTGAGGGGCCTGGATATCCCAATATCGCAGCACGCAATCAGAGCCGCCGGTGATTAGGGTTTGGCGTTTTCCGGCGACATCTCCATTGGTACACAAGGCGGTCGCGGCCTTTGCAGAAGCAAATGAAGCGCTCATTGGGCGTAATAGAAGTTTCTCACCAAGGTCTGAGCCCATGATTGGGCGCAGCAGCGGCGCATCTTCTTCGCTAAAGGGCACCAGGACCTCACGGCACTCCACACTCTGCACATCCCAAGACGTGATGAATTGGCGATCAAAACCACCGCCTACTATTATCCAGCGAGACTGGCTGCGAGGATGCAGGCTGATACAGGTGATGGGATATAGGTCACCCACCCCCCAAGACTGAACCAAAATCTCAAAACGAAGGTCCCATACATCTATAACACCATGAGTCGTACCAACCGCAAGCCAGCCATCACCAAAGCACCAGCATGTGGGGGGGCCATGCTCGGGGGGTCCCTCAAATACCTTTGTCTCGAGCGTGGCCAGATCAAGGATCTCAATGGCACAATCGGACCGCAAAACGTACACTAGGCTACCAATGTTCTTGAGCGCCACTGCATATCCTGGTATTTCGCGCCTGTAGATTTCCTCAAGAGGACCGTACTGTACTGTCTCCCCGGCTTGGCAAGATACCTTGAGCAGCGCAATGAACCCCGTGCAGCCAGCGACAAAGGTGTGCGTGGTACCAACAAACTCTAGTGATTTCACAGGCGTACCAAGATCCTTTGTCTGGATGGGACGCGAAGATCCCTTGGCAACGGTCCTAGTATCCCAAACCCGCACCAGTTTATCGTCGCTGGCAGTAACGAAGAGATTAAAGTCGGCGCACACCGCCAGGCTCGTCACAGCACCACGATGAGCTTTTGCGCTTGTGACCAATGTCCCTGCCACAGTAAACTCAGCGCGGCTAGTACCAATCTCGCACTGCGACAATTCAAATGCCAGCTGTTGAGTAGTTCCAATGCTTTTCTGGATGTATTGCTCCAGATCTCGAGGAATGTTGCCATTAGCCTTATCCCAAGTGTGAGGGAGAGGGAGTGTGCTCGAGGGCTCCTTCTTGTCGGAGCACTGCTTCCACTGTTTCATATAGTCCTTGTATAGCACTAGTTGCCAAAGATCTTCGTTGTTGAATCCAACTTCTCTCAGTCTCTCCATCCATCGCTTATCCTGAGCACTAAACGCCACAGTCTTTTGGGTGAAAAATAGGGAGTCTGTCGAGGTCTGGGCCCATTGGTGGACGATTGCAAAAACCTTTTGCGAAATATGCGGCTTCACCGCACTAATGTAGGACCTGTGGTCGCTGTAGTCCACCACGATAAACTGCAGCAAAGGCTCCAGGAGTGGCTTTAGCAAGCAGTGCAGTTGGGCGGGCCTCATCCATCGTGCCGCGTGGGCTACCAACAGAAAAGTCTCGGTTCTAATGTATTCATTCGGATGAATGAAAAACTTTACGACTTCTCTCAGCAACTGCCAAACCAGCTTTTGACGCACCAACCCTAGCTCAATCAGGTTAGACAGGCTGGCCACTACCGTGCGCACGGTATCCTCATCATCACCGAGACTCTGAAGCATCAAAGGAATCACATATTGCTCTAGAGACGCTGGGCCCACGAGAGGCCCAATTCTTGCAACAAATGCAAACAGTCCCTGGCGCACTTGAGGATCATGGTCATTCAGGTATGTGACAGTGTGAGATAAAAAGATATCATTAGTCTGAGCACGGCCCATTCGAGTGCATAGCGTATCAAAGTTTTGCAAGACGGCCCGCCGAATCTCGCTGCTGCTCTCAACTAGAAGAGCGCGCACGTGGGACTCGACATGAATGCCCAGCGTCTCAGAGTCTTCCAGTCTGTACATGGCTTCGACCAGTACAGGCAGGCAAGTGGCATAGGCCGCCTTGACGCGATCGCTCGCGCTCAGCACCGTTCTCATCCTGGGCATCAAGTACTCTGTAAACACTCGCGCATTCAGGCTTGAAAGCTCCTTGGTGATGGTCATCAAGTGTGTTATTGCCGATATTGCAGCTATTTGAACTGCATCCACCTTGTCCTTGAGCATGGCCACCAAATATGGCAGCGATCGATTGAGCTTGATTTCGTCCAAAACAAACGCCGTAAACGCCATGAGCAAATCGATTGCTCTTAGGCGAGTGGATACATCAGCCGTACTTTGCACTTGGGAGCACGACATGGCCAGCAATATCAGAGCCCCATCACCTAGAGTGCCACTCTGCGGGGTCCAGCACTGGGTGTCTGTTGCAACTACAAATGGGATCAGCCCTGATGGTCTTACGGTTGGACCTACTTGAAGCTCCAGAAACCCAAGCACAGAGTCCAGATTAGACGAGAGGTGATGGACCATTGAGTTGGAGTTATTTGAGTTGCGACGACAGAATGGCGCCACAAGTTTGTAGAGATCCCAAAAATACCCTGGAAACAGTGGGTCCTTGAGGTACTCCTCAGCGGTCTTGCGTTTAGCCGGGTCCAGGCTAATCATGCTCGAGACGAGCTCGTGAGCAGGTCCCACCTCGAGTTTTGGCAGCTGCTCGCCCTTTTTGTATTTGAAGCTATCAGCCAGGCTAAAGAGAGGCTTTTCCATCAGAAGTTCAGCAAAAACACAGCCCAATGAATATATATCCACCGCGGAATTGAGCTCAGCCCGCTCGCCAAACCGTTCGGGTGCCACATAACAGACGCGGCGACCAGAGGTGTTGAAGTAGAATAGAAACTGTGTGGAGTCTGTCTCTGGGAGGCTAGTTGGCTTGAAAGGAAGCCAATCAGCAAGATACACCCACTTCCAGGAACTTATCAGCACGTTTTCGGCTTTGATGTCGCCATGAAACACATTGTGTGCGTGGGCATCTCGAAGTGCCATTAGCAGCTGAAACATGATCCAGAGCTTTTCAATTGGTTCTAGAAATGGCCGCGTCGAGATTCGATCGTACAAATTGTGCTTGATGTGTTGGCGAATGAGGTAGCCGGCCCGGTCGTTTTCAATTATACGGGCAAACCCAATTGCGTTGGGGATTTCAGCAAGCACCTTTTGATACTGCTCGAGCTTGAGTCTGGCCTCACTTAGGTCAAATCCCAGGCTTGGCTTGATAAAAACTTTGGCCACGGCCTCACCCTCTCTGTGTAATGTTTTGACCGATTTTAAAAACCTTGCGCGGCTCAAATCACCCAAATAGGTAAATTCTGTGAGCTCTGCGACGTATGCATCGATAGAAACCACGGCAGTTGGAGCCTGCGTCGACAACTGTGCTCCCATAAGCCAACTGGGTGAAGAGGTAGTAAGGCCCTATAATCAGGTCTATGTGGGGCTTAGGCTCAGCTAAATCTGGGGTCCCCCCACTAGGGGTCTTGACTATATACCTCACAAAGCGCTCATCATGTCAAGACGGCTGCTGCGAAGACTTCACAGTTGGCCCACCTCAGCGCATCCGAATCCCTATGAGATATTTGGAATGTCCGCCACCACCTTCGACAAGACCAAACTCAAGCCCATCTACATTGAACTAGCAAAGGCCTACCACCCCGACAGATCGGGCTCACCTCACAAGTTTAAGCAGGTTACAGAGGCCTACAATATTTTGCGCAATGACAGCAAGCGCCGCATGATTGACTCGCCCTTTTCACCCAATTATCGCTATCAGCCGCGAGCCACTCGGGCCAATGATCCCTACGACCCAAACCTTGATATGAAGGCAGGTGAGGAAAGGTTTCGCGCAAGCTTGCAGGAGAACCGCCATTTTGTACTCAAGGTGGTTGTGTCAATTGTAGTCTTGGTTGGCATTATGGAGCTCACAGCGCTATTCAAGGCTACCGATAAGCGGGTGGCACGTTTGGAAGACCTGAGCCAGCGCACTGAAATGGCCCACAAACTGGCATTCAGCAACTACAACAAGGGCTCATCTGCCCAGGAGCGCGTAGACCGCTTTTTGGCACAACGCGAGTTTACTCTACGAAACGCGCACTCGTTTCGGTATAATGATATCTCAAACAGGAACTAAGTCTAATCTAAACGCCTCAAGAGGTAGTCCACCTCAACAACTTTAGTTAGCGGAATAATGCAGTCACGATAAATTCTTTTGATGATTTCGGGATCGACCTTGGACTTGCCCGGCTTTTCGCTGTACCTAAGGCTGGGGTCTGTGCCATAGCTCTCTGCCTTTTGACCAACCCGCTCCAAAACCAGTTTCTCAACCGCTGGCTTTGTGATTGCGTCGTCGAGACCCTTGGCGTCTTGAGCCCTAATCAGAGGCTCAATTTTGGACCGCTCGCTGCGAAACTTTGACTCGGCAACAAACTTGCCAAAATGAATGCGGCGTGAAATAGATTGGAGCAGGTTCACATCGCATACTGCTGTACTGCCAATATTCTGGGATTCCTCACCCTCAATGCACACTCCTGGGATAACCTCCTTGATGTAGTAGTCCAAAAGCTGGGTGTTTACATTAATCTCCTTTTGATAGGGCGCCAAAACCTCGGGGAAAATTTGGGGAGGCAGAATCGACTTTTCGAGCGCTTGAGGAAAAAAGGCATTTTCGTCGGGTGAGTCGTACCGTCTGAGCTTGCTGTGAGTCTTTTCAGTCTCCCGCAGGTACCAGCTGAGGAAGTTGGACTCGAGGCTGGGGAAGGCCGTTTGTGAATAAGTGGTTGGGTTCACGGGAAATTGTGACCGCTCGATAAGATCAAACAATACTGTGTCCTCCATGCGGATCAAAACTGCGCGAATGTTATCGAGATCAACCACCGATTCTGGATCCATAAAGTTCATGCTTACACTAGTGTTGGGAGACTGGCAGAGAGGCTCTATTGTGTAAGTAGCCAGTTCTTGCGTTGAAGCGTCTATATCGAGATAGCTTCACCCTGCCGTCCAATTCAGGCAAAAAATCTGGTAGTGGCCATTAAATTGGGGCATTGCCAGCCACCCAAACTACGACCCTGTGTGCCACTGATGCAATTGCTCCAAGATTGTGTGGGGATAATGATCACGTGATCTCACCGCGAATTGCCAATACCCCATCGGAGAGCAGCCTCTCCCAATAGCAATAGGCATAATGTACCGTCAACTGAGACGGTTTGTGACGGCTAGAAGCGTTATTTTTCAAGAGAATGGCAGCCCTAAAGATGCATTGCGTGTAGTTAGCCATACTTTGGAGCAACCAGAGGCCGACCAAGTGCTATTAAAGTTGGTTGGTGCACCGATCAACCCCGCCGACCTCAACCAAGTTGAGGGCGTCTACCCGAGTCCAGCTCGCAAACGCAAGGATATCGTTGCAAAATCAGAGGTTTTTGTGGGCGGTAACGAGGGCTGCTTTGAGGTAGTCAAGGCCGGCCCAGACTCGGATCTCGTCGAGGGTACCTGGGTAGTACCCAAGATCGCATCGTTTGGTACCTGGACCACCCATGCGCTCACCTCTTCCAAAGAACTCATCAGCCTCGGCAAACCCAAGGGTCTCACCGCTATTCAAGCAGCGACTATTAGCGTCAACCCCGGAACAGCCTACCGTATGCTCAGTGATTTCGCTTCGCTCGAGCCCGGTGAGTTTTTTATTCAAAACGGTGGCAACTCGGGCGTTGGCCGGATGGCAATTCAATTGGCCAAGCTCTGGGGGTATAAGAGCATTTCAGTTGTTCGTGACCGCAGTGACATTGATACCCTCAAAAACGAGCTGCTCGAGCTGGGCGCCGACTACATTATCACTGAAGAGCAGATCAACGACAAGAGTATCAAGCACATCATCAAAGACTGGACCAACGGGGAGGGCGTCAAGCTCGGGCTGAACTGCGTAGGAGGTCGCAGCGCTTCAAACATTGCCCGCCAGCTGGCCCAAGGAGCACCTCTAGTCACTTATGGCGGAATGTCAAAGCAACCTGTTAGCCTTCCAACCTCGCTCTACATTTTCAAGGACATTTCCTCGCACGGATTCTGGCTCACTCGGTGGAATAAGGAGCACGCAGAGGGCCGCGAACGAATGCTGCAGGAGATTGCAGAGCTATTTAGGCAGGCAGAAATCAAAGAGAGTGCTGCCTCTCAGGTGGAGCTCAATTTGGAGAGCAGTGACACTGATATTTGGGCCCAGTTTAAAAAGGCCCTGGAGGGAAGCGGTAAGCAGGTGCTTATCGCCAAATAAATTTATGCACATAGTACATTTGTTTGTCTACACAGCCCCTTGAATTGGGGGGAGGAGCCAATGCCAAGGGTGGGCGGGCATCTCGATGAAATCGTGACCGGCCCTGGATCTCAATCTGTAGAGCGATAGGTGTAAAAAAGTGGAATATGCAGATATTTCACGCTATCGGGACGCAATTAGCGGGTCATACAAATTGTCATGCCACGCCGGCCCGGTCTCGTATAAAAACACGCTCATCAACGGCTACTGTTTTCGCTAGATTGTTGAAATCAAGCACTTGAAGTGATCTGAACCGCTTGATCAACTTATATCGCGGCGTAACTACATTCTAAAAATAGATTTTAACGGCTCTCATTTAGATTAAAGTATCAAACTGGTGTGGGTTTTTACGCGTCTTTTCGAGATTGTCACAATCAGTTTACTCAAAATCTCAAACTTTTCAGCCCCCCTCCGGTTGCAACATGGGTCCCACATTATAAATAGTGCCCCCGCCCCCCTTTTTTAATCATGGCCAACGACTTGCTGGATGAGTTGAGAGACTCGATCTCTGCGGCCAGGTATAGCTCAGCCTCGGTCCTAGCCTCTCTCGCGGTCTCGATTGGGCTATCACTCTTCCTTTTTGTCACCTTTCTGGTACTGAGGCGCCGCATCCAGACCCTGTATGCCTCCAAGCCTCACAAATCGGTTCGCAGCTGGCCATACCCAGGGAATTCCCTTTTCGCGTGGGTAAAACCAGTTTATCAGACCAAGATCGCCGATGACCTGAATCCTCGCCTTGGCCTCGATGCGGTGGTATTTCTAAAGTACCTCAAGATGCTGCGCAACATGTTCATTTTGATGGCAATCGTTGGCTGTGGAGCTGGAATCCCGGTCAATGTTTACTTTAACTGGAAATCGAGCTATGCAGACTCGCTATCTCAGGAAGATGCGTTTGTGCTGATGACCCCGACTCTTCTCTCAGGCAACCCGCTAATTGCGCATGTGATCATGGGCTGGGTCCTTACTGCAATTGTGGTTGCGCACTTGGCCCTGACCTATAGATGGATTTTGAATTTGAGGCGCGACTATTACGCAGACATCAACCATCGCGCTCTCACTGAAAACCGTACATTGTTGGTTGTAGATGTGAACAAGTCACGTCGTACAGAAGATGGGCTTCGCCAGATTGCCAGCCGTTGCCAGCCAGATGTGGTCCCTTTGAATGCCTCCATTGGTCGCGATGTTAAACACCTGGAAACACTTGTTGAAGACCAGTTCAAGGTCACAAAGCAGCTGGAGAAGGCTAGTCTTAAGCAGATCAAAGAGCAAAAGGGTGACTATATCACTGCTCGCACTGCCAATGAAAAGGTGGTTTACTACGGGGAGATGAAAACTGAGCTTGAGCGCAAGATCGAGGCAGAGCGTCATCAATGCCGCAAGGAGAATAAGCCACTTGGCTATGGCTTCATATCTTATCGATCCCAGAACGAGGCCCACATGGCCGCCAAAACTGCTAGCCACCGTCAGATTGAGGGAGCTCGCCTAAGGCTTGCCCCACAACCTTCGAATCTGATTTGGAATAACTTGAGCTTGACTGTTCATGAGCGCCGCGGCAAAAAGTTTTACATCAATTGCCTCTACACGTGTCTGCTAATCGCTTGGATCGTACCGGTAGCATTGTTGGGTTGCTTTTTGACAAACTTCAAGCGAATCGGCTCGCTCTGGCCTGCGTTTAATGAAGCAATGCAGGCGCATACTGTTGGATTTGCTATCCTTCAAGGTGTGGTGGCCCCCTTCTTGACTGTGATCATCTTTATGCTGCTGCCGCCAGTACTGCGTAAAATGTCCAATTGGGAGGGCAGCCTCACCCGCACCGACCGTGAGCTGGAGGTGATGCGCAAGATGTACGTGCTGTTCTTTTTGGTCAACTATATCGTGTTTACTTGTATGGGAGTTATCTGGGATGTGGTGGCTGAAGTCATCAGCATTGTTCACTCGGGCAATGGCACTTCATTCGAACAAGTTTGGAACGAGCTCAAGCTCTCCACTCGGTTTGCTACTGCGGTCATTGATGTTTCGTCGTTTTGGGTAATGTACCTGTTGCGGGCCATCACTGAGCTATTCACATCGCTCGCCCAGGTTCTGAGTCTTGTTACCCGTGGCTACCAACGCCTGTTTACAGAATTTACACCGCGCGACCGTGCTCAGTGGACCGAGCCCCAGAGCTTCCCCTACTCCACCACCTACATTTGGACAGTATTTTACACCTCGATTGCGCTTGGCCTGACAGTAGTGCAGCCATTGGTGCTGTTGATCAATGCTGCGTACTTTGCCATTGCGCTGCCGTTCAAAAAGTACGAGCTGATGTTTATGTACTACACCAAGCACGAGTCAAATGGTGTATTTTGGCCAATGATGCACAACATCATTGTGTTTAGCACCATAGTGGGCAATCTTGTTCTCATGTGTGTTGTTTGGGTTCAGTCTTCGTGGAAGCTGGCCATTGCGTTGAGCCCTCTGCCCGTGCTCATGATCGTATACAAGGCGGTATCTTACTTTGTATTTGACCGCAAATACTGGTACTTTGTGGATTCCAGCGACAATGAAAAGTCAATGCCCCTGGACGACCAAGTTTTGGCCGCCATCTACGAGAACCCCGTGCTGCACATGCCCCTGGCCGAGCCCATTCTCGAGCGGCCTATTGGAGTCAAGAAAGTGGAATCCAACACCATTGTGGAGCCTATGCCCTACAAGCCCGAGCACCATTCCGATTCTCACTTTGAGCATGAGTCGCAGCACTCGGACAATTACCAGCCCCCGGACGAACCCCAGCCCGGGCCGTACGACCAGCCCCGGCCGTACTCGCCCTCGTGCCCGTACCCTGAACAGGCTATGCAATCCTACAGCAGCCTGTCCCTCGACAATTACCGCGAGTACCAGGACGACCAGACTCTTTTGCACAACTACTCCCACTCTCAGGGCCCGCCAGCCGACTACTATGGCCGGTTCCATTAATTTATTTACTGCATACTTGTTATCTATAACTTTGCCGACACGTTTTTGAGCGCGCCAAGGCGGTACCGCAGCTCCTTGAGGGCCTTTGTATTTGGCTTCCACAGCGAGTATTCGCGGTAGAGGCGCGCCACTACTGGCCGCAAGTGGTCTGGTGGCTCCGAGACGAGAGCATGCAGTGACCAGGGCAGCACGTAGGGGTTCTTGCGCGGCGGCACAAAGTCGTGAAACTTGGGGGGAACCCTCGTTGTGTAGCTGGATTCGAGGATTGTGTCCAGCGCCAGCCGGTAGACCTTGTCGCTGCTGTAGAGCCGCGAATGGCCGCCTCCAGTCAATGCGCCCGCCAGCGAGCTGGATATTTCCTTGAGGGTGTCAAAGTCGTCGAGGCCGCTGTTGCGTCGCCTTACTGCCAGCTCCAGCAGTGGCGCCAGCACCTTGGAGTTCTCCAGATAGACTGCTCTAAAGATGTTTGGGTGGTCTGCATGGATGCACAGCGCACTGTACAGAGGCACGAGCTGGTCGTCGGCCGAGGCTACGCATACAAACTTGACGCCGTGCTGCAGCACGCTGCTCAAGTCGCGGGCAAACTTCTGAGACTGCGTGCTGCTGGGGTTCTGAAGCTCAAACAACTCTAGCAAAGAAGCGTGCTCGATAGTCGAGATGGCCTTCATGACAAGGTTCTGGTCCATGCCCTGCATGGGGCCCAAGCAAACGCCGGCCATGGACAACACTCCAATTCTAGCCTTGATCTGGTACTCTTCAATCAGCCGTGCGATGATGTGAACGCCGACCACCGCACCCTGCGAGTGGACCGCAAAGAAAATGAAATCGGCCTGCTTGAGGGTGGCCAGCCAGTTCTTTAGCAATAAATAGAGCGCTTCCTCGCGCTGGGCAATCATGCCCTCTCCCTCGAGCGCGATTTTCTCGATCTCGATGCTCTTGTTGTGCTCCTTGGCCCATTGTTCCAGGATAGCCGCACCCTCGGTAGCAAATTTAACAGAAGTTCCTGTCGGCTCTCCAAGTATAGTTCGGGAGATCCGGGCTGGGAAGTACCCATGAATCCCAATCACTACCGCCTTTTTTATGCGCGGTGGAGCTACCCTGTGGGGGTGTTTGGCCCAGAACCGGCCGAGCATTGAGATTGGCGGGAACGACTCGTCAAAGGACGGAACTACCGTAGCAGTGTTTGCTTGCAGGGCCTCTGCAGCAGTTGGCGCCTGCGGGGTGGGATTGGCAGGCTCAGGGCGGGACTCTGTAGAGGTGCCAGCCACGGCCAGCTCGCCGCTTTGCTTTGAATTGCCCAGAAACCAGCCATAAGACTTGGATTGCCCCTCGGGTTTGGGGACTTTGGCTGTGGCATCTGCCTCTGGAGCCTCTAAACGAGCCTCAAGTTCGCTCTCTTGGCTTGCTTTGGAACCAGCGCTCGAGTTTACATTCTCTGTGGAACTCCAGCGCCACCAAGACGTGGGCTTGGGAGCCTCTTGCTCTGCATCTTTTTGGGGCTCTGGCGAGGTCGCTTCCTGTTCCTTGACATCCTTTTTTGGCTGCGGCTGGGTGAGCTTGCGCAGCGCGTCTGCACTCGACCCGGCAGCCTTTAGTGGCTCGGACTGGGTCTCACCCTGCACCTCACTTGTACTGGTCTGAGCTTTTGAGGCCCCGCTCGGCCCAATGCCTTGCGAGCCATCCTGTGTGGGCTCTGAGCGCCACTTCCACCACATGATGACGATAAGAAGTAAAGCGGGTGCGAGCCAGCTCAATTGAAATAACCTAGTTCGTATTAAAACTTTAAATTGTATGGCCGTATTGTCTACAAGTCGGTCGGCAAATGTTACTTTGAATTGGACGGTACAGGTGCTAATTGAGGCAGACATCTCCGATGCTCCTTTGCATGTGAGATGGGATTACCAGCAGCAGGAATCTCAACGAAGGAAAAAAAATAAAAAAATTACGATTTCAAATTCACTAATTAATCTATAAATTACTCGGATTCGAAAAAGTTGAGGAGAGCAGAGCGCTCCTCAGAGTCGACACCCCAGTCACGGATGACGGCGCAGGAGCAGCCGACAACCTTGCGGGGGTTACCGTCACGGTCAGTGGTGAACAAACCAACCCACTGGCCAAGCTTCTTGGGGTCAGCGACCTTGATGAGGGGAATGCTCTGCTCAGGCTCGTTGCAAAGAGCCTCAATGAGCTTGAGGTAGCTGGCCTCAGTCACGGACTCAACGAGGACACAGACCTGGGCCTGGCCAGAGGAGAGGGCCTTGACGGCCTCACGGATACCGCGGGCAAGACCGTTGTGCACAAGGGCATTGCGAAGGACACCCTGGAGGGCATCTTCGATGGAAAGCTCGCCGGGGGCAGAGGCCTGGGCGGAAACTTCGACGTCACTGGTGGATTGCTCAATATCAGACATTTTTTAAGGCTTCTTCGTCAGTAAACTGCTCAGCTGATTTACCATATAGAATCAGAGTGGGTTTTGGGTCCCTTTGGGGTCAGCCCTTTGTGATGACAAACATAACTGCGCCCTAACGATATTGGGGTCTGCAGCCCGCATGCACGCAGTCTAGGCCTGATCGAGGCTCAGCTCTCAGAATTTCACCCCAAATACAACTCGCTCGGTGTTGACTTCCTCCCACGCGAGCCAGTCGCGCTTGTGGGTCGGCAGCAGCCCCATTTGGCCAATCTTCCAGACCCCGACGCCAATTGCCAATAAACACGCGCAAATATAGACGAGCTGGGCCCGCAAAACCGATGCAGAGTTGGCCTTTGTGCGGAACTGCGCAAACGCCTTGCTTGATCCGAGGATCTGCATCAGGGGGGAGATCAACAATCCATACAAAACCATCGAGATGGTGATGATTTGCAGCGAGTTACCCGCAAAATATGCCATTGCGGCCGTTGCCGGGAGCTGCTTGAACGGCCCCTGCGCGAAATCCCACGCTCTGCTCGCTTTGCCAACGCTGCTTTCCTTGGCTCTCTTTTTGGGATCCTGCAGGGCGCCCATAAACGCTGGCTGCTTGAGCTTGCGGGGTTTGGGAATTCCCATGCCAGTAGCGTGCTCGAGGCTGGTCTGGTCGAGAAACCACTGCGGATACTTCATGTGAGGACACTCTCTCTAAGCACATCCACACCACGGGGCCACAGACACAAAACGCATGCAAATTAGGCATCCTCCTAGTCGCAAACGCAATGCGATCCATTTGAGCAGCCAAACGCCGCTGGTATCTGCAGTAAAGAGGGTGGCCAAGGCCCTCGAGCTCAAGAAAAGCTGCACTGTTGTAGGGTCTGGACGGGCGATCCAAAAAGTTCTGTGCCTCGTTTTGGAGCTGCAAAAGCAGGGCTACCCAGTGGAGATCGCCACAAACTCGCTGGTAGTCCAGGACGAGGAGATCAGCGAAGACAAGGAAACCCCCGAGCTCACGGAGCGCACAATCAGTTCGGTGGAGCTGACGGTAACTGCAAAGAGCTAGCTTTTATAGAAGTTTAATTTATTGGCGCAGGCTATGCGACGATGCTATGATGTGTATGTTTTCTTCCATTGCGGGATGTCTGGGGTGGAGTTGCTGGTGCTCTTTGCGGTCAACGAGCTCAGCGGCGTGAGAGGCGTGAGGCTGAGGCCGGCCATGGTGGCCAGCGATGTAGTGCTGTTGGCAATCAATGAGGACTTGCGGTCGAGCTTGCCGATGGACTGGCTGCGCGTGCGGTTCTCGCAGTCCTTTTGCAGCTCAATCATCTCCTTGTCCCTTTGCAGGGCGGGGGCCGCGTACTGAAGAGCGTCGGGGTCGGTGTCGATCGCCGCTTCTACAAGTTCGCGGTCGCTGCGCAGCTCCTTGGCGGCAAATTGGAGCGCGTTTCCGTCTGTCTCAAGCGCAGTCTCGACCAGGTCGCGGTCGGCTCTGAGCTCTTTGCCGGCGTACTGCAGGGCAGTGCCGTCGGCCTCCACAGCGGCTTGCACGAGCTCGCGGTCATTGCGGAAATGCGAAGCAACCCGTAGCAGGTCGCCCTCGCGCATAACCGCCTCAAGCACGAGCTCACGGTCATTTTTGATCTCGTCGGCAGCGTAGTTGAACGTCCAGGGGTCGCGCTTCACTGCTTCAAAAACCACTAGACGGTCGGCTTGCAGTTGTGGCGATGCAAACTTGAGCGCGTGGGGATCATTGTTGATGGCAGCAAGTACAATTGGCTTGTCATTTTGGAATGCGTGCAAGCTCTGCAGCGAGGACCCGTCGCTCTCGACAGCTGCAAAGGCAATCTCCCAGTCGGTCTGCATCTCTTGGCTCAGGTAGCGCAGAACCTGGGGGTTTGTGCGAACAGCTCTGAGCGCAAAGTCCCGTTGCTCCCTGAGCGCAGGCGACGCCCAAACAATAGCCATCTTGTCCTTTTTAAGGGCACCCAAAACAACCTTGGGCGAGTTCTTTAGGCTTTTATGGGCAAAGGTCAACATGAATGGGCAGATCGCTGTACAGCAGGCCACGAACCGCTCATCCTGCCAAAAGGGGAGCTTTCGCAAGAGGCCGCCCTTGGGGGTAGCGTCAAATGCACTCTCCATGACCATGCCAGTCCAGACCGCAAACGGAAAGGCAAGCGTCCTATTGCTGGCGGCTTCTTCAGCAATGGAGTCGTACTTGTCGGCGTGGCGGCTAAGGTGCTGGAAGGCCTGCGGGGTACCGGAACGGGCAAGACCAATGTCATCCCAGAGCGCTGTTAGGAGTTTCTGCTGGTTGCGAGGGAGAGAATTGGCCTCCTCGCAGAACTTGAGCATAAAGTTATCCTCAGTCTCATAAGGGGACACAGAGGCCCAAAGAGCGTCGCGAGCAAACACATCAGAGGCACTCTTGCACACAAGACCGTGGCGTAGATAGGAAAACGGGTTGCTCTCTACAAATTCGCTGATAACCAGCCAAACATTTGCCGGTGCCGATACTCCCATGGTTGTGTGAGTATCAAGTAAGCAGGGGGGATGAGGAGCCGATCATCAGTGCGGGTAGATGGGAGCGAGCGGGCCCAAACTGGCCGATCAGGGCCCGCATCTCCCACGATGTAATTTTGACGCAGTGCCGAATTCTCCTCGACTTGTGACGCCCAATTATATCTTTACCTCACTGAATCGAGACAAACCAGATCTAAAAACCAAGTGACGTCATAAGGACCCTACGTCACTTTGCAGAGGGATAAACATTACATTTCCCCGTTCCACAAACTCGAGGTGATCTTCGCGAAAATCTCAACACGGCAAAGGCAGGGATGCTTGCCGGCCGAGCAGATGATTGGTTAGCTGCTAGTTGGGTAAATTCCAATGGTGAAACTGGAAATGCATGACCCTTACGGTCGAGGGCCGGATCTTGGCATTTTTTTATGGGCACAATTACCTTTGGTTACCCTCGTATACCCGGATTGTGTTGTGGGCCTCGACTTGCCCCCCTCTACCCCGCGAACGCGACCCCCCCCCTTCCACGCAGATTAGACTTTTTCCCCAAGACAATAGAGAACCTTCAGTGCATTACAAAGTTTCTGCGCCACCGCCACAAGCGTATTCCCTTGCTTGCTCATAGGCTTACTCGGCAAGCTCCGCGGAGAAGGCTGATGCGCGAGTTCGCAAAGTACCGCAATTCGCGGCCCTGTTTGAGGTAAATGTTTTCTAGCATTATATTTAGAGCTCAATTAATCCTTGATATTCGATCGTCTCGCTCAAATAGCTGGGGATTGGTTTATCATGGCATGGGGCAGCCCGGATCACGGGTTCATGCAGGTCAAATGCACCTCCCTGCGGGCTGCTTTCTTGACATCTTCCCTTTTCCCCAAAAAAGTTTTCAAGCCCAATCAAATGAGCAGCGAGCGTGATCCGTTGCTGGGACACTTGCCTGCGTCGAGAGGTTTAATGGGAAGAACAGCCGGGGCCGTGGGCCATGCCTTGTTCACTTGGGATGGCCTTATTGGCTCTGATCGCGTCGACTACAAAACAATGTTCACCCCAACCATTTTCAGCTCAGGTGAGCCACAAGCCCCTGCATTCTTTGGCCTGAACGACCCTATGCCCCTGCTGTTGGGCCTCATACTGGGGCTGCAACATGCAATGGCCATGATTGGAGGCCTGGCTTCCAGTGCCCTTATCCTGGCTAATGCTTGCAACATGGGCCAAGATGTTATTGCATACCTCGTGTCGGTGGGCCTTATCGGCTCTGGGCTCCTCAGTATTCTCCAAATATCAAGAATTCGCATTTTCAACACCAGGTGGTTCATTGGCACTGGGTTGACCTCTGTTTTGGGTGTTACGTTTGCTGTTATTCCAGTGTTTGAAAACAGTGTGCCGGTTATGTACGAAAACGGCTTTTGCACAAAGACCAAGGAGGGGGTCCTCTTGGCGTGTCCCGATGCCTATGGCGCCTTTATTGGCACTTCATGCGTTTGTGCTCTGTTTGAGGTTGCACTCAGTTTCAGCCCGCAGACCTGGCTCATGGCTGTGTTTCCACCCATTGTCAATGGCCCCGTGGTTCTCATGATTGGCGCTGAGCTGGTCGGTTCTGGCATGCAAGATTGGGCCGGCGGTGCCGGATGCATGCAAACTGGCCAAATGTGCCCCAGCCCCGACGCGCCAAAGCCTTACCCGTGGGGCTCACCTCAGTTTATCCTGCTGGGATTCTCTGTATTTTTTACAGTCGTTGCGTGCGATAAGTGGGGTCCCCCATTCGCAAAGTCATGTTCAATCATTGTAGGACTTGCAGTAGGCTGTGCGCTGGCTGGCTACAAGGGTTATTTCGACACACAGCCCATTATTGATAGCCCCGACTTTCAGATGATTGGCGACTATTCATTCAATATCCAAGTTTACAAGCCGCTTATTCTTCCTCTTCTGGCAGTGTATATGGTGTGCTTGATGGAGTCCATTGGCGACATCACCGCTACATGCGACGTCTCGCGAGTGGATACTGAGGGCGAAAAGTTCCAAACTCGTATTCAGGGTGGCTTGCTCACCTCCGGGTTGTGCTCAATGATTGGTAGCCGCATGCATATGATGATGGTGTCGTCGTTTGCCCAAAACAATGGCGTTATCGCCATGACCCAGTGCGCATCGCGTTTTGTTGGTTACACTGCTTGCCTGTTTTTGATGGCAATGGGCATGAGCGGCAAGTTTACTGCGGCTGTGAGTCAAATCCCCCCCTGCGTTTTGGGAGGCATGACCACATTTCTGTTTTGCCAAGTCGCTGTGTCTGGCATCCGCATCATCTCCACCATTGAGTTTACAAGACGTGACCGCGTTGTGCTTACCGTTGCTCTGATGTTTGGTCTTGCTAGTACTCTTGTGGATGACTGGTTTGAGCGGTTCTTTGCCTACTATGGCGACAAGTATGAGGACATGAACGAGTACATGGATGCGGTCAAGCTCGTGGTAGGCACGGGCCCTGCCATCACAGGATTTGCGGGACTTGCTGCGAACTTGTTTTTCCCCCAGGTTCAGGACAATTATGAGCCATCAACCCCATCAATGAGCGATGACGAGATCGAGGAGGTGGGCGTTTCCGGTGGCCCGGCAAAGTAATATTTATTATCGTTAGCTCGTAAATTCTACTGGTTATTCTATTTTTCCTTTTCTTGTGAATTTCCTGGGTAAAATTAACTGAACTCTTGCCCAGGAAATTAATTTAACAGCTGACATGCTAAGGCTTCCGAAGTTCCGTCAATTTAGCTCCACTGCTAGGTGGCTCAACACTATTGAGATCAAAATCAAGCCGCTTCCTCGTCCGAATGAGCCTACTGATACCAAGAGGGCTCGTCTTCTTTACCAGAGCCGCAAAAGAGGTATCCTCGAATCGGATCTGTTGCTGTCAAAGTTTGCCGATCTCTACCTCAAGGAGATGACCAGGGACCAGCTCGAAGAGTACGATCTGCTGCTGGATGAGCAGGACTGGGATATCTACTACTGGGCCAGCCGTGCCCAAGGTGCCCCTAAATGCCCTGAGCGGTGGGAGAACACAGAGGTGATGCAGCGGCTACGCAAGATTGCAAAGAACGAGGAGCGCGAGGTTATGCGCATGCCCAATCTCAAATAGTGCATAAATAGATCGGCCTAAGCTAACTAGGATAGGGCTCCGTCTTGACATTATCGTAGGTCTGCAGTTGGTCGAGTTCCTTTTGCAATAGATAGTGTGATTCTTGTAGATAACGAATATAGTCCACGCTTCTTTGCAGCACTACGCTCTTGTGTTGACGCTCCATGCTGCTTGCTCGCGGCGCGGAGGCTGGGTCAAAATCCGGGGGCACCAGGATGCTCAATTCCTTAATTTTTTCGCTTATGGTGTCGCGGCGCCTGCGCTCGACAGCATTATGTGACGCCCTCCTTTTTTGAGTGCTAGTTGGCTCGGGCCAGTGATTTATGATCTCAACTGGACATTCGTATTGATCTGATGGAACAGCAGCCGGTAGAGGCTGCTGTGGAGGAATAAAGTCGTACAGATCGTTGGACATTGTGACGGGGAAGAGCATAATCCGCCACCTTTATTTTGTTGGAAATGCGGGGGGAGGACTGCGCGAGACCTAACCCAGATACGGCTCCCAGCTGCAACCTTGCAGCGTCAAGACTGACAACCTCCTGCAGCATGCTCCCAATTGCTGTTGCCACCCGTTGGCCGGGTTTGGGTTATCTAAATGCAGCAATAAATAAGTATAAATAACTAATCCTCCACGCCGTACTGCTGGTTGAAGTTGATGCGTCTGCTCAGGCTTCTTCCCTCACCATTGTCGTCCATTGAACGCAATTGGGCCAGCAGTTGCAGCACGGTCTCGAGGAACTGTGCGTGAATATCCTCAATCTTTTTGGCACTCGCCTCCAACAGGTCAGCGTCAGCAAGCAGCACCGTCTCGTCAACCACCCCGCAAAAGTCAATTGCTAGGGCAATAATCTCATTAAGCTTGTAAACCACAGGCCCCCCGCCAAACATGCCCTTTGCGATAATTGTGTCTAGAAACTGGTAATGAGCAGAGCCGACTGAATCAACCGAGTGAGCTTGATTGAGCCGTTTGTTGAATTCCCGCCACGCATTTTCAATCACTGTGGCATACAAAAAGCTTTGCATCTCGTTCAAAAACTGAGACATTGTGAGGCAGAGCTCGGCCTGGGCTCGCCAGCATTGGAGAGCCGCAGGCTCGGTGGCAGCAGTAAATGGCGAGAACCGCGAGTTGGTCATGATGTAGCAGTGCTGGATTTTGGCAGCTGCCCATCTCAAGTTCCATAAAAACCGGAAAATCTGCAGGTACTTGCGGATTGCCCGTTTGTCGACAATAACGTCAAGCGGAGTCTGTAGCTTAAAGTCGAGCGTAAAAACCTGCCAACCCATTTCTCCATGGTCCAGGCTCAGAGTGCGAGCATCCAGCTGGGAGATGACTTGTGGATCGTCGCACGCGGCGTTGCTCGAGGTTATGGCAGTCTCGAGAAGCTGCACCAGCTCGTGCCGATGTAGTTTGGAGCAGGGCGCGTCGAGCACGAGTAACGCCTCGGTAAACAGAGTGTGCACAAAGTCGCCTCGTGTCAATAGCAGGTAGTCGTACAGGGCCTTGAAATTTGCCCGCAGCGAGTACTGCGTCTCGAGCACTTGAAGCACGTCACTGCAGTTTAGGGGGACATCTTGACAGAGTTGGCGCAAAAAGTAAATGTCACGGCCCTTTTCAAAGTGCTTTTGCGCGCTCTCTTTTGTAATGTCGCCTGGCAGTTTGGTAAAGTCAATCTGAAACCGGTCTGCCCAAAGCGATTCTGGGTCTTTGATTTGCAAATAAAACTCCTGGTATGGGTCATTCAAGGTGCCTTTGGTGGTCCACTCTTGCAGCAGTATATTAAAGGGGCCATAAGTGTGCGCGTAAAGCTGGTCGGCCAGCTCAGCTACAAACGGGTCTCCGTGGCGTGTGTAGGGATAGATTTTGTTGAGCACGAACCCGCCCCTTGCAACGTCGTTCATGATTGCATAGAGCGCTCGTAGACCGCGCGTGGCGTCAAACAACATATCATAGCACTGGACCAGGCTGACCTCCGTTTCAGACGCCCTTCGCTCCAAGCCGCCTAAAATAATGCGATACTTTTGAAATTGGGTGTCTACGCAGTCCCACAGGGCCTGGTACATGAGCCCCTCGGGGCATTCAATTGCCCTTATGCGTCGAAAGAGAAGGCCCGGCTCAAGGAGGATGTGAATGAGCGAGGCAGCGGCTGGGGGCAGCTGCGGCCACACTCGGACCGAAAAGTCCGCGTTCCACTCAACACTCGGCGCGTTCAGACCCTGGAGCACAAACGGCAGATCCTCTATCATTACGTTGAGCCAATTATATGCAAGCTAAACGCATTACAAGGAGAGCGTTTCAAGTGTATAATGTCTCCAAAATTTCAGAAATTTTAGCGCTAAACAAGCATTTTTACCCTCGGAACAAACACCCCGATCACCTGACACTCTCCCACCTTCTTACGTCCCACCGACCCCAAGATGAGCCAGGAAAAGAAAATCATTTCGCTTGCTGAGATCAATGCCCACAACACCCGCGACGACTGCTGGGTTGCAATCAGTGGCAAAGTGTATGATATCACCCGCTTCATGGACGAGCACCCCGGTGGTGAAGAGGTCCTGATGGACGTGGCAGGCAAGGACTGCACACAGGAGTTTGAGGATGTTGGACACTCTGAGTACGCTGTTGAGTCGCTTGAGCCCCTTTATGTTGGCGAGGGCAACCCCGCTGAGCTCAAGGTCCGCGACACCCCCCTCGGTGTGCAAGAGTTTGACACCGACGGTGCCCAGCAGAGCTCTGGTCCTAATTTGAGACTTTTCGTTTTGGCTGCTGTTATTGCAGCAGCTGCTTTTGTGTACCTCAAGGCTACCCAGTAGATTTGATGTTTTAAAAGAGGAGAAAAGCGGTCAAGGGTTTAAGCGGCTGTGCCGCGCAAAATTATAAGTTAAATTAATCTAAATCCAGGTACTCTCCTGTGCTACCCCATTGTATCCAATTTCTTCTCGAATATTGTACTGATGCCGCGTTTGATACGACCCTGCAATCGGACTGACGTACTTTGGGAAATGTGATTCAACTGGTGAAGAGTTTCGTGATGAGCTGCGGCTAGCGCCGGGTAGGCTTGTTGGGCGGCATTTGTTCTCTGTGATGGCTACTGGTGCAAGGCCCATTTGTGATTTGACGCAGCAGTTGAGGGCCTCATGCATGGTATATATGCCATCATGCAGGGTTGCAACCCTGGAAGACAGGGGGGCCTAATTTATGCATCCTATTTTTGTCGAGATCAGCCCTGACCTAAATCGCATCTAGCGTGGCGTTCAAAAGTTTAAAGAATCAAAGTTCTGCGGCTGATGACTGCAGTTTGCGTCAAGATGCTGCGGCATTGCCAGGGGAACTAATCCATGGGGTGATCCATGGCGTGAAATAACGCGTATCCTCTGTCGAAATAGCTTTAACACACCATCGGTAGCATCAATTTGTTTGCTCCGCGCCCGCTATCCCCATAAATGTATGCTGGCGTAACACATGCAGCCCCACAAGCCTGTCGCGTTACGGGCTGTATGCACGAGTTTTATAATGGCAGGAGACCTAGCTCTCGCCACACTTTGGATTTCTCTTTTCAAGCGAACGTTATAGACCGTTACATTCCAACGCATATGCACGACTGTGAGGCGCCCAGCGACTGAGGCGTAAACTCAATATTGGCTCTGAAATCTCCTTCAAATTTTATGAAATTCTAGCCTTAAGTTGGATTGAAAATATCCTTTTATAAAGTTGGCGTGTTAAACTAAGGGGCAAGGTTGTGGGTGATCTCGCTACGCTCCACTTGCTGCGGAAACCACGCCAGCCAAGTAAACGCCAAGCAAGCAAAGTCCCTGACTCGTGCAGTATAATTAATGTGCTTGACCATTCATAGTATTTCTACTGCAGATTCTTCAGTTATATCACGCGAGCTGCTCTACCCAATGTTTTGAAAAAATCCCGCAGCTCCACATGCCGGCTTGATTACAGTTGAAATATAACCAATACATGCATGATTCGCCAAAATGTCGACTCGCGGGGAAAGAATTCTAAAAGATTATTGTCAAACTCGCGAGAACCGCCAAGTTTCAAGTCTAGCTACTCGACGCAGCGCATGCGTCGGGATGCAGCTACCAGCCGGTATATGCATAAACGAGGTAACGCTGTTTCACAATAAAGGGTCTCGGGATCTGTGTGATTTTTGCTTTAATCAGCATAAATAGTGATTGACTGACGTGGTTTCGAGCAAATCCAAACCCGCACAAAACCAAGCGGCCCTAGAGTTGGAGCGTTGCTTGGGTGGGCACTGTTTGTACTACCCATATCGGCTGAAATTAGACGGTCACTAGCAGCAGGGCCACTTAATGCCTCCAATAATGTAGTTTTCGTTCACATCTGCCACGGCAGCTCTGCCCAAGTCTCAATTTGCCCAGCTGGCGCAGCGGTCCAGTGGGCAGGGCGGCCAGTCTGCAGCGGTGGGTAGCGGCTAGCGGCTTCTTGGCACTGCACTGGAACCCTACATTCCGACAAAATTATTGCCAAGAGATAGCAGCACCAGCACAAGGGCCAGCTTGTTGTGAGTTGAAGAGTAGACACTCAATATAGAATTAATTAGCTATATACAACGAGCTTTCAGCTCACTTGCACGAGCGCTCAATTAGAGACGCTCTTGATGAGACCTTCAATGATGTGGGGGTTGCTCAGGGTACTGAGCTCACCAAGTTGGTCGCTCTCGCCGCAGACAATCTTGCGAAGAATGCGGCGCATGATCTTACCACTGCGGGTCTTGGGCAAGTCCTCGACAACGTAGACCTTTTTAGGGGCAGCAAAGGGGCCAATCTCCTTGCGCACAAGAAGCTGGGTCTCCTTGGCCATGGCCTCGGCGGTGGCATTACCCTTTTGGATTTCGGCCTTGAGCCAGGGCTCGAGGCAGGCGAATGCAACGATTGCTTGTCCGGTGATCTCGTCCTCAATGCCAACCACAGCGCTCTCGGTGATCATGGCCTTGCCGTCGAGCTTACCCTCAAGCAAGCAGGACTCAATCTCCGCGGTGGAGAGGCGGTGGCCAGAGACATTGACAACGTCATCGATACGACCAGAGACGAAAATGTAGTTCTCGTGGTCCATAGCAGCACCGTCACCAGTGAAAAAAGTACCGGGGTATGGCTTGAGGTACGTATCTTGGAAACGGCCATAGTCGCCATAAATAGTACGGGCCATGGAGGGCCATGGCTGCGAAATGGCAAGCACACCTTCAGCGGGGCGCTCCTTGATTTCTTCGCCGCTGACTGGGTCAATAATAACGGGCTTGATACCAAAGAATGGGTAGCCGGCAGAACCGGGCTTCATGGGGGTAACACCGGGGAAAGAGGTGGCCAAGATGGAGCCAGACTCAGTTAGCCAGTAGGTATCACAGATTGAGCAGCGCTTGCGGCCAATGTGCTCAAAGTACCACTCCCAAACCTCCTCGGCGATGGGCTCACCAACAGAGCCCAAGGTGCGAAGACTTGAAAGGTCGTACTTGGCGATGTCTTCGTGGCCATACTTGCGCAGCAAACGCAGGGCAGTAGGAGCAACGTAGAACTGAGTCACCTGGTACTTGTCAACAATGTCCCAGTAACGGGTGTGGCTGGGGTAGACGGGTGTACTCTCAAAGATAACGCTGGTGGTACCGTTGACCAGGGGGCCGTAAACAGCATAGGTGTGACCGGTGATCCATCCAATGTCACCTGCAGTGAACATGATGTCCTTTTCGCTCAAACCAAAGATGTGTTTTGCGGTGAGCTGGGCGCCCAACAGGTAGCCAGCAGTGGAGTGCTGCATACCCTTGGGTTTGCCTGTGGAGCCACTGGTGTAGAGCAAAAAGAGGGGGTGCTCTGCATTGACAGGGGTGGCAGGGCAGTAGCTCTTGTATTTGTTCACCTCAGAGTACTTGATATCGCGACCCTCGACAAAGTTGCCCTTGCCGGTGCGCTCAACCACAATGACCTTTTTGATGGTAGGGCACTGCTCGCAAGCCTCGTCTACGATCTTTTTGGTTTCAATGCACTTGGTGGCACGCAGTCCCTGGTCGCAGGTGATTACAATCTCGGACTTGGCATCTTGGATACGGTCACGGAGAGCGGCGGGGCTGAAACCAGCAAAAACACACGAGTGGGTAGCACCAATACGCGCGCACGCGAGCATTGAGACCACAGCCTCGGGGATCATGGGCAAGTAGATGGTGACAATGTCGCCAGACTTGACGCCCAAGTCGGTCAAAAGCTGGGCAAGGCGACACACCTTGGCCAAAAGCTCGCGCCAAGTAACGATATAACCATCAGCAGGCTCATCGGCTTCGTAGATCAGCGCGGCCTCGTCGGGTTTTGAGAGGGCGTGACGGTCGACACAGTTTACGCTGGCATTCAAGGTACCACCAACAAACCACGCGGGCGAGTCGGCGAATTTGGGGTCCTGGTACAGGACCTTGTGATATGGCTGGTCCCACTCGAGATTCTTGGCCTGGGTGTCAAAGAACTTCTCGGGCGCGTCAACAGACTCCTGCCACATTTCGCGGTACTGCTCTAGCGTCAGCACGTGGCCCTCGCCATGAGGAAGCGCGGTCTTTGGCGCGTCCACCTTGCGGACATGCATCAATTTTTCATTGTCAAGGCCCATCGTGAGTAGTAGAGTGTTTCTAGTCCTATTACAGAGCGTTGAATGCCCTTGGGAAGTTGAGTCATTGGGGTAGCTACGCCGGATGACAAACTGGCTCAGCGCTCAACGATTTAAGCGAGCTGAGCTGAAAAGTGTCAAAAAAAATCTGCACCATAGACCGGTCATATCATGACCAGTGAATTAGAAAATACATTTACAAGCCTCAGAGCCTCCTTAATGTGCTAGCTGGCCTCGCTCCTATCCCTATTTGGGAGGTTGTCTTTGGTCCCCCTTGTTAGCTAATAATCGCCAATGTTTGTACCCACGGCGGATCCTCTGGCTGGGTACAAGTACGAATTTCCCCAATCGGTAGTTGCAAAGTTTCACAGTGCAGGGTTCTCTGTTGCTGAAGACCATTTGCACGAAGTGGCCATTTTCTGCGTGTTTTACACTCTCGTCTATCTCGCCTCTTCAGTGCTCTCGCCGTTTGTGGTCCCCGCCTACAACAAGTTGAGTACCCGCAACAAGGCCAACTTTGATATTCACGTTGTCTCGCAGGTCAATTGCCTCTTTGTGCTCGCTGCCAGCCTCCCTCTCTTTTATGACAAGGGCCTCGACTCGCTCGAGTCTTATAGCCCCTATGCCGGCTTTGTTGTTTCGTCGCTGATTGGCTACTTTGTGTGGGATTTGCTCATTTGCATGAGATACTCTGTGCTCTTTGGCCCCGCCTTTTCTCTGCACGCCGCTGCAGCCCTGTTTGTGTTTGCTCAGGGCCTCAGACCATTCTTGTACAACGTGAGTGCGGCTTTTATCTGGTTCGAGGCCAGCACTCCTTTTGTTAATGTGCACTGGTTTGCTTCTCACGTGCCGGGCCTCATCTCGCCAAAGCTTTTCATGATCAATGGGCTCGCGCTGATTGTGGTGTTTTTCTTGTGCCGCATTGTGTCTGGCCCAATCAATGGGTTCCTTTTGTTTAAGGATCTTGTCTACAACTACCCCCAATCCATCCCCAAGTGGGTGGCCTGGGGTGTATTTGGCTCATACCTGTCCCTCATGGCCCTCAACTTTTTCTGGTTTGAGAAAATGATTGCCGCTGCTCTTGCTCAAGTCAAGAAGAAGGCCGACTAGTCTAGTCTAAATATTCTTAACGTGTCGCATGCCACCGCCAGGGCGCTGCCCCTGACCGCTAGCTGGTTGGGGCGGCCCTCGGCCTTGAACGACGCAATAACCTCCAAATTCTTGAGAACATGAATGGTTCCATCCTCCAATCCAATAAATAATCGACCCGTGTCAAACGTGCACGCAGTCACTGCCTGCTCAAACTGTTTTGTTGAGATTAGCTCGCCGGCTAGAGACCACACCTTCAAGGTCTTGTCGCGGCTAGCAGTAACAAACTCGGTATTGCTGATCCAGCAACCATCCCATATAATACGCGAGTGTGCCCGCGGATGATTCTGCTTCAAGGCCATTGCCTCAACATCATAAACGGCCCACTGACGGTCACGGCTCACACTGAGCAGGTGCTTTGAGTCGGGACTAAACTTGACTCTATTGACCGTCAAAGTGTGCTCTCCATTGAGCGGCTGAATCTGGTGAAAGTTATCGGCATTGTACATGCGTACAACTGCGTTGCGTACCGAGTTGGCCCTGCAGCAGCTGGCCACATACTTGCCATCGGGGCTCACATCTACACATACAATTTCGTACCCGTGGCCAAAAATCTTGTCCGTCTCTGGCCACAAGGTAAGGCGCTGAAGCTGCTGCTCGAGAGGCAGTGCACTAGAGTCAAAGGCCTCGCTGGATTCAGTTGCCTTGTTGGAGAGACCCAGGGCGGGCACAGAGGCAGCAGCGAGTTCGTTCGCCACGGTCTGTTCACGAGTAAAATTGGAGATAAGTTCGTGATAGACCTTTGGCGCAGTAAAACAGCGCAGGATCTTTTCGTCACCGCCAGTAACTAGAACTTGAGAGTTTACTGCTGCAACACAGTTCATATCGTAGCCGTGGATCTGTGGCCGGTTGAGCTCATAGTACTCATCCAGAGGTGAGTCTAGTAGAGGCGCCCACAATCTAGTCGTCTGATCGTGAGACACTGAAACGACACTTTCTCCAAACCAAGCAACACCGCTTACCGGCTTGGTGTGGCCAGTAACTGCAGCAACACTAGCCCACCTGTCGCCATCAAACTTCCAAATACGCCAGCTGCCGGTTCGGCCAAGGGTGGCTACAGTCTCCGCGTCAAGCCACTCGGCCGTCCAAAATCCGCCGGTGGCACCTGTAGCAGTGGATGCACCCATGATACTAACATCACCCAATCTATAAGTGGGAGTCCACATATTTTCATCTTCGGTCTCTTGAGCCTCGCTGGCACTCCACACAATTAGAGAGGAGTCTCCCGAGGAGCTCAACAGCTGTTGCCCATTAGGTTGCCACTTGACGCTTGTGACCCAGTCGTCGTGACCAATTAAGAGGGCATCAAACACGCAGTCTAGGTCAGAATTGACTTTGTAGACTGTGGTGGTGAGATCCGACTTGAGGATATCCGTGTCGTGCTTGGCAGCGGAAATGCGCCACAGTCGGATGTACTTATCCTGAGATCCACTGGCGAGTACAAGTGTGTCGTCTTGAAGGCAAAAGTCGAGGCTCTTGATCCAATTTTCGTGGCCAGGAAGCTCAACCCAATCGGGGGACTCGTCGCTCTTGAGGAAAATACTGGTCGAGCTGCCTCCAAGGGCCAAAATTTTAAATTTGGGATCATATGCAATGCACAAAGGATAGAATCGGTCATTGGGCCTTTGCTTGATAGCGGTGCCAAGAGTGTAGAGGAATCCGTCAGAGGACCCTATCAAAACTTGAGATCCGACAAATAGACATGTGATTGACTTGTCAAATGCTTGCTCCTTGGTGAGCTCACCCGTTTTATTGAGCGAGAACAGCAAACCATTCTGGGTACCTGCGTACAGTTTTTCACCATCAGAGGCGACGCAGGTTACGCTGCTCTCGAGGTGCCAGGTAGCCTGGTTGCCGTGCTCGCCCCACGCCACCAAATACGATTGACTCGCGTAAATAAATAACGAGCCCAACTTGGCTCCTGCCTGGGAGATTCTTTCCGCACCAGCTGCAATGAGCATATGAGTAATTTTTTTGTAGGTTCAGCGTAGGCTTCAAATGTTTAAATGAGAAATTAGGATAAATACCTATTAAATAAGGAAACTTTTCTTAGTTGTCCGTGCAATTGGCGGGCCAATGTGCTTAGTTTTTTTAGTAGTGGGATTAAAAGTTCTCGTCAAACTTGTCAGTGACGCAGCCCTCGGATGCATCGCCCACCAAGTGGATGAACTTGGCAAGGGTGCCGCGGTTGTAGCGGTACTTGGGGCGAACCCAGGCCTTTCTGCGCTCAGCAAGCTCCTCCTCAGAGACCTTCACGTCAATGGTGTTGACATCGGCATCAATAGAGATGATATCACCGTCCTTGACGAGGGCAATGGGGCCACCCACAGCAGCCTCAGGCACAATGTGGCCAATAAGGAAGCCGTGAGATCCACCAGAGAAGCGACCATCAGTGAGAAGGGCGCAATCCTGGCCGAGGCCAGCACCCATGATGGCAGAGCTAGGCTTGAGCATTTCGGGCATACCGGGGCCACCCTTGGGGCCCTCGTAACGGATAACAATGGCGGTCTTCTCGCCCTTTTTGAACTCGTTGTTCTCCAAAGCAGTAACAAAGCTCTCCTCGTCGTCAAACACGCGGGCACGGCCCTCGAACTTTGTACCCTCCTTACCGGTGATTTTACCCACGGCACCGCCGGGGGCGAGCGAACCCCTCAGGATTTGCAAGTGGCCGCTCGACTTGAGGGGGTTGGACACGGGGCTAAAGATAGGCTGGTGCTCAGGAAGACCAGGGAGATCAGCCACCGACTCACCAAGAGTGCATCCCATCACAGTCATGGGCGAGGGGTCCAAAATACCCTCAGAAATGAGGAACTTTGTGACAGCAGGGGTACCACCGTACTGCTGGAGATCAGCCATGACGTACTTACCCGAGGGCTTGAAGTCGGCGAGCAAGGGAACCTTGTCGGAGATCTTCTGGAAGTCGTCGACAGTGAGCTTGATGTCCACCGAGTGGGCAATGGCAATCAAGTGAAGGACGGCGTTGGTCGAGCCACCAGTGGCGATGATGTAGGCAATGGCATTGTCAAAGGCAGCACGGGTCATAATGTCACGGGGCTTGAGATTGAGCCTGAGCAAGTTTTTCATGACTTCACCAATGTTGGCACACTCCTGCTTCTTCTCCTCAGAAATGGCGCTGAAGCTCGAGGAGCCAGGGATAGACATACCCAAAACCTCACTAGCAGAGGCCATGGTGTTGGCAGTGTACATACCACCGCAGGCACCGGCACCAGGGCAGGCGTTACGGACAATGTCTTTACGCTCTTCCTCGGAGATGGATCCACTCAAAAAGGCACCGTAGGACTGGAACGCGTTGACCACGTCAATAGTCTCGCCCTTGTATTGGCCGCAAGAGCCCTTACCGCCCTGGATGGTACCACCGTACACCATAATGGAGGGTCTGTTGATGCGGCCCATGGCGATCAAACAACCAGGCATGTTCTTGTCACAGCCGGGAATGGAGATATTGGCGTCGTAGTGCTCTGCCATAGTCTGGGTCTCGATGGAATCAGCGATAATCTCACGGGATTGCAGCGAGTAACGCATACCCTGAGTGCCCATGGAGATACCATCAGAAACACCAATGGTGTTGAACTGCATAGCCTTGAGTCCAGCCTTGTTTACCGAGGCTGCAATCTGAAAGTTGAGGTCAAGCAAGTGCTGGTTGCAAGGGTTACCAGTCCACCAAACACTAGAGACACCAACCTGAGCCTTTTGAAAATCTGCTTCCTCAAAGCCAGTCGCGTAGAGCATTGCCTGCGAGGCACCCTGGGATTTAGGCTGGGTAACGATCTTGGAATGACGATTAAGACCCTCACCACTGCTGTTGTAGCGCACAAAACGCGCGGCCAAGTGCTTTTGATTTTTCAGTCTCAGCATTGGAAAAGTTTTAGACAAGCTGTGATTGGTGATGGGTTTTATAAGCCTTTGGGATCCAAATCAGTCACGTTTAGTCACTCAAATCCAAAATGTCAAAGCTATGAAATATGCAGTGAAAGCTGCTGTAAATGTGAAGAGTTAGAGCTGTAAAGCAATGTAGATTCAGAGCTATGAAAAAGAAATGTGGATAGTCATGGCTATGAAAATAAATAGTCTATAGTGCTTGTAGGGCTTGGTCAAACGATTGCTTTGCAGTTTCCAATGGGGTATCGTCAAGCTCCACCTCAGAGGCCTCAATCTCGACGATCTTTCGGTTTGCTTCCTTGCTAGCCTCAGAGATACCATCAGCGCACTCGACTAGCTGGTGAACCGGCTCTTCGAGGGCCAGTAGCGTGGTGTCTAGCCATTGACGCTTTTTGTGTAGTCGCTCTAAAATAGGACCGACTTCGTTTTTGAAACTCGCCGCGAGCACATTCTCCTCGCTGATTTGCTCTTGGATCTTTGTGTCCACCGTGTGCGCCAACTGGTCAAGCTCCTCTTTAAGGTTGTCAACTTGAGCTTGTTGCTGGCGAAGCGAGCGCTCAGAGGCTTGGCGTTCCTCATCCATCATTTGCTTGAAGTTATCAAAGGCTTGCAGCTTCTTTTCTGTGCTTGCGCGGGTACTCTCCAGCCGCTCACGATGGGAACCCTCGTCCAAGCCAGCGAGCTCGGCATTGAGAGAGCCGAGCTCCTGCCGAATCGCTACATTATCTGCAGAGAGCTGCCGCTTTTTGGCTGAAAGCGACTGGATAGCTTGCTTTACCTTGTCAACTGGGGACTCATGCAGGCTGATACTTACAGGGCACCCCAGATCTCCCAACTCAGACTCCAAGCTGCACCGAATATTAGTGTATTCATCAGACAGCTCGTTGCGTTGCGCTCTGAGCATCTGTACCTGACTTGAGTCGAGATGCGGGCTCACCCATTTTAGCTCGGTCGCAGCCTTGGACAAATCGCTGAGTTCCATCATTGACTGTTTGAGTGTGGTATCATTGCGGTCCTTTGTACTCTTGAGTTCAGCGTACGTCCTCTCAAGAGCTACCAGTTTATCCAAAGTGCTCTGGATCGCCGCGTCCAGCAGCAGCTCCTGAGCTTGGGTATCCTCGATAAATTCCCGTATTAGTGCCGCTTGAGCCTCGCATTCTTTTTCAGCCTTGCTCAAATTAGCCCTCCAGTCCAGTTTTTTGGCAAGGCTTGCCTTTTTATCCTTGAGTTCAACCATTGCGCGCTTTTGCTCGGAAACATAGCCATTGAGCTGGTCGAAAAAGCTATTCATCTGCTCTTTCTGAGCAGAAGCAGTTGCATCGGCACTTGAGGGATTGAATAGAGTGATAATGTACGACTCAATTGCCCAGTTCATCTTGAGGTCTGTAGACAGGTTCTCCTTTTGGCCCGTTGGAACACCAATCACCTTTACCAAATAGTCCAGGGCTTGTACAAGTGCCGGCCACATGCTTTCAATGTTGCTTGGGTGTAGTTCGAGCTCGGTAAATTCGACATGTGACGGGTTTGGCCATTGCAAGTTAAACAACAGATTATCCAAAAGTGGCCATAAAGTGAGATTGATCTTTGGCTCCAATGCTTCGATAACAAACTCTACGATCCGGAGCACCACGTCGTTGGGCGGCCTGTGTGGAGCGTGCAGCCGTTGGTGGTCGGGGAATCCTAATGCTTTCAGCCAATTATAAACTTCTTTTAAGGTTTCTTGATGAAGCCGGATATCCATATTATCCAAAAGCTTACAAAACTAATCCCTTCTTTTAAAGTTTTTTCCTCACGGCCGCAAGACAAGTTACGCGACGCGCTTTCGTCAGCTCGTGGGAGGTGGTGTGTGTGTGGCTGATTCAGCCTCAAGAACCTCCTCTTGCATATTCTGCAGGGCGAGATACGTATTCCAGAACAGTGAGGCCGCAGCGGCAACCACGAGGCGCAAGTGAGGGGGTACTATCGAAAAGTTGATAATGCCCACTGGGCCCCAAACACGCCAATTGTATTGAACGATATGCCACCATTTGTGCCCAATTCTTTCAATGGCACCTGCAGGTCCCTGCATATCCAATAAAGCCATGCCACCAAAGTAAAGCGGGGTGTAGATAAATGGCGAAATAAATACTTGCTCGACGCCAACTCTAAGTAGAATCTGGGGAATTTTCGAGAGTTTGGGTCCCAGAGAGTTCAAAACGGGAAAGGTAACGGCTGCAGCCACGGGCCCAAACACACACGACCCAAAGATGAACGCCTTTGCAGCGCTGGGAGCTATCTCTTGGCGATTAGAAATGTAACTTGCGGCAACGTCACCTATAGCAAATAGGGTGCCCGAGAGCAGACAGTTTGCTACAACAGGGCGGGTTTTGAACAAGCGCTGAAACATTATCGGGAGGAAAAAAGTAGCCGCTCTTTCGATTAGATGGCTCGCCCGTTGCCATGGCTATCTATTATGACAATCATTGGGATGCATGCAGGTAACTACGATAGTGCATGTGTATGTAGGTGATTAGCACGTCAGCGATCAAATAAACGGACGCGTTTAGCACACGATGGTCATATATAGATACTAGAGTGTATCGTGGCGGCTGTAAAGTGAGCATTTCGCACGACATTGGCGATTTGGGTGGCTGGTCAGTCTCCCAAGAGGCGTGATGGGGGCTAATTCTTGGACATTTTACTGACGGATTTGTGCATCTGGGTCAAAAGAAATCTAAACGTACTCTTTATTCTTGGCAGATTTGTCTTGAATGGCTGTTGCCTGATGCATATAAGAGTTACCCTGCCTTTAGAAACCCTACATCCACGTGCAAAGGTTGCTGCACTCTATCAAGCAGCTAAAGTGGTGTTTTGGGTGGGCTCAAGGGACAATTGGGGCCTGCAGTGTGATATTCCCGGTCAAATATCGAGACACTAGGTATAATTGCGCGTCAAACCCCACCTAGGGGGCTAAAAAACGCGAAACTCGGATATTCGTCTGACATCATCTTGCATAAGCTACCCATTCGGGACAAGGTTTACCTGCAAGCAATGCGCGCAACTTAAGGAGGCGCATGTATAAATGCCTCCGATGAGTACCCAACTAAGCATATGCACCGCACATACTCCCTTCGTGCTACCCGCGCTCCTTCCGCACAGGATTTGATTAGCCCCCCTCCTCCCAAGAGCACCACCAAGGGCGGCCGCTTCTTTGGCAAGGGCTCCTTGTCCCACAGCTTGCGCCGCAGCACTGCTGGCAGTCTTGGCCCTGAGCTTGCTCGCCGTCTCGCTGTTTTGGTCAAGATGGAGAAGAACGTTATGCGTTCCATGGAGATGGTTGCCCACGAGCGCAAGGCCGTCGCCCACCAGCTCTCTCACTGGGGTGAGGAGAATGAGGATGAGGATGTCTCTGACGTCACTGACCAGCTCGGTGTTCTTATCTCTGAGATGGCCGAGCTCGAGGACTCTTACATTGACAAGTACGACCAGTACCGTGTCACCCTCAAGTCCATCCGTAACATTGAGGCCAGCGTCCAGCCCAGCCGTGACCGTAAGCAAAAGCTCACTGACCAGATCGCCCAGCTCAAGTACAAGGACCCCAACAACGACAAGATTGTTACCCTCGAGAACGAGCTCGTTCGTGCCGAGGCTGAGTCCCTTGTTGCTGAGGCTCAGCTCTCCAACATTACCCGCGAGAAGTTGAAGGCTGCCTTTAACTACCAGTTTGACTCTACCCGCGAGTTTTGCGAGAAGACCGCTCTTATCGCTGGTTACGGTAAGGCTCTCCTCGAGCTTCTTGACGACGCCCCTGTCACTCCTGGTGATGTGCGCGCTTCTTACGATGGCCGCTCTGTTTCCCAGCAGATTGTCCTTGACTGCGAGAGCGCTCTCCGCGACTGGACTATTGACCAGGCTACTGTCAAGCCCACACTCAGCATCCGCCGCCTTGACTCTCAGGGCTACGTTGACGACCACGGTGAGGACTGGGACGAGACCAAGGAGGCCGATACTCACGCTGTTGAGAACTAATTTTAGGCTGTAGAGTAGTGTATTTTAATCTTTTGTTAGATGGTGTGCCCGAAGGGGCCGTAATTGTCGCTGGCGGGTGCAGCCGATTACATGGACCACAAGTCTCTGCTGGGCAGACTGGAGGCTGCTCTCAAGACCGCGCAGTCTGACCAGGACAAGCGACAGGCGTATGAACGGCTGCTGGCCTCGTACCCGTTGCTGTTTGGCTATTGGCTCCAATACCTGAGGGCATTCTACCCAAGGGATGTCGAAAAGTGGAAGCAAGGGCTCGAGGCGTGTCCGGCGCTTGATCTATACAGTGCTTTCCTCAAATTAGATCCAAATGTCGAGGATCTTGAATTCTGTGTAGCCCAGGTTGGCTACTACTTTCAAGCAGCCCCCATTTGGGATGCACTTTTAGCGGCGGACCCCAGCCGGCTGGAACGGGTCTTGCGCGTCCCGCTGTACGACTATGCCAAGTATTTTGCGCAGGCCCGCGAGCAGGGCATTGAAATTCACGAGCTGCAGCCCAAAATGACCGCAAATATCAATGGCCGTTGGCCATTTGAATCAAAAATTACCAGGCCGTATTTCCACGTGTTGCCGCTTGAGCAATCGGAAATCGACAACTGGAATGCATACCTGGACTACCAAGAGGCTCAGGACGATATTATTACAACAGACTCTCTCTACAAGCGGTGTCTCGTTTCCACTGCTCTCTATTCACAATTCTGGTTGCGCTACCTAAGGTGGGCTAATGTTCATGCTCCGGAAAAGCTACAGGCTATATACAACAATTCTTGTCTCTATCTGGCTGGTCCAGATAAGGCTAGAGTTGCCGTCTTGTACAGTGCCTACCTCGAACTACGAGGCGAGCCTGATGAAGCCAAGCTAGTACTGGAAGCAACGGACAAGTCAGCCCTTGAAGACTTTAATGAGCGCAACAAGCAAACCGACATCCCTTTGGACGAGGCTAGGACTTTGTGGCAGGCCAAGCAGCTGGACAAGCACACGTATCTTCAGATCCTCCGGCGCGAGCGTCAGCTGGACGAGTTTTTCAAGCTCGATGTAGTTGTGAATGGGGCGCCAGACACTGCGAAATTTTTAAAGTGATGATCGAGTGTGTGTGAGCGCTTCTCGGCGCGGCGGGGTCACGAATTAAAAAAAAAAAAAAGTACATATATAGCTACAGCCTACATTGTTCCTACAACTGTGATGTTTTCCGGCAGCGGCATGCGGCTCAGCCTGATGTTTCCAAACACCAAAAGCTGCTTGAGCGCCGTGGTGGAAAACCTGTAAACATGGTGGGGCTCCAGATTGCCAATAAAACCGAGGTCTAGCCGCACGATATTAGGTAGTTTGGCAATGGACTCGAATATTGACGGGGTTATTGTTTTGAGCGAGTTGAGGTTGAGGTCCACCAAAGATGCGTGGCAGTGAGTAACTGCTGCTTGAATGGCCTCGTTCCCCACGCCAATACACCTTTCAAAAGAGAGAGTATGAAGGCCCTTGTTAGTTTCTTCTTGTGTCCATGCAAAGAACATTGCGGCCACTGCCTCGTTTGTGATTTCGGGGAGGGCCTTGAGCTCGAGGTGCTCGAGCTTGTTGCAGCTGGCAATACTTCCAACAATAACGTCACTAAGACTTCCTTCCTGGATAACAAGAGTGCGCAGGTTTGGGCCAATCTCACCGAGGGCAGCAGCCAAGCTCTCATCATTGACAACTCCATGCTCGAGGTTTTTCAATTCGAGATGCTCGAGCTTGGTCAACCCGCTCAATAAATAGATGGGGGCCTCGTCCACCATTTGTACCAGCCGCTCCAACTTTAGAGTCTTGAGGTTCTGCCCGTGGTCCGTCATTACTGCCAACACCTCAGGGGTGAAGCGGTACACAGACTTTATACCAAACTCTTCGAGGCGCTCGCCGCAAGCTTCGAAAAACTCGATCCAAGCCTCTGCACGTACCTGGAAAGGGCCATCCAGAAATACACTCTTGAGGTGAGGTAGAGCCGCAATCCTTGCAATGCCCTCATTGTCGAGCTGCCCGCACATATCAAGAGTGAGGCGCTCCAGGTTGGGACACATTGAGGTGATTGTGTAGTACGCCTCTGCGGTCAGTTGCGAGCAGTCGGCAAGATTAAGGGTGGTGACATTGTCTCGCAGAAATAGTTGCACAGTTTTGTTGGACAGGCGGCGGTTCTTTGTCAAGATGTTGGCGATTTTTTCAAAATTCTGAGTAGTCAAGTCACCCAATTCGTCCACCTCGTCGATGTAGTCTGCCACAGTTGTGATGCACAAGTCTTGGAGACTTGGCGAGATGTCATTTGTGAGGTTGAGGAGAGCATTAGCCATTACCTTGCGTTTTTTGCCTGCACCAACGCCGGCTTTGCGGCCCTTTGCCGCTTTGGTTTTGTTGCCACAATTTCGGCACAGATTGCCGTCCTTGTTGGTTTGAGTGTAGACGGTGAGCACAAAGCGGGTGTTGCAGATAGCGCACAAATCTGTGCCCTCGGTTGCCAACTGCTCAGCATCTATATCTGCCCGTCGCTTGGCGGCAGCAGCCTCTGCAATTGCCCGGATCTGCGGATCATCAATCTCTTGCGCAACCTGGTGCGCTTGCTCGATTTCCTGCTGCTCAGCAGCTGTTTCTTGTCTTTGTTCGTACCGATTGCGAATATCGGTAGCGTTGATCCCCTGAGAGCGCAGAAACTCTGTCAAGGCCGAATTTGGACCCCGGACTCCACTCATTACGCAGCGAGGAAGGACAGAGATGGGAAGGAAAGAATTAGGGGTTAATTATAAGATTATGCTGAATAAATTATCTCCTTGGCTAGCGAGCTTGAGCATAGGTATTGCTGGCTAGGCCATTGGTAGCTTGTCAAGAGGAGGTAGAGGGCTTGGGCTAGGGCTTCGTGGCGGCATTTGAAAAGGTGCGTGCGACCCACGTCGTGGAATGTCGAGGGTCAGCGGTTGCGGCTGCAATGGTGCATATGAGCCTCGTCTCTGCTCAATTGGTGCGAGCGATCCCCGTCGCGAGTCGATCGGCGCATAGGAGCCGCGTCTGGACTCGATCGGGGGCGCGTACGAGCCTCTGCGTTCATCGTGGAGGCGCGGAGGCTCAAACCCAACCGCATACGAGGATCTGCGCGAGTCGGGCAGCGCCATGGTCGTCACTGCGCTGGACCTGCGTGAGTCGGGCGATGATGGGTATGACGACACACTCAAAGAGTAGCGGCTAAGGTCCACTGCAGAGTCGTAGCTTTGCTTGCGCAGCGTCCTCCATCTTTCTTCTAGATAAGACTCGATTGCTGGAAGCCTTGACGCGGGCTGTCCGGTGGAGTAGCTTTGGAGGTGCTGAGCATGAGATGGAAAGTGCTGAGAGAGCGACGGCGCAGACACAGGGGCTGGGGGCAGAGGTGCAGTTCCCACCACCGAAGTTCTGGGACAGATGGACGGAGCAGATGCATGTGCCGCCCCCGCCCCCATCTGTGACGAGGCACTAGGGGGCACCCCTGGCGCGTCCTCAGCATACGCTGATTTAAAAACGACTCCGACCTGCGGGGCGATGTGGGGAGGTGACGGGTGCGATGATGCCGGCGATGGCTGTGAAACGGCTGCTGCCGCTGCTGCGGCCGTTGGCGGCGCTGCGGCCGTTGTGGACATTGGAGCAGGCCCCAGGGGGGCTAGCGGCCCTAGAGCCGGGTTCATGACTGCAGGTGTGGGCCTGGGGTCATTAAACACTTGCTGAGTCGGGAACGGCTGGAGCGAATGCCTGCGCTCGGGCATATCAACAGCAGCAGGCACTGCCGGTCCGCTGATGGGTCCCTGGCCATGCCGCCAGGTCTGAGAGCGTCTGCGATTAGCACTGGCGTTCCACCAGTTTTTGATTGCATTGTCACTGCGGCCTTTGAGGTGCCTGGAGATGCCCGCCCATCTTTTACCGTATATCGAGACCAAGTACTCTATTTGCTTGCCCTCTTCTGCGGTGATGGGGCTGTGATTGAGACTCGGCTTGAGATTTTGATGGTATCGCTCCCGGCATTGCTTTGATGTGCGGCTTCCTAGAATTTCTGCAATATTGACCCATCGCACGTTTGAGCTTTCGTCTTCAACTAGCTCTAAAAGCTTCTGGTCCTCCGCAGAGGTCCAGCTTCCTCGCTTGCGAGTGAATTTCGTCTCTGCACTCATGTTGTGTCCGCCCAATGTGCGAGTTGCTAGAATCGGTTGTCCCGATTTACCTTAGAAATGCAGCGGGTTAGGGTGCAGGTATAAACGGAGGTCCCCATACAAATGGTTAATTCGCGTACCAGTAGGACTCCACACATTAAAAAAAACTATTATGATTGCGGCTTAGAGCAAGCAGTGCCATGAAAAACCCGTTAAACAAGTGGCTCTGCATGCAGAGCTGCGAGGTGAATCCACATGAGGTAATCCGAGGTCCACCCCCCCCAACCGGGCATTTCTTGCCACTGACCAAAATCCATGCTGTTTTGGCAGGGCTTTAGCCTACAGACCACAAAATAATCGCTTATCCGACAACATGTAAGAGAATCGTATAGAATCGGGCTTATAGACGCTATCAAAATTTCCACTCAACCTCGGAAACTACCTCGACACTGTAGAGATTCGTCACGTGCCCTGCAGGCATTCTACAGTTGTGCATCTTTGTTTGATGCCGGCCAGAGGAGGGTCTTTGGTTTTAGTTTTTTTTTTTTTCGCAGTCCGATTGGAGCATAAAATCTGGCCATTTATAAATTTTGGTGCTCCGACAGCTGCGGCCCTCTTGGCAGCTGTGCATAATGACGAAGCCCTTTACGTCTGGCAGCTAGCGCGAATTCTGCAGCGGGCCCATTATTTACGCTTGCAAAAACCAAAATAATTTGCTTTTTATAATTTCCTTGCTGTTTCTTTTTTTTTCATTTTTTTCTTTTCTACATATTATTTCACAGAGTCCGGGCTGACTTGCGTTACAAATTATGCGCGTACGCCCACTCAAACGCCTGCCATGCATGTACCTCTATACCCCAAGTAGATTTATGCATGCATGCATTAAAGCCTAAACACAGCCGATTCGGTCGAAGTGGTAGCGACAAGATCTGATTTTTGCCACAATAGTCCTGTGCAAGGCCGCTTAAGCGCCGCCTCTTGGGTCAAGTCACCGTCAAAATTAAAAATGTGAATGCACTCTGCAGACGCCACCGCAATGTGGTGCATCTGGATAGATGCAAACAGCAACGGGGCTCTGACAGGCTGGGACCAGATTTTTTGAGTCTTGTCGAGGTCAAAACATGCTATTGAGTCGTCATAGCAGACCAAGATGCGACTATTAATTATGGGGTCCGTGACGCCAACCGCGCCGCTTAGCGGGCTTGGTAGCCACACCAGGGCTACCACACTCGCCCTTCCTGCTCCATCCAGAGTTCTTATCGGCTGTTGGCTACGGCCGTGCCAAATGTTTACCGTGCCATCGTCAGAGCCCGTAGCCAGCAGTTGGCTGCTGCTGTCAAACTTGAGGGCTGAGATAGCCGCTTGGTGCCCGTAAAACTCGGCATGCGCTTGGCTCAAGTCCAGCTTGTGCACGGCAACATTTCTCCCGCTGCTCACTGCAAGTGTGCGCGTCGCTATCCAAGCAGCAAATACAGGGGTCGACCGCGTTGCCCTTGATACTAGGGTGGCACCCTCCCAGACGGCCAAGTTGCCGAGCGAGTCAATGCTCAGTAAGTGGGTACCAGTTTTGTTGTATTCCAGAAACACTATAGGCGCGTTATGATTGCTCAAGTTGCGCAAGAGTGCCCCCTGAGAATCCCATACTCTTAACTGGCCACTCAAGGTTCCCACGGCGAGATTCTGGCCTATGCTCATTGCTGTAACTCCTTTGTCTGCTTTGAGCTCTATTTCTTGCCCGTCTTTTTCCAAAATTGCACCGTGTTCACCGCCAAATGCCAACACCTGTGCATTGCCCGCAATGCACCGAGCGCCTCTGAGACTCTTTTTGAGCTCAAGCTTTGGTGTATGAGAGATGGGCTCTTGTTGTACTTTTGCTTCTATATCGCACAACTGTAGCCCCTTCAAGACTAGCCTCACCAGCTCACCACAGGGCACGTCCGAGCCATTCTCCTCGGTTTCTGTGATGTTGCACTCTTTCTCCACGGCAAGCGCACTCAGGGCGTGCCCATGCTCTTGTAGATATCGCCAAACTAGATAGTTCAGCTGCTCACTGGTGAGTGTCATGACTAACAGTTGGGGTGCAAGGGAGGAACGCGTCTGGAGCGTGAACTAGTCTATTCTTCGACTCTTGAGCGAGTCAAAGTACTCATCGTCCGAGTCAGGTTCTGCCAATTCCTCCTCGAATTCGCCGAGAATTAGCTTTGGCTCGCGATCTGCAATAGCTTTGGTGCTAGCATCAGTATCAGCGCTCGATTCGCTGGGCCGGTGACCACCAGCCGCTTTAGTTTGACGCTCCTCCAAAAAGCTCACTTCAGAATCATCGTCACGAACACTGACGTTGCCGAGTAGCTTCTTGGCACTAGCAGGGTTGCGCACAGGAGTCAGCTCGGGAGTCACTTGTGCTGTTTCAACTATGGGCGGCGCTGCACTTGCTGGTTGAATCCACGCTGCAGCAGGGCTATCTTCGACTTTTGTCATTTAAATGGCTGTGTGCGCTTACTGTTGCGAGACCAGTCCCAGAAACGGATCCCCCGAGGGGGGAGGCAGAGGTGTATTGGGTTAGGGTGCGGTGCAGCGTGTGGGTACCATAGTTTCTTGGATAGGGCCCATAGATTATCGCGACATGCTGTGATGCTAAATATGTATGAATGTAAAAACCCCCTATGCTTTAAATAATTCTTGGCTCCAGCGCCAATTCCTCTGGCTCCTCTCTTTTAATCAGACTCCATAGCCTTTCGCTTGCGCAAGCGCGACTGTATGGTGGGAGACGCAAATTCCAGGGCTTGTCTGTTGATTGCGATCGCTTCTTCAACAAGGTGCTCGTCGCGCTGAAGTTTTTTGGTAGCAAACTGGAATGCGCTGCCCCTCTGCTTGACCGCCGCCAAGACAATTTCGCGGTCGCCGCGGAGGCGGCTCGATGCAAATTTTAGGGCATGGCCATCGGCTTGTACAGCTGCAAGAACAACCTCTCTGGCATTCAGCAACTCTCTTGAGGCAAACTCCAGGGCCATGCCACTACTGCTCACTGCAAGTTTCACAGTGCGTCGGTCGCTTTTGAGGCTTGCAGAGGCGTACTCAAGGGCTCGCCCGTGGTTCAAAACAGCTGCTGCAACAATTGCAGGATCATTTTTCAGTCTATCTGATGCGCTTTCAAGTGCTCGCCCCGACTGCTCCACTGCCAAGAGGGTGATGTCGAACCGGTCACGGAGGCGCGCGCTGGTCACGAGGTATGCGCGCCAGCTGTGGCCCACTGCGGCTATTACAACTTCTTCATTGTCCCACATTTCCGGATCTGCTAGCTGGAAACAGTCACGAGATGCAACAATCGGCTTGACAATGTCCGTGTTGGCCCTCAGCTCAGTGCCCACGAGCCAGAGCTGGGGAATAACTCTAGAGTGCACGGCTGCTTCGACTGCCTCAAAGTCGTTGCTGTACTGAGGGGCATACGATAACAAAGAGCCACAGAGCCTGAATGCAGTAATAGCAAAGTCGCGGTTGTCCCAAGCGGCCAAATCCTTGAGGTCTTGGTCAGGTTGCCAGCTTCGCAACATGTGTGGACTGGACAAACCCATAAAAATGCTATAAGGCAGGCTCATGGTCAAGTTTTCTTCAACCAAACTGCTGTTAACAAAGGTCTCGAGATTCGACCACTCAAACGATCCTTCCCAAAGGCGGTCGTCCTCCAGCAATGACCAAAGCTGGCGCAAAAACTGTATATGCGTGTCCGGCAGCAGCGCAAGCTCTTGCAAAAACCTGTCGTAACTGTCGTCTGGAGTGCTGCTCTGGCCGTATACTACCAAGTGTCGCCACAAATAATTTGAGGTAAAAATGCTGTGAGCGCTTCGACAAACTTCGGCAAGCCTGGTATAGGTCACTGCGTTTCGTGGTGTGTACTGTGCAATGGTTCGCCATACTTGGGCAGGAGCCAAAATAGGCTTTCGTATAGGCGGCGAATTTAGTGATGCTTGAGTAGGAGTTGTCATACACCAGATAGATTTCGTTTGTGGTGGAGGGTGCAATCTTTTAAAGCGGGTAGAGCTTGGTCGGAGTCTAAACGCTCCTAATATGCAGGTTATTGCATATGATGCAGGCGAGTCGGAGGAGACTGCAGATAACCTCGGATTTCACCAAAAAACCGTTCAATGTTTGAGCAAGCCGGCTCTTTGGGGTTAGAGTCATATATTGCTCGGAAATAACAGAGATCTCGCCCACAGAAATGCTGCTGTATGCAGCCTGGAGGACCACGCGTTTCCGGGGCGCTGCCTGATTCAGCAAAGCACCGGTCTGTTTGGACATGAAAGCACTTTTGGTGAAGTGCCAGTAAATATTTCGAATGTACTAGTCGTAATTAATACAGAAACCCTGCCGGATGCGTTCCTAAAAATAATCTGGATTCCAAATTCTTGGAACCATTGGAACAGTCTAGACAGTCTATAACCCGTGACGGTCCCATTGGTGTTTGATCCACATTAAGTTTCAATTGGGAGGGGGCCGTTTGCTTCCCAGGCCCTCCCCACGCTGAATCAACACAACGAGTTACCCTACTTGATCTGCCCACTAAGCTGCCCTGATCTGTCAAGAAATCTTTCAACATGTTTCGGGCCCCTGTCAGAGTTTGTGCTCCCCGCGCACCATTTGGTCGCATGTACTCCAAGCCTTCTAGTGTAACCGTTCGTGATGCCCTCAACCAGGCTCTCTCCGAGGAGATGGACAAGGACAAGGACGTGTTTATCATGGGTGAGGAAGTTGGACAGTACCAGGGTGCCTACAAAGTTACCCGTGGCTTGCTCGACAAGTTCGGCCCTGTCCGTGTGCGCGATACCCCCATTACCGAGATGGGCTTTGCTGGATTGTGCGTCGGCTCCGCCATGGCTGGCCTCAAGCCGGTTTGCGAGTTTATGACATTTAACTTTGCCATGCAGGCCATTGACCAGATTCTCAACTCTGGTGCCAAGACCTTGTACATGAGCGGTGGTATCACTACCGTGAACGCCGTTTTCCGTGGCCCCAACGGTGCTGCTGCCGGTGTCGGTGCTCAGCACTCCCAGGACTATGCTTCATGGTACGGTCAGTGCCCTGGCCTTAAGGTGTTGTCCCCATACAGCGCTGAGGACGCCAAGGGTCTGCTCAAGGCCGCTATCCGCGACCCCAACCCTGTCGTTTTCCTCGAAAACGAGATGCTCTACGGTGAGTCTTTTGAGGTCAGCGATGAGTTCCACAGCGACGATTTTGTTCTCCCTATTGGCAAGGCCAAGGTTGAGCGTGAGGGTACCGACGTCACCCTAATTGCCCACTCCCGTAATGTGCAGTACTGTCTCGAGGCTGCTGCCATTGTTGAAAAGGAGGGTATCAGTGCCGAGGTGATCAACTTGCGTTCCATCCGCCCTCTCGACATTGAGACCATTGTCGAGAGTGTCAAAAAGACCGGCCGTGCCGTTTCTGTTGAGGCTGGCTTCCCTGCCTTTGGCCTTGGCTCTGAGCTCGCCGCCCAAATCATGGAGTCTGAGGCTTTTGACTACCTTGACGCTCCCGTCTCCCGTGTCACCGCCGCTGACGTCCCTACCCCCTACGCCAAGCAGCTCGAGGATCTCAGTTTCCCCGATGGACCTTTGGTCGCCCAGGCCATCCGCAAGGTCCTCTACATTGAGGAGTAATGTAAATAGATAGAGTTACTGCTACTGTACTAGTGTTTACTGCGCCAGGCGCTGGTGGGCAAGTTCTGCAAACGCTCCAGCGCCCTTTTGATGAACCCGTAAAAGAGCACAAGCCCAACAGTCACACAAATGATATTCATTGTATAGTATCCGTCGTGCTGTACCACACAGGTGCCCTTGTGCTGGGTACACAGCTTTTTCAGCTCCTCAGTGGAGCAGCTCTTGCCGGTGGCTGAGCAGGTGGCCTTGGTGAACCAGTCAACCCCGGCCAGAACAAGGACGCGCGGCCATTGCCCGCCAAAGTTGCTGATGGTGTTTAGCATAGTCATGTACGTTCCGCCAATTTCTGGGTCTGCTATTTGAGTGTGGAACGCAGTGATGGTCACAAACATCACGGTGGACATAAACGCACCGAGAATGTGCACAATTGTGACATAGGTCAGGTATGTGAATGAAGCGCCACCCTGGGAAGGGTACCACATCACCTGGGTCATGCTCACCAGTGAGGTAGCGACGCGCCCCAAAAATGCCCACGTCCATGGCTGTAGCGGGCTGACCTTTGTAGCCCACCGGGCAGCATGGTACCCGAAAAAGATCTCAAAGGGAAAGTCAATCAGGACAATCACTGCCAAATCTTCCTTTGAAAGCCCCTTTTCTATTAGCTTGAGATTGGTTACTGCCTCAGCGGCTTGAAAGGGAAGTTTGGCCAGCAAATGAACAATGATCAGCTGTTTCATTGGGGTCAGCTTTACGAGCTCCCACATTTCTCTGTAGATTTTGACTGTGGAAATCCAAGGATCCTCGCTGTCGCCAAACTCGGTGGTGCTAACCTCCTCTCTTTGTCCGACTGCCAGCCAAATGGTCACAAGAACGTAAACGAGACCACAAAAGAACAGGTATCCAGACAGGGTGATGAGACCCGAGTCTTGAGGAACGGTTCTAAAGAACTTGTTTGCAAACTCGGGCGAGCTGAGTGCCAAAAACACAGTATAGCTGGTAAAGTAGCCTGTGTTGATTCCGACCGTTTGGGCCGTGCTGGCATAGGGCAGAGCCTCCTGGCTAAGAAGCGTCAGAGCCCATCCATCAACTGCGATATCTTGAGTGGCACAGCCAAACACCAGTATAAAGAAAAAAATCGTTATTGTTGGCAAGCTTGTCTCTGCAGAATCGAGCAATGGGCCGATTCTGTAGCTCAAGGCAAACAACGCAATACTCGAAAATAGCTGAATTGGCACAATCCACGAGCGGCGGCGGCCAAACTCGCGCCAAAAGAACGCATCCACGATTGGGCTCCAAAACAGCTTGAGCGAATAGGGGTATGAAGCAAATGAAAATAGCCCAATTTGAGCGTAGCTCAGCTTTTCCTTCAAAATGAATGGTACTGAACCGAATGCCAAGCCAACAGGGATGCCCTGCAGCAGGTACAACAAGGTCAGGAACAAAAAGTTATTGAAATCCCTGGGCTTGAGCTGTGAGAGACTGAGGCTCGTTTTAACCGGCGTAAAGTCACTGGATGGAAGCTCTGTATCGCCAAGGGGAATGGCCGGTTCCTCGCTACGGTCCCTTCTCCTGTGGGTAGCTTCCATTACGTGGGGTGACGAGGCAGGTTCAGGAAAGCTTAACTTTTAGCCTCCACGATACGGAAAAACAAAACATATTCTAATCATAATCACATAAACTCAACTAGTTGTCTACAGTCAACTCGTCTTTTTCGACATCAATGCTATACCACACGAGGTGACCCAGGCCTGCAAGCGCCGAGGCCACCGCCATCGCCATTGCGACGTATCCCTTGAGGGTGAATCCCTCGGGAAGAGGGGGGACCTGCTGGTTCTCGCCGCTCAAATCGTAAAAGTCTGAGTTGCTGGCGGCGTTGCCCCTCGTGGGGACCCCGTTTGCCCGGCAGACATCGAGGTGGCCCTGGGGGATCTTTTGGTTTTGGCGGATCTGAGCAGGAGCTTCAACAAATTGCAGCGCGAGGCCCTGAGTAAGATGCCACTCAACGTGGCAATGGAAGAACCAAACGCCGGGGTTGTCTGCGCGCCAGCGCAACACAATGTGCGACCACGGTCGCACGCTGATAACGTCGCGGCGCACGGGGTATTTGGCAAATGTGGGCGCCCGCTTGGGATTCCAAGGATTAAAGTCCTCCTCCTCGTCTCCAAGCTCAGGCGCTTGCACCAGAACCTGGAAATTGTGGCCATGCAAGTGGAATGGGTGAATGCCGGAATCGTAGTTATTGAGGGCGAGCTGAACAACCTCATTGTGCCCAAGTACAAAGGTGTTTGTATTGCTGCCATACATGGTGGCATTCTCAGCAGTCTCATCATCAGGGGCATCCAAAACGCTGTACAGCGTAGGAACCTTGGGCTGGGTATAAGACTTTGAGTTGAAGAATGCATAGTTTTTGCCATCAAGCAAGTTTGTGAGCTTCATGGTCACTTCAATCTCATGGTCAGGATCCTCAAGCAGGGGCATGTGGTCCAATGGCACCAGATCCAACTCGTTCATCTTTTTGATATCATTAGAGGTAAAGCTCTTGAGCTTGGCGCCCTTGTACTTGGGCAGTGCCTCAAACATGTCCTTGCCAGTCATATCCTCTAGTTTTTGGTGATCCTTGTGGTGCAAAAAGGCCGTGTTGTTGAGCTTCAAGTCGTCAGGCACTTTGTCGTAAAGAGCAATATCAGCAATTTGGCCCATGCGGTACACGCTCTTTGAGCCAGATTTCCACACAACGCTGTAGCGCTGCCCAGTACTGAGATACAAAACATCCGTCTCGTAGGGCTCAACAAAAACGCCATCTACCTCCACCACGGTCACCGTCTCGCCCTCGAGGAACCAATAAAAGCTCGAAAGTGTGGCTGTGTTGACAATACGCAGCCGGTATGTGGTGTGAGGCTTGATTTGAGCGGTGAAATCAGTGGTGTCGTTGAACAAGAGCGATTTGGGCACCGGCTCGGCACCGCTGGGGTTGTAGCGACTAAAGAACTTCTCATCCCTGATAACTGCGTACAGATCGTGATACCAATCGCTTAGACTGAATGCAAGCTCTTCGTCGTAGGGGGTGGGAAGATCATCCTCCACGAGCAACATTTGCCGGTATCCATCGGGGTAAAGATCGTCAACGTGGGCGTGGTACCAGTAGCTGCCAGTCTGATCCACAGTAAAATTATAGGTAAAGTTAGTTCCCGGCGGCTGCGGGCACTGATTCACCATGGGCGGACCGTCGTGGGCGTTGGTGCCGTTCTGAAACATGCCGTGAAAATGCACTGTGGCGTTCCGCTTGGGCTCATCAAGGCCATTGTAAACATTTACTACCAGCTGGTCGCCACGCTTAACCCGAATTACCGGCAGCGGGAACTGGTCATTGATGGCTACCACCGGCCGCTCCTTGAGCCCGTCGGGGTTTACCTGTTTCCATCCAAGATTCCAGTTATAAATGACCTCTTTAGCGGCTGCCTGGGCCACCGCAAGAGCAAGGATTGCTAACGCTTTCATGGTTGATAGAGATTTGTCACGGGTCCCCATCCCCACAGTCTGAACCTATGAAATTGGTGATTGTGGGCGCGTCCAGCCTGCTAGGGCACCACCTTATAGACCTGCTCGCTCGAGAAAACTTTCAAATAATTGCATTTTTGCCCGAAGATGAGGCCCTCTGGTTCATGCAGAAGTACCCGAATGCGAATTTTTCGTTCCCCCCGCTAGAGCCCGCCACTAAGGACGCAGTAGAGCAATTTCACAAGCTCAACCCAGGAATTGACAATGTTGTGATTCTTGGCCCGCACGAGCCGCCTCATGCTGATGATCTGAAGCTGTGCGATAAAAATTACGATTTTGGCAGCTGGGGCGACGACCCCACAGTTGAGCAGCCAAGAGATGCATTTTTCAGAGCCAAGCGGCGTAGCCATATCTGGCAGGTGCTTGACGAAACCCGTACACGCAGGTGCGTGCTGCAGAGTACATTAAATGCCTGTGATGCAGACGACAAGGTCTTTGCCCACAGCTGGAAGCGGTTTACCGATAGGGACATTTGCATTGTGAGCTACCCTGAGGCAATTGCTACCGCAAAGTCGGCTGCTCGTTACACAGACGCCATGGTGGAGCACCACTTTTACGGCAATTGCAGAAACACCTTCAACATGGCGGTTGTTTTGTGCACGGCCCAGCTAACGGGCCCAGGAATCCAGCCATGTCTATATCGAGAGCATGATCAAGTACTCTCTGGGGGTGATGCGCTTTTTATTGACGTGAGAGATGCAGCACGCGCGTTTCGGTCGGCGCTCGCCCGACCGGACGTTAGCCGCAACCTGGTGGCTCAAGGACCCTGGAATCCCCAAGTGTTTGACCAGTGTGCTCAGAAGTTTGGGCTTGATTTAAAGTCAGGAGTGTGGGGATGCGATTGCGATACTTACGACTATCAGCAGGAGCTCGGGTTTAAATTCCGCCAATTTGAAGAGAGTATCAAAGATACGTTTTCATGGCTGGCCGTGCATAAAGATCTCCGGAATTAGCTGCATGGTGATTGTCATTTGTGCGTTTAGCCAAGGCCGGCTGCCGCCCCAGACGGGCACGGAATCCTCCCAACATGCACGCTAATGCATTATGCCGCACTCACGCATGGGCACGTGACATTTCAAATTGTTCTTAAAAAAAACCCACTGCATCTGAAAAATTGCAGTCTCAAACCAACTCAATATTGACCATGGCTAAAGAGCTAAAGACGGATGACATTCCCGGCGACGTTGAGGTTAACTCTCTACCCTCAGACGACAATTTTGCAAATTCCATCGACCAAGATACCGGCGTGAAGCGGGCGCTCAAAACCAGGCATTTAAGTATGATTGCGTTGGCCGGTATCATTGGTCCTGGCCTCTTGATCGGTGCAGGCTCTGCTCTTCACAACGGTGGCCCAGCGGCCCTAATCATTGGTTTTGCAGTTATTGGTACATTGGCATTTAGTATTATGCAGTGTTTGGGCGAAATGACTACTCTTTATCCTGCTGGCGGCTCATTTTTAACTCTTTCTTCCCGGTTTGTGAACAAGCCATTTGCAGCCGTTATTGGATGGAACTACTTTATTGTGTGGGTTGCCGTTTTGGCAAACGAATACAATGTAATTTCAAGCGTGCTGGAGACCTGGAGTGATAAGGTTCCTCTGTGGGGCTACTTTTTGATCTTTTGGTTTGCGTTCCTAGGTTTCCAAATGCTGGGTGTTGCAGCGTATGGTGAATCTGAATTTTGGCTCGCACTGGTAAAACTATTGGGCCTCTGTGCGTTTTTCATCTTTTCCATCGTCTACATGAGCGGTGGTGTCAAGGGCACTCCCGCTTTTGGCTTCCACTACTGGAATGACCCTGGTGCATTTGCCGATGGGTTCAGAGGCGTTGCGCGAGTATTTGTCTTTTGCTCCACATTCTACTCTGGTACCGAATCCGTGTGCGTTGCAGCCACAGAGACCCGCAATCCTGGCAAGGCCATTCCTATTGCCATCCGTCAAGTTATCTGGCGTATTTTGTTTATCTACATGGGATCGGCTATCTTTTACGGTGCCACTTGCCCCTGGAACGACGAAGCGCTTAGCGGTGGCTCTGCCAAGGCTCTGCAAAGTCCAATGACTGTGGCTATTCGCAACGCTGGCTGGGAGGCTGGCTACAACCTCATCAACGCCTTTATTCTGGTCACATGTCTCTCTGCCATCAATTCCAGTATCTATATTGGCTCTCGTACTGTCCTCTATCTTGCCGCTGAGGGCTGTGCCCCCAAATTTATGAGCTATACCACAAAGAGAGGTGTGCCTGTATTTGCCATCATCTTTACAAACTTGTTTGGCTGTTTGGCATTGATGAATATCAAAACAGGCGCAGCAGAGGCTTACTCTTATATTGTTAACCTCAGCGGCGTGTCTCTATTTATTGTCTGGGGTGGTTTGGCAGTAACACATTTCCGTTTCAGGACTGCACTCAAGGTGCAAAACTTTGGAAAGCTGCCATACCAGTTCAACTTTTACCCATGGAATACCTGGTATTCGCTCATCATTAATGCGTTTTTGGCGCTTGTCCAGGGCTGGACCACCTTTTCGCCCTTTGTAGCCGGCGACTTTGTGGACGCCTATATTCTGCTTCCCGTGAGCGTCTTGTGCTACGTCATCTTTGGCCTCATCACCAAGCAGTGGAAGTGGCACCCCTCGGGGTCAATTAATCTGCAAGATGGTCGTCGCGATGACTTCGACAACTCTGGCGAGGAAAAGAGAAAATGGTACCAGGTTATTTAGACTTTATAATGGCTTAGCTAGCTCTATCTTAAACAAGGTCCTGGTCGAACCGCACCGCGGGGTTGTTTTCCACAAAGTCAATGCTCACCTTGTTTCCAAGGAGTTCACGGATGTTTGCCACGCCGTACTTGATCATTGTGGGACGTTCTAGGGAGAGGCCGTAGCCGATAGCCCTAAAGTCCTTGGGCAGGCCGAGCGACTCGAGCATTTCAGGTCTGAACAAGCCACTGTTGCCGATCTCCACCCACTTGTCGAGCTTTTGGTGGTAGCCAAAGATCTCGAGAGAGGGCTCGGTGTATGGGTTGAACGCGGGCTTGAACCGCAGGTTGTGCACACCCATGCGGGCGAAAAAGACCTCCATGAACCCAATCAGGTCGCCAAGAGTCAAGTTGTAGTCGGCAATCACGCCCTCGATTTGGTGGAACTCGGCCAAGTGTGTGGCATCAACCGCCTCATTACGGAAAACACGGTCGATGGAAAACAAGCGCAATGGCTCCGGGCCGCGCTTTGCAAGCTCGTAAAGCAAGTGTGCCGAGACACAGGTTGTGTGGGTGCGCAAAACGAGGCGCTTGGCCTCTTCCTCCTTCCAGGGGTAGCGGTATCCAATGGAGCCGAACTCGCCCTGCTGGTGAACATTCTTGACGTGCTCAATTAGCTCCTTGTCCTTGGGGAGGTCACCTACCTTGGGATCTTTGAGGTAAAATGTGTCTTGCAAGTCACGGGCAGGGTGCTGCTGGGGGACGTAGAGGGCGTCAAAGTTCCAGAATCCGGTTTCGACGTAGGGGTCAGTAGCCATCTCTGTAAAGCCAAGACTGAGGTAAAGAAGTCTAAACTCCTCGCGCACCTTGTTTAGCGGGTGGAGTGCACCGGCCGCTGGATCGGTACCCTCGGCATTAAAGTTGTAGGGCTTGAACTCAGTATTCTTCCATGATCCGGACTGGAGCATCTCCATGGTCAGGTCCGTTTCGAGCTTGGCAACCTTGAGAGCGAATTTAGGGCCCTTGGTGAGGCTGTAGTCAATGACCTTGACCGAGGTAACGAGCTTGCGTTTTTTGAGGTCTTTGACTGCGGAAGCATCCAGCTTGTCCAGATTTTGGAGCTGCTGCTGGGTGGTGTCCTGCTCAGCCTCCTTGTCGCCCTTTACAAGCTTGTCACCATCATTTTTGACCCACTTGTTTTTGAAGGCTTGTTTCTGGCCAACCGGACCATACTCGATGGTCTTGAGCTCGCTGATGGAAAGGCCGTCAACTGCAGCGCAGACCTTTTGCCAGACACGGTACTCGTGGCTACCGTTCTCCAAGATATACTGGCCCTCTGCGGACAATGAAAAAACATCCTTTTCGAGCTTCTTGGCTTCGACCATCGACTTGTCACCAAGCGACTTGACGGCAGCCTGGATATCCTTGTCGGAAGCAGAACTGAATGCGGCTTTAACGCTCTGGATGGGCTCTGAATCGAGCTTCGCGAGGATTTGTTCAATGAGCATGACAAATTTCACCAGTGCTCGCGGGCTCGCCTATCGGTTAGCGAAGGATCTCCAACTACATAAATATACAATCAACGCTTGATATCAAGCGCATTTAAATCATTTCCGAGCTCAGCCTCAGACACCCCAGATATACTTGGGGCCGCTGGGAACCCGCAGTGCTGTGATATAGCCACCAAAACCGACGTTTGCGGCAGCTCAGGTGCGCGGTAGCGCAAATCCGGCACGAGTTTATCTGCGATACGGCGCTCGTCATTGACTTGGTACCACTCGCGCGTAGTATGCCGCAAAAGCTCGGTGCGCACGTCCTGGGCGTCTTTGGCAAACTGCTGATGCAAAGCAGCACGCTTGGCCTGTATCGTTCTTTGTATACATTCAAGCTCATATTCGTGGCTCCGCTTTGTGATTTTGTGGCGCGAGTCGCGGTGATCTCGGATTCTGGCCTCATAGTGCTCCAGCTCGGGATGCGAGCCATCCAGGCAGAGCTGGAGCTCTAAATCGAGCCTTGCTGCTTGATCGTTGTGTATTCTCATTTTCAAGTTGGCATAATCGACCTCAATGTCTGTGAGAGCAGCAATCGCCTCTATCCTCGTTGGATCCTCCTCCTCCTCTTCCTCGCTGCCCTCTTCGCTGCCTTCCTCCTCGTGCTCATGCTCGGTAATATGTGCCTGAGTCTCAATCTCAGTCTCGCTCTCTTTTTCCTCGGCTTGATTGACTGGTTCGGCTTTGAGCTCTCTTGGTGATGCCGGCTCTACCTTGGGTGATTGCGGCTCCGGTATTGGCTCGCTAGCCGCAACCTCGGCATTCTGCTCACCATTAGGCAAATGGGTATTAGTTATTGCCATTGGCGCCGTTGTTTCGGGCTCAACCTGAGGTTGGTCCTTTGCCTCGGGCTCGATTTGAAGCGGAGCCGCAGGAACGGCGCCCTCTTGCTGTTCCAGGGGTGCGTCTTTTATGCCATTCATCCGCTTAACGTCGCTCTCTGGGCCAATAGCTGGCCGCTTGAGAGCCGTCACACTGTTATCGTCCATTAGGCTGGGGAAGAGCGCTTATTCAGTTTTTTTTCCTAAAGGGGGTAGGCAGCCAAACAAGCCGCTAGGAAGAATTTAGCTCTAGGGCCCAAGAATGGCGCTCCTGTCGAAATAATGCAGACTCAATTCACTTAATAAAGTGCTCATAGCTATATACATTAACGGCGGCTGCGCGCAAACTCCATAATCTTCCACCCGTTGGTGAGCTCGTTTCCAATCTCGCCCGGAACGCGGGTCATAACCATCACATATGTGCAAGTTAGGATCTGATCCTCGACGCCGGCCTCGATTTTGTCGTCCTTGATCGATTTGTACACGTTGGTCTCCTGAGCCCTGCAAGCAACAACATAAACAGGAATCTCGCTGGGGTTGAGAATTTTGGCTTGCAAAATGTCACAGCCACGAATGTCGAGGATCTTTCCAGCACTGTACAGGTTCTTCTCGCGGTACTCCTTGGTGGTCTGGTGCCAAACATTGAAAGCAGCCTCACTGAACCACTCCTTGAGAACAGGCTCGTTGCCCTTGACATAGGCATCGAGGATCGCCGAGACATTGATGCGAAGCCACGTTAGATACTCAGTTTGGGTGAATGTGGGATCCATCTGCTTGAAGAGACGCGCGACTTTAGCTGCCTCGGTCTCGGCAAAAAGACCTCCGATGGCATCGGTTACACCGCGGATCTTGCTCACAAGACCGTTGTCACTCTCCTCATAGGCAAGCTTTAGGTCGTCCAAGCGTTTGCTAAAGTTGCTTTCCGGGGCCGAAGCCTTAGCAGTAGCATGCACGACAACGTTCTCGCCAGCAGTTTCGCTGGCCTGCACTACCTTGGGTTTGTTCTTTTCAAGACGTGCGAGACGCTCCTTGCGCTTTGCGGCAGACTCGTAGCCGCCGTGGTTGATGGAGCTGCCATCATCGAAAACATCTCTAATGTCCTTGAAGAATTGTGTTTTTTTGATCGGCTCGCTTGCCTTTTCAAGTGCGTCGGCAGTTTTGTTCACAATGGTGCGGCTAACCTTGACCGGAGCAGAGTTCCATGTGGCTGAAGCCGCATCACCGAAAACCTCGCCGGCCTTTTGCACAGTCTTTTGAGTGGCACTTCCAGCAGCACGGGACCGCTCAAGAGCTGATTTTGCATTCTTGAAAGCTGAGCTTTGTTGCATCCGCTTGTTTTCGTCCTGCAGCTGCTTCACGCTGTCTTGCAGCTCTTGGGATTTCTTCACCTCTGCGCGGAAGGTCTCAAAAAATACCTGCATTGGCGTTTTTTGTTTTGCTAGCCTCGCCGAGCCATGGAGCCCTCGAGAGAAATTTCTGAGCATAATTTGTCAGGTCTGAAATTCTCCAGAAGACATGATGGGCTACTAATTTTAAAAATTCAAATACTGCTCAAGTACTCTTAATTTTCGTGTACGCACACCTAATTTGGCCACCAGACGACCATGCTGCCATTTTTGAAGTATGCTCTTGACCTTGTTGGCACTGGCATCTTGCACTCCTGCCGGCCCACAGTACGCTCCCAGCCGAGCTCAATGCCCCCAAAAAGGTATCTCAAGAACAGCCCACGGCCTAAGTCACTCTGAAAAGCAATGGCTCATACAACGGGATCAGAAATCCAAACCTGCGCTTTTATATTGGCTGAAAAACTCCAACTTGTATGATTTTGACCCCAATGAACACTTGAATTCAAAAATGAGAATTGGGCTTGCTGTCTCGGGCGGAGGCTACCGTGCCATGTTGACCGGAGCCGGCTGCCTAGCTGCGCTTGACGGCCGCACACAGGGCCAGCCGCAAAAGGGACAGCTCGGGGGTTTTCTGCAAGCATCTTCTTATCTTTCAGGGCTATCTGGTGGCAGTTTTCTTGTTTCAAGCTTTGCAGTGACCGAGAAGGGAGTATCCTTGAAATGCTCAATCATGATTAGCATCTCGCACACAGCTTTCTGACACCGTTTGGCTCATCGCGCCCTCTCCAAAACACGAATGCTCTTAATTTGGCTACTACAGATATCTCTGACAAGCAAGCCGCTGGTTTTAACGTTTCTATTTCTGACTGGTATGGACGATTCATAAGTTCCTCAACTTTCTAGAGGCAATAGAGTGAACCTTGGTTATTCTGACGTTCGTCATTTCAATACTTTTAAGCGGGGTGATACGCCCCTGCTGCTCCTTGTTAGTGTTGGACGGGAAAATGGTAAAGTAACCATCGACGCAAACTCCAACATACACGAGCTCTCTCCATTCGAATTCGGATCCTGGGGCTCGTCTGTCTATTTTTTCACAGACATGAGGTACCTGGGCTCCAGTAGTGAAACTTGCGCTACAGGCTTCGACAACATTGACTTTGTTACCGCGGTGCCCACATCTTTCTTTAATGGTGGTCTCATTGATATTCTCAAGGCACTTCCAAATTTGCTGTCGAGACCGTCAAAGGCTGGCTAGGCTCCACCGCTGCAAACGTTGCCCACGTACCATTTGATGATCAGTCGCTGAATCTTGTTGATGGAGGTGAGAATGGTGAGAGTATCTCATTTCACCCACTTCTTGAACCTAGCCGGCAAGTAGATCTAGTCATTGCTTTTGACATAACTGCTGCTACCTTTGATGATAGCCCACTGGGTACTTTTAGTCCTTCAGGACGGGTAATGGTAGCAAGCTTTGAGCGCCAGTTCAACCAGCAGGCGAGCCACACAATCTCTTATTGGGTTCCGGACGACAATACGTTTATCTATGGGGCCTAGTGGAGCAGCCCACACTCACATTCTGTGGGTGCGACCGTAACAATCTAACTAGCCTGTTCACCGGAGAAGCAAGGAGCCATCACTACCCACCATTGATTGCGTACATTGCAAATTTTGAACACTGTTACTCCCCTTATGCCAACATGTTTCAGATGAAGTTTGGAGAAAAGCAGATCAATGGGCTAGTGAACAATGGCTTCAATATTATGACCCAAAACAATGGCGCAATTGATGGTGGCTGGCCAACATGTTTGGCATGTGCCTCTATACAGAGATCAGCAGCGCAGGAGCATTACACCTACAACGCAATGCCAGGACTGTTTTGAAAGATACTGCTGGGATGGCTCACTGCATCCAGCCAACGGCCAAGGTACCCGGCGCGACGGGCGACTTAATATTGTGAAGTAATAAATAATTAGGCATATTATATATGCGTAGGGCTATGGAGACACACGCTGCATCAAGCCATAAATAACTTTACCCCACCAGTAGTACTCGTCCTTGGAGACGCTTAATTTCCATTTTATACCGTTGAGCAGCGCGAGCTCAGCTTCAGCGAGACGGCTGCTAGGTATCTGGCAGATACTAGACCAAGTGCGAATCCTGAGGCAGGTGTCGTCAAAGACCTTGTTTGCCACAATGAGTGCTGCTGCAACTAGGTTGGCTGGGGGGTTGTGATCATTTGGGTTTTCACACAGGTAGAGGTATAAAAAGTACATTGACATGCTACCGGTACCTGGATCATACCCTGTTTTGGAGAATACATCATGAAACAACCGCCGGGTCCGCGGGTCGGGTTGGGGCAAACAAAGCTTGCCCTGTGGCGGGTTTACCCGGTAATTGTTTAAACAAGTGTCTCCTTGCCTGTCACTGATCAGAATTGAGTGCAAGAGGCACAGATTGTCCGCGCACTTGGCGGCCAGGCTCGGTGGCAATGGCGTGAATTCAATCCTTGTGGTATTGACGAGCTCACGCTTTGTCCGCTGGAATCGAGGAATTCTCACTTCTGGGCCCATCAATGCCATTGTCACTCACAACACAAGGGGAAGAGCGCCCAATATAAACTTTGAAGGAGAGGTTGCGCTCGCATGTTATGCACGGAACAAGTTTCCACAAAAGAAAAAATGTGGGCGGGTGGGCAGACATCACCGGGTGGCGACCCACGCGCGATTTCAAGCGGCTTAGCATTGAAACTGGTGCACATCAATGTCCAGCGCGCCGCTGGTCTCCACCACCGGCAGCAAGTCGACTTTTGGCTGGTCAAACGTATCGCAAAGAGTCTCCTCAGATGAGCTCCGATTGTGGGCAAATACGGGGACTCTCCGCACCGGAAATCCATAGGGCTGCGGCTGCGGCCCCAGCGTCTTGGCCCTCGGCCGTGTCTGGGGCTTATCGGCGTGGAGCACAGGCTTTCTTGCTATTTTGAAGTTTTGTGGTTGAGCCTCATTCAATGACTCGTTCAGAGACGTTCCGCTCCAGTTCTCGTGGAAAAATCCAACCATGAGCAGTGTGCAGTAGAATGTAAAGTCGTTTTTAATATATTGGAACACCATGCATAATATATTGCGTATGACGTCATGGGTCACGTCAAGCCACCCTTGGCATCCAGCCTCTATTTACTTTGCTTTAATTTTTTCTGAATGCTTTTTGGCGCGCGTTTCCAGCAAACGTATAAAGGAACTTAATATATATGGGCGCTGTTCTATAATTAAACACGCGTCTGTACTCAGCACGCGTCGTTGAGGGGGTTGTCTAGCTAATTAACGTCAATGTGGTCGAGGCCGAGATCCTCGTTTTGCTCGGTTGTACGCTCATAGTCCTCAATCATCATCTCAGGGTCGGGGTCAGGTGCGTAGACATTTTGAATGTAGGACGCCGCTAGGGGATCCTCCAACTCAATTGTGAATGGGAACAAGTTACCGTCAATAGCAGTCTGTAGCCTGGCCAAGAACCCGGCCCATCTCTCCTTTGTGGCAACATCCATGGTGTCGAGCTGTGAGCTAAAGACCTTTGACTCGAGCTCCTCATAGACTTGGCGCAAAAGACCCTCAATTGTGGTGAAGCGGCCGCCTAGCGTACCTGGCTGAAGATCCAGATCCAATTCGGGGAATTTCATGTGACAGGTTTCGCTCTTGAGGATGTCGCGGCTGAGATCATCACTCTCGGTGATGTGAAGACGAATGCGGCGTCCCTGGGCTGGGATAGCACCGCCGGTCTTGACCTCGTTGGACTTGTAGCCACAGTCTGAACACGAGGTGCTCATGATGATCACGTCCTTAAAGTGGGGAATGTTGACCATCTTCATGCGAGTGGGGCAGTCTGCACCACAGCTAGGGCACACACCATCAATTTGTTGTACTTCTTCACGCATCTCAGCAACGACACCCTCGTCCAACTCGCCAGCAATGCCCTTGTTGCGGGAAGCGTCCTGCACGCCGGGATCGAGGCCAAGCATGCGAGTCTGAGTAGCAGTGCGGTTGTACAATTGGCTCTGCCACTTGTTTCCGTACTCTTCAGGCTCGTATGCGACAAAGGAGTTGCCGCTAGGGTCGTTCAAAATAAATGTGAATGGGAACTTGTTGCCCTCCAAAACTTGAGCGAGCATATCGCAGACATCTTGAATTTTCTGCCAGATCTCGGGGGTTTCCTGCTTGCGCAAGTCTTGGCCAGCACTCAGATCTTCGTACATGGCAGAGAGAATACCTTCGATAGTGGTAACACGGCCATTTGCGGGAGGGATTTCCACGTCCAATTCGGGGAAAGTGCAGGTAGCGTACTCGGTCTTGATGACCTGACGGCCGAGATCAGCGGCGCTCAGAATCTTTACAATAATTTTCTGGCCTTGGATCTGCATCTCGCTAGCAGTTTGGACCTCGCTGCTCTTGAAGCCACACTGGGGGCAGGTAAACGACATCACCACAACCTGTCTAAATCCAGGGATATCTGTGAAAAGCAAGCGGGTTGTACCCTGTTGGTGGCAATTCATACACAGGCTTTCGAGCTCTTGCACAGGTCTGCCCTCTGCGTCGGTAGCTCCGGTTGAGCGCAGAGTATTTGCGTCAATGACCTCGGCCTGCTGTCCAATAGTCTGAAATTCGTTATTTTGTTGCTCTTGAGCTTGCTGCTCATCAAGCTTTGGTTTCTTTTGCTCAGGCTGCATGATGAAAAATCCAAAGATTTTTAATAAATAGTTTTTTATCCCACCCGGTAAGAATATTCTACAAGGTTTAGGAACAAAAGGAACTTTACGTTTGTAGTTATTTCAGGATAGTTTAATATTTATTCTCGACTAGTTGCTGGGCTGTGTCTCAAGCGCCTCTTTGATTGGGGTAGCGCCATCCAGGAAATCAATTGTCCTCTTTGAGACCGCCTTGGGATTCTTGATGGCCTCTACAATGACCAGAGCCACGTTTGCACGTGAAACGGTACGCTTAAAATCGAATGGGGTGGTAAAGTCATAATCAATCTTGCCGGTGGGTTCATCCAAGCTAAGGCTACCCGGGCCAAGCACAACCCAGTCGAGCTTGGAGTTGCGCAATGCCACATCTGCATCATGCTTTGCCACTCCGTACTGTTCCAAAGCTGTTCCCTTGAGAGAAAACTTGTCGGCGCCCAAAAAGCTCACGGTGATGTACTGCTTGACTCCGGCGAGCTCGGCACCGTGAATTGCTCTGATGGCAGCATCTCTGTCCACTGCAAAGACACGCTCCTCGCCGCCCTTACCGCCAGCACCAGCGCTCCACACCACAGTGTGGTAGCCCTTGAACAATTCAGCGAATTGCTGCTCAGAGCTGTGCTCCAAGTCAAACACCTTGGGCTTTCCACCCGCCTTTTCTACGGCCGCGGATTGATCCTTGTTGCGAATAACGCTTGTGACGGGGGAAGTGCTGGCGAGTTGTTTGGCAAGCAATAGAGCAATCTGGCCATGGCCACCAAGAACAATTGTTGACATGACGATGGATTGAAGATGGGGGTGCGGAACCGCCCATGCCCTATATATAGCTGTTCTGCACAAATGGCTCTGATTCATGTGATTTGGTGTTTGTGGGATTCTAGACCCTCGATGCTGCTAATTAAAGACTAGGGTCCCATAGACAGCAGCAGACTCGTGCGCATGACGCATATAGCCCATACCCGGAGACGATCCATCGCTTAGCTGAGCATGGAAAATCAAGAAACTGAGCAGCCATTCTACGTGAATGCAAAGCAATATCACCGTATACTCAAGCGCCGTATAGCCAGGGCAAAGCTTGAGGAGACGTTACGCGTCCAGCCTGGTCGAAAGCCGTACCTGCATGAATCGCGTCACAAGCACGCAATGCGTCGACCGCGTGGCCAGGGAGGACGGTTTCTGACGGCTGCTGAAATTGCCGAAAAGGACCGTTTGGAGAAAGAGGCTTTGGAAAACCAAGAAAAGTCCGGCGACCTGCCAAGTGACCTACCCAGCGGGGTCATGGCCGATGAGGAACTGGCAATGAACACGATCCTCTCATAGCCAAAAGGAAATGGTCTTTTGTAAAGCCTGTTAAATGGCACGTAATGATTTATGATATAATGAAAGCTCGCCTGCGAGCGTGTATAATGCAATGCTACCGATGCTACTTTTGAGACTCTTGCTCGTGCTTGATCAGAGAAGTGGTCTCCACCGGCTCGGGTTGCTCCCCCTGGATGACTTCGAGGAACTCGGGGTATATAACGTACTGGACCATGAGGACGAGATCAAGCACCAGGCAGGCGCTAGTCCCCAGCAGGTACGCGAGCTCGTCAAACAGAAACTGCACAGCTTCAGACTGATCAGGGATGCTCTGAGCAGTAGCTGCAAGAGTCGCAATGTAACCAATAGACCCAATCAAGTCTGCCATAAACAGAAACTTGGACACGCCACCTGTGCACTTGCAGCTAAAGTTGCGGTAGACCTGGGGAATCACGCCACTCACATAAAAGATCTGGGCGCACCACGCCATGATTTGCCCCACCAAAAACTTGTAGTCCATCTCAGGAGCAGGAGGGGCCACTTTTGACCCTTCAACCTCGAGCTGCAAAGCGTGGGAAAGGCTAAACATGGCGCATGTGACTAGAGCAGCGGAGGGCCGGCCTCCAAAAGCCATACGTCTTTGCGTTTTGTAGTAGTAAAACTGCAGAGCCATCAAAGAGTCTGTGATGAGGGACGCCGTAACGATGATCTTTTGGAAGGTCATTTGATCGCCCCAGAAGCAGCCAAACACGTTACAGATGTCGCCGATAACATATCCTGCGAGAAATAGCGGCGAGAACCCGATGTTGTCCGGTGACTGCATTCCAAGCCACAGCTGATAGATGCCAGCGCCCACCCATCCAAACACCGAGATGCGAGAGCAAACAAGAGCAATAATCTCCAACCACGTGTAGCCAAACATGTGAGGTTGGTCTTGGTTGGCGAGAGGGTTGCTTATTATATGTGTGCTATCTTATCAACACATGCATGGCATGTCTCGCTTGATTGTGGGGTCCATGCAGGTGGTGTTTATTCTGCCAGAGTCTCGTCGGCGAAGGTATTGGTCTTCATCGGCGTCCCGGACTTGAGCTAAATATGCAAAAATGACTATTTATGTTGCCTTTTGCTCTTGTCCCTGGCTCGCGTGAGCCTTGTGCATAACCCCTGCGGTGCAATGCGGTCCACTTTATTGACAGGGGTGGGTGACGCAGTATTCTCGACGCAGCTTATTTGGGCGAGACATTTGTGGTCAAAGAAAATAAATATAAATACTAGTGGCACTACCCCGGTCATCCGGGTCATGAGGCTGATTTTAGCGGTTTTTTCTGTGGTGGTTGCGGTCCCCCCCGCATGCCTACTGGCCTGCGTCAACAAGGTATCACAGACTCACAATGAGTGCGGCAACAAGCTAGGCAATATTGCGTGCATCTACAAGAACCTCAACTCTGAAATGGTGAGCTGCCTTGATCAAGTGTGCCCTTCGGCTGCATCAGATGCCGTTGCCGCGTTCACGTCTATTGCCGCTAAAATGTAGGGCTTTCGAATAGTTGGAATCATGTAGCTAAAAAAAATTCTAAAACATAACGGTTTTGCTGATCGCGCCAAGCTCGTCCACCTGCTGTGTGTACTCCTCGAGCTGAGCACTGAGCAGCAGGTTCTCGAGCCGCGAGGGCTCCTCGGGCATCTGGAAAAGCACCTTCCACTCGTCCAAGCTCAGCGACATTTTCTTTTGGGCCTTGCGCTCTGCGTTCTCCTCCTGACGCTTTTGTTGCCAAGCAGCTACCTTTTGCTTTTCGCGTGTGAGCTGGCGGTGGTAGTGGTTGTAGTTGTTTTGGTCGAATGCGAAATCATCGATGCTCTCGCAAATGCTGTCGATACCACTCTCCACGAGCTTTTGTTGAGGAATGCTCAGCTGGGCACCGGCCGAGACTTTGGGCGCGCATTTGGACAGCGTCAGCAGGTTAACCAAGTGAGAGTTGTGGGTGTAAACATCGAGCTCAATAATAATATTGTCGGGGCCGAGCTGGTGCTTCTCGAGGCTCTCTGTGGTGAACTTTGCGTTGGGCTCTGAGCGAGCTGCCATGTACTCGGGGCTGAGTTGGAACGCACGCAAGCTCAGCGAAGAAGTGGCCTTGGAGAGGGCAACGTCATGCACAAGCGTAATAGCCTGGGGGTTCTCATGCTGAAGGGCAAACATGTTATCCAAGATGGACCGTTGGAAAATAGAGCCAACATTGGTGCTGAGGTACCAGCCCTGGACCTGAGCATCCGATCCGACAACCTTGAGGTTTTCGATCATTACGTTTTGGTAGGCCAGAGTCTCCTTGGACCGCAAGTTACTGCCGTCCCCCTCGAGGGCATTCACAGGCAGAGGGAATGTCTCTGTGACTTCGACGCCCTCGTCAGAGGACATGCCAAGTAGGACGCCACCGGTCGAACGGGGAAACTGGTCATTTAAATGACGAGTGATTTCAAAAATCACCGCTGCTTCGAGTTGAACAGACATGCGATGAAAATTTGTAATCTTTGAGGTTTGGCCAGGTAATGGATGGCGAGGAGAGAAATTTTTCAGCGTCTAGATTATTTTTAGGTTTTTTCCAAACTGTAATATTAGGATGTGGATTTGCAGTGTATGAAATTGCGGCCACGCCACTGAGTGACTGCCGCCGGCCGCTTATCTATTTAAGCTAGATCTGTCCCTGTGACTAAAACTTTTAAATGGCAGACAGTGTTGCAGAGGCAGTTCAAAAGCTCTACCTTGACGAGGCCACCGGTGAGCAGGTATCCAAATCCGAGCTCAAGAAGCGTGTCAAGGCCCGTGAGGTTGCCAAGAAGAAGGCCGACAAGGCCGCTACTGCTCCTGCCAAGAACAAGAAGCGTGACGACGATTTGGACCCCCGCCAGTACTTTGAGATCAGGTCCAAGCAGGTCGAGGAGCTTCGCAACACCCACGCTCCCAACCCCTACCCCCACAAGTTCAATGTGAGCATCTCTTTGCCCCAGTTTATTGAAAAGTACCAGGGTGTTGAGCGTGGTGAAAAGCAGGCCACCGAGGTGTGCGTTGCCGGCCGTATCTTCACCAAGCGTGAGCTCGGCTCCAACCTCAAGTTTTACGTTCTCCACGGTGACGGCGTCAGTCTGCAGATTGTCGCTCAGGTCGGCGAGGGCGAGACCCTGGACCCCATTCACGAGCTCTTGAGACGTGGTGACATTGTTGGTGTCAAGGGTTTCCCCTACCGCACTTCTCCCAAAAAGGGCGACGGTGAGCTTTCAGTGTTTGTCGAGAGTATTGAGTTGCTCACTCCCTGCTTGCACATGCTGCCTACCGAGCGCTACGGTTTCAAGGACACCGAGTCTCGCTACCGCATGCGTTACCTTGACTTGATCATGAACAACAAGAGCCGCAACATTTTCATTGCTCGTTCCAAGATCATCTCTTACATTCGCCGCTTTTTGGACAACGATGGCTTTATTGAGGTCGAGACCCCCATGATGAACATTATCGCTGGTGGTGCCACTGCCAAGCCCTTTATCACTCACCACAATGACTTGGACATGGACTTGTTTATGCGTGTTGCCCCTGAGCTCTACCTCAAGGAGCTCGTGGTTGGTGGCATGGACCGCGTCTACGAAATCGGCCGCCAGTTCCGTAACGAGGGTATTGATATGACCCACAACCCCGAGTTCACCACTTGTGAGTTCTACGAGGCCTACGCCGATGTCTACGACTTGATGGACAAGACCGAGATTATGATCTCCGAGATGGTCAAGCAAATTACCGGTAGCTACAAAATCTCGTACCACCCTGACCCCGAGAACCCCGAAAAGGTGCTTGATCTCGACTTCTCCCGTCCCTGGAAGAGAGTCAAGATCATCCCCACCCTCGAGGAGAAGTTGGGCGTCAAGTTCCCTGCCGGTGACCAGCTGCACACCGCTGAGACCAACAAGTTCTTGAGAGATATCCTCGCCAAGGTTGGCCTCGAGTGCACTCCCCCCCTCACCAACACCCGTATGCTCGACAAGCTGATCGGCGAGTACCTCGAGGACTACTGCATCAACCCTACATTCTTGTTTGGACACCCTCAAGTTATGTCGCCTTTGGCCAAGTACGATCGCCAGGACAAGGGACTTTGCGAGCGCTTTGAGGTGTTTGTCGCCACCAAGGAGATTGTCAACGCCTACACTGAGTTGAACGACCCCTTTGACCAGCGTGCTCGCTTCGAAGAGCAGGCTAACCAGAAAGACCAAGGTGACGATGAGGCCCAGCTCATTGATGAGACTTTCTGCAACGCCCTCGAGTATGGTCTGCCTCCCACCGGTGGCTGGGGTTGTGGTATTGATCGCTTGACCATGTTTTTGACTGATTCAAACACAATCAAGGAGGTTCTTTTGTTCCCAACAATGAAGCCTGAAATCAATAACTAAATTCTACCATAATTTACATCGTTCCAGTAGCTCAGCGCACTACAAAATGTCGATCGACATGATAGCGATCGAGGGGGAGTTTACCCTAAAGATCGATGTGATAAGATCGATAAAATTATTTTGGATAAAAACAATTTAAAGTATTGAAAAAATAAACGGACACGGCTGAAAAAATGCTTATACTCTGTTACATCAATTATGCTGATGGCCAATCAAATGATGCTGTATTTTTCGGCTAATCCAATTATGCGGCGCGGGGAAAATGAATTATGGGGTACTTCAAACATAGCAACCGCTACTTGTATTATTATTACTGATATATTTTGAATTTTCTAGCGCTTGCAAGCATTTCTTTTTAGTTAAATGCACAAAGCTGCAAAAAAGATCTTCGCTCCTGCATGCAGATGGAGATCGTCTGCACTTAGTAACACCCTGTCTTCCCCTGTTCACGGGCATTAAGTTGTTCCGAAGCCCCTGAGTAGTGGGCACATTAGTGGATTAAATGCTTTTGGCCCAGAAGTCTTTCTAAAGCATTATTCTGGCTGTTTTTTGCTAAATACCCATTCCTATATGCAAGGCACGAATCGGAGTTCCGCTCTCATGCACAGTTTAGATCTCAGATAATCCTGCGTATATAAATAATCAGCTGCGCACCTATCAATCAGCGATGAGATCTACAGCCCTCTGCGCTTCGCTTCTCGCCCTGGCCTTGGCCGACAATCCTACCGATTTTTGGTATCGCCTGTGCTCAAAAGATACTCTCAAGAACCAAGCCGTCATAAAAGCCTGTCCCAAGACAAAGGCTGGGTGTCTGCTCAAGTCTGAGCTCTATCAGCGTTCACTCTTTGAGTGTTACAAGGAGGCCGAAGGTATGTCGAAACGCCCCAAGGGCGAATATGCGTACAAGCAGTCGATCAAATATATGGCAAGCAAACTCGATGGTCATCCTACCCTCACCCTTGACGATCTCAAGGCGTTGGACGCCTCCGATCCCATCAATCAGACATATGTGCAAGCCAACACCACCGCCACTGGAGCATTCAAGGCCCGTTCCAAATGGCTAATTCAAGATAACGTTGATGGTCAAACCGAATGGACTTGGCAGCACCAATGGTCCCAGACTTTGGGCCAAATTACCTGCTACTATGTGTTTGGCATTATCGGCATCCAGATCATCTTTAATTTCCTCGCCTGGATTGCGCCCGCCATTGTCCGTATTTTGAGCAACAATATTGTTTCGCGCCAGATTCGTCGCTACACTGTGATGCCCGCTCTCTTCAACAAGCACCGCTCCACTCCGATCAGACTGTTCCGCTACATCCAGCTCTGCTTCCCGCCCAGATTTCACGTGCTCTTGATTATTGGCTATCTGGCAATTGATATCATCGCCATGGCCTATCATTACCCTTTGATTTACTCAAAGGCAGTCTCCTCCAACAAGGAGGCAGTGGTAGGTGGCTATCTCGCATATCGCTCGTCCGCTCTTTTGATGTACAAGCTCCCTCTTCTGTTTTTGTTTGCTGGTCGTAACAACTTTATGATTTGGCTGACGGGATGGCAGATGGAGATCTTCAATCACTGGCATCGCTGGCTTTCTCGCTTGGCAGCCATTGACGTTGTGATCCATGCCATTGCATACACCATCAAGGATACCAACTCAGGTGTTTACAATACTTCTCGCGTGCCAGAGGGCTGGTGGCAGTGCGGTGTCGCTGGTGGCATTCTCATGTGCCTCATGTGTCTGCAAGCCACAAAGACTTTCCGCGTCATCGCCTATGAGGTGTTTTTGTATATCCACATTGCCTTTGCTATTGGCTTCGTTGTAACCTCTTTTTATCACGTCAAGGACCGCAGTTTTGGTCTCAACGAAATCTGGGCCGTCATTGCCATTTGGGCATTTGATCGTCTTGTCCGCATAGTGCGCATTGCGGTGAGTGGCCTCAACAACAAGACCACTATTCGATGTTTGCCCGGCGGTGTTATTGAAATTACCGTCAACTACAGTGGTCTCTGGAAGCCTCGTGCTGGCTCGTACTGCTTCGTTCATTTTGCGCACCCGCTTTTCTGGTTCCAGAGCCACCCATTGAGTGTTGTTCCCGTGGAGGGCGAGAAAAATACCATCAAGTTTTTTTCAAAAGCTCAAAAGGGAATTACCCGCATTATGCACGACCGTGCCGCCGCCGCTGGTGGTGTTCTTGAGACTCGCATTTGGATGGATGGCGAGTACGGCGTTCAATGGCCTACCAAGCAATTCCAAGAGATCATTTTGTTTGCTGGCGGTATCGGGTTCACTTCCAGCTACTCTCATGCCATTACCTTGCTCAACTCTGGCAGTAGCCAAATTGTACACTTTCACTGGGCCATCTCAGATCGCCAGCCTCTCGAAGCATTTGCTACAGAGGTTGCAAATTTGAGTAATTTTCCCAACTTGCGTCTCACAGTGCACCTCAACTGCGGCGCTTCTGAGCATGAATACGAGAAGAAGGAGGACGTTAGCAGCACTAGCGCTAGCATTGAGGGGCACTCCATCAACATTGTACCCGTGAGCTTTGCGCCCGACTTTTTCACTCTGGTCCAAGCGCACGCTCAACAATCACAAGGCCCCATTGTATTCTTCAGCTGCGGGCCTCCCAGAATGGCCGATGCAGTTCGCGATGCCGTTGCAACTAATATTCTCTCCACAGGCAACTACATCCAGTTCTACGAAGAGTCCTTCACCATGTAAACCCCATTTATTCAGAATGTTTTTTAATGCTATAAATATATTCAAAAGCGCGCGCCAACTGGCGCTCTTTTAATCATGCCTCACGCGAAGCAGCCCAGATACTACTCTTCCACTCTGCAAGGTCGTTATGCATGGACAATAATCTCTCGACTTCGTTCGGCGGTTGCTTCTCTTGCTTTTCCAGAGCCTTGTACAGACGCGAGTACTCGTTGTACATTGCACGAAACTTTTTGACCAAATGTAGCACATCGGGCTTTTGGCGTTTTGAGGGCGATGCCACCACTGACGCACTCTTGCGCTTGGAAAGGCTTGTAGTCCTCTCGGGAGGAGTCGAGGCCTTGCGCTCAAACGCTGGCCGAGGCTGAGCCTCCGGGCTAGGCTCCTTCTTGCGTTTCTTGATAGGCTCCTTGGGCAGCGCTCTTGCGCCGAGTTTCGACACGGACTTGGCTACCGTACTCGATGCCACGCTCGGTGTTGAGCTGGATGCTGTACTCGCCCCTGCACTAGTGCTTTTCGTACTCGAGTTACTCGACAAAGTGCGGGTGGCCTTGACCGGTGGAGCTTTGAGGCCCTTTCGAGCGGGGTGGTCCGGGCCGGTTGATAGCCGGTCCAGCGCCTTTGTGCAGAGTCCTATCACAGTTTTCCTGTCCTCCTCAGAGAATTGATATTCCCATGGTCGCACATAGAGAAAAGTTTCGTCGTTCAGGCGGAACAAGTCTCCAGCCCCACGTCTCCCCTCGTCCACAGGTTTAGCAAACTCAATTAAAAAGTCCCGGCACTCCGCGACTGAAGACGAGGTACGAGTCGAAAGCTGAGCGGGTGTGATCGGGCCCAGTGCGGCTTGATGCACCAGGGGCCTGTGCTTTGGAGCAGGTTTAGGAGTTTGCTTGAGGACCTGTTTTTTCTCGGGAATTGCAGTTTCTGCTCTTGGCTTTTCAGGCTTGTCTGCCTTTGTTACCGATTGCGGCTGTGGCGTGGAGGCTTTGACTTGCGGCGTCGGTTTGGTCTCGTTCAGCACTAATCGGTTGGAAACCCTTCCGCCAGACCTGAATCCATCGCCGTCCTTGAGAAAAACTTCCAATGCCCCCGGGTCGGGTAGCAAAACTCCCGAATACTCATGGTTGCCGACCATTAGCTTAGCCTGACCGCCGACAAGGCTCACCTTGACTGGTTCTTTATGCGCAATTTGATTCAAAGCGGCAGCACTCAATCGAATGTACACAGGTGGTTTAGCGCACTGCTCGGCCGGCCTCAGTTGGCAGGCTGGGATCATGTTATGTGGGGAGGCAACAAGAGGAGGAAGGGGGCGGCGGCAAAGGGCTATTTTTGGCTGACAAGGTTTGCAGAAAGGCGAAACATGTAGATTTAAAATAATTTAGATTAATTGAATGGGGTTTTGATTCTCAAACAGAGGTGCTACTCGCACTTCTTTCGACTCTTGGCGAGCCTCATGTTTACTGATCGGTGCAAGTCAAATAGTGCCAAGCAAGCATTGGAATTTGCATAATTTCAAGTCGGTTTACGATTTGTGTTTGTTTAGTTTTTGATATATTCAATATGTTGCCTTAGCAACCACACTTGGAGTGGTGTTTTTGTAACCATGGGCAACCTCCGCTGTCCAGACAGCGCTAGCCGCGGACAAAACAGTGCCCCTTTTTTTTCGCAATTCTCCGATTCACAAAATTGTGAAGCCATGATCCTCATTAGGCGATATTTTATGCGTGCCTAAACGCCCAAGGCGACTAATCAGCCAGGCTGCTCCAGCCGGCCAGCCCCAATTAGCTCCGCGGCAGCACTAGTCCTAGAAAGGTTTAACAAAGATTAATACATAAGTACATTTTATTGAGCAACAGTGATGCTGATGTTCACGCCAGGAGTCATGTTGTAGGCGGTGATACGCTTGATGACGTCGGCAGGGGACTGAATGTCAATCAAACGCTTGTGAATGCGCATCTCGTAGGTGTCCCAGGTCTTGGAACCCTGACCGTTAGGAGTCTTACGGGTGGGGACCTTGAGCACCTTGGTGGGAAGACGCACGGGGCCCTTGGTGTAAAGCTGGGACTCCTTGGAGCGGTTGACGATCTCGTTAGAGACGTGCTCAATATTCTTGACATTGGTGGAGGTGATGGTGATGCGCACCTTCATAATAGCCTCAGGGACCTCAACGGCCTTCTCGCCCTTGTCGCTCATATTGTGAATAGCATACCTAGTGCGTGGGGTGGTATTTTGAGTGGTTCACAAGCCCTATATCCATGACTAATGTTTGCCTGTCACCCGCGAGCTCCACTTGCTACGCCTTGTAGACTCGTATTACTACAACTGTAGTCGGCCCCGCAAATTCTGAGCCCTAGTGCGAATCACCTAAGCGTTGTCTAGGTGCCACCAATTTAAGCACTATAGAAGCAGCCCTATTTGTGGGACCGTGCACAAAATCATGGGAATGTTTCCCTCCCGGTTTAGAATCTAGCGACGCAATTTTAGGTCTTTTGCTATACTGCAGCTTCCCAACTCATGATATTGGTTTGTGCTACAACCACCAGGCACACCAAATGTGGAAACTGGGTGCTTTAAACAGTTCGATCTGAGGGGAGCACCTCTGCTTTCCGCTTGTCACGACTAGCCACAGCCTAGACGCAGCCTATCTATTCTCAATGGCTCGGTTGTAATGTTGAGCCAATTGACCCTCACCTCGAGGTGGGTCTGGTCATGGGCCGTGTACTCAGAGTTGGGCTCTTGCACTGTTTGGGCTACCAAAAGCGATTTTCAGCTACGCAGAGTAGCGGTGTATGGCTCAGTTGAAATTGCTAGTGCTTTGTACATGGGTGCTGGCCCAAACCGTAACGAGTGTGCAAACGCCTTTGACCAACGTCAATGTCTACAGAGATGTATGAGAACTCAGTCATGTGTGCGTTATCGACACACGACTGTGGCTATAATCGAGCTACATGTGTCTTGTGAGATGGCCAGCAACTATGAGCTCATATTGCACATGAGCATTGCTGCCTGGGCATGCGTCGAGCCACCCGAGCAATACCCGCAGCCCAATTAGTACTCGAGCGTAAACCCGGATCGAGACTAGCCACTTATTAAACCTACATTCAGCTCGTACCAAAAGGAATGGCAAAAAACGACCGGCCCACATTGGCTGTGCTTTACCTGACCCTCCTCTTTGGCAAGGTGATTCCTCTGTGGCTAGTAAATTTCTAGCATGCAGATGACATCAGTACTATTATGGTCTTCTCACCTCTGTGCGATGCACAAGCTAGACTCCAACGCAAGCAGCTCAGAGTGCTACTGCTCCACCACTCGACGCTCAATCCTGCACCTAGCGATAATAGACCGTTTTTAAATAGGAACCCTTTGCCCCAAATCAAGAAGTCTGCCTGTCAAAATTCTTTAATTCACCTGTGTTGCAGATGCTAAATTGGAGCTGCACCTACACGCCAAGCTTGAATTATAGAGAATCTTAAAATTATATACACTTGGGCTAACAGATTCTGGAATCGTTATCATTATATTATACACTATTCCTCCTCCGAGCTGCTATCATCGCTATCGCTTTGCTGGCGATCCTCGTCGCTACTAGAGTCCTCCTCGGGGATGGCAACAGCGGCAGGAGAAATACTTTGAGGGGTTGAGCCCGGCTTATGCGTGTCGAATTGAGCGAGCTTTTGCTGAATCTCCTCGATTTGACGGTTTTGTTCATCTTCAGTCAACGGCTTTGACTTTTTCTTCTTTTGGGGGGCGCCCGCGCCCGCCGTCGTAGTGGGTTTATTATAGTCATCTTCCATCTTGCGAACGACGTAGTTGTACAGCTGGTGTTGGGTGCTCTCGTCGAGCTGGTCCATGTCCAGCTCAATTTCTTCTTGGCCATTGCTCTTGAGGTGAGGCATGGACTCTTGAATAATTGCCAGCACTTTACGCAGCTTCTTTTCTGGCAAGGAAGGAATCTTTTCTGAAATCTCCTTTTTCATGGCATAGGTCATGGGGCCAGTGGTTTCCTCTTTGCTAGTCTTGCGCACAGCGCTCGAGCGGCGGGGCCCATTGGACTTGCGCTTTCCGCCCTTTTCACGCCACGCTGCCAATGCCTCGCGCTTGAGTTTACGCAATTGCTGCTTGAGATTGTTGATGTTGTCCTCCAACACCTTGATTGCAGGATTGGTAATTCCAGCCTCTTCGTACTCATCGTTCTCGCTATCAGCATCGTAATGGCCGTTGGGCGGGGTATCCACAGCCTGTGGCTTTTCCAGCCAGCGCCGATCAAACAGTCCTTCCAGGCGGTGGCCCAGCTGGGCTACCGGTGTACCCTCAGGGTTGAACGCATAGCAGTTGCGAAACATGAGACGAATATCCGCTTCAAAGTCATCCGCGCCATCGTACAATCCCTCATTGAGCTTGGTGCTGATAGTACTCAAGTCCATTGGCGTTTGAACAATCTCAAAATAGTTGGGCACACCTTGTGCGACTGGATCCACCGGCTGCAAAAAGGGGTAGGAAAAGGTCTCGTTTTTACGGTTTGTGAGCTCGCGCAGCACATTAGCGCAGAACTTGAGCTCTGCTAGCTGGAGCTTGGTCTTGGGCGGCGCGTCACGCACTTGACGGTAGGCAGGCGGGTGAATTGCCCGCTTTGGCCTGCCATCAGTTGTCATGGAGCTGCGCCTTATCACCGGTAGTCCCGGTGCCTGTAGGTGCTGCTTGTTATCGCCAGCGACCGGTGGCGAAACGCTCGCGCGGGGTGCCGGTACTGCTGCCACAGGGGCAGCAGCAGCAGCAGCAACTCCGCTTCGCCTGCGCTTGCTATCATTTTCATCATAGACTGGCGCATTTGTCAAGTGCTTTTTAAAACTCTGACTGATGCTCTTTGCCATAACGGCAATACCAGCCTCCTCACCATTAAAGTAGATGCAGTTGTAAACCACTCGATTAAAATCATCGACAATACCCTGCACAGTGGTGTAAGCGCCAGAAGTTAGATTTTTCTCAATAGTGCCAAGATCCATTGGCTCCTTGATGTAGGTAAAGTAGTCTGGCACACCTTGCTTGACGGGGTCAACTGGTGCCAAAAATGGCTGCGCGTCTTTGAGACGTTTGATTGCCTTGACCGCGCTAGTGAAGTATTTGAGCTGGTGTTTTGGAAGCTCGTCGCCAGGAGTTACTGGATCCAAGTCTTCCGGCATTGCGAGCTTTGACCGCTCGGCCGCTCTTTCAGCCAATTCGAGCGGCGTTAGCATTGACTCATCCTCGGGCTCGGGTTTTGACTCGGCCTCAGGTTCAGGCTTTGGCTCGGCATCTGTGCCGGCCTCTGCTTTTGGCTCTGCCTCTGATTGCTCGGGCTTGGCCTCAGGCTCAGCCTCGGATTTAGGCTCATTGACTTCTTCGGCATTAGTTTGTGGCTCATTCATATCAACGTCATCTGATTTTGGCGGCGTGTGCGACGCGTCTTTGTGATCATTCTCAACACCAGCAATTTCAGAGACCTCTGCGGTGTCAAGTTTGACCCGCTTGGCATTGTCCTCTACCGCCTCATCCAAAACATGCTTCTCTGCCTCCAAATCCGTCATTGCTCTTCCCTTTAATTGATACGTGCTTTTTGACAAGAGAGTGGTCCAGTAAAGAGCAGTTGATTACGTAACAAGGGTTGGGGTTTCGAGGAATGAAAACGTAAACACCCACCCAACGGGGGGCCATTGGGTTTAAGTACCATGGCATTTCGTGCTGGTAGTTACGCAGGGTAAATGTGGGTCCGACTGCCTGCCACACTCCCCACTGCAACTCAGGCACCCCCTGCAAAACAAAGCTCATGGCGGCTCAAAAACTATATTATTGACTGAGAAAACTGTAAAAAGAATTTTGCTCAATATTTTAGCCAAGCTTGCTCACCAGTTGCGCAACAACTCTTGCCACCCCCTGGAGAAAAAACATCACATATTTAGGCTTTGGAAACTAAATCGAAAATTGACTGTAAACTTTGCTGCGGCGGAAGGCGGTGGAAGGTGCTATCGGATGCGCGCGCCACGGCACCCGCCACTGTAGCGGGCTCGCACATGATAAGGTAATTTGGGTGCAGATGGCGTGCAATCTCGGTTTGATGATTGTCCATTAAATCTGTGTTAACACAGCACACCAGCTTGGGTGGCTCTGGCCGGCGCAGCACGTCTAAAATCGACCCCGCTCCGGCGGGACATACCACCAGTGCTGCCTTATCTAGGTAAGTTTGTAGGTCCAGAGATCTAGAGAAACCTTGTATTTGAGGATCCCGTTGGTGCAAACGCTGCCAGGCTTGCTCAGAGTGGCCATACTGCACTACCAGCTCTGTGTAACCTTGAGCCCTGAGCTTCTCCAAAAGAGGCTCATCAAACGCGTCAACAAGTGCATCGAATGCCACCGTTGCTCCAGTCATTACGAACAGCAGCATCCTCTCCCTCCTTTTAGCAGTGGGCAGACACTCGAGCAACCCTTGTAATCATGCCCCCTATTCAACCTCGCTACCCAACCCCCGACGCAGAAATTGCGCTCATTGCAGGAATTAAATGCTACGTTTACGGTCTCGAAAAGGTCAATCCCCACCATCCAATTGTGCTTGCCGTTGGGCTTCACCCCCGCACCCTGGACCACAAGTACATTGAGATTCTGGCTGGCGACATTCTTGCCAATGTGCAAAACGTCGTTGTGGTGACCTTTGATTTGCCCAATCATGGCGCCAGACTCACCGACGATCGTGCCAACCAGGAGTGGGCCATTGGCAACCCGACACATGCCCAAGATCTCGCTTCAGGCATTGAGCTTGCTGCAGCAGAGGCCGAAACCATTGCGCGCCATATCCCCTCATACTTTCCTCAGCTCGAGCGTGCAGCTGCTGCTGGTGACATTGTACGGGTCGCATTCGGCGCTTCTCTCGGTGGGCACATTTGCTGGCAGATTGCCGCCGGGCCACAGGGGCCTTCCGGTACCCGCCTATTCTCGGGAATTCTTCCCATTGTAGGCTGCCCTGCTCTGGGAGACATGCTACAGTCGCGCTTTGCTGCTACCAGCAAGGGCAATGTGTTCCCGCTGAGCACCATGCTCAACTTGGAAGAGCTCAGCTCAAAAGTAAAGAAACTTGTAAACTATCCTGGCTTTAGGATCTTGGCCCTGTGTGGCGAAAAGGACAAGCTTGTTCCTGCAAAGTATACAGTGGAATGGGCAGCCAACAACTTTAACCATCTCCAAAAGGTCAAGTTGGATCCCGAAGCGGGCCACTTTGCCACCGATGTTTTGCGCGACTACATGATTGACTGGTTCAAAGCCATCTCAGAGGCCAACCAGCGCGACACCGACATCCCGCTCGACAACGCGCCTCAAAATGATGATGCCAAGGAGCTCTCTACGCAGCGCCCGCTAGATGAAGATAATTAGATATTAGTATTAGTGTGTGGTTTGCTGTCGCTTCCTTTTCTCTATCTGCCTCCTTTTTTCAGCAAACTTACCGCCGTTCTGCATCTCGATCCAAATACAGCCCCAGCTCAGTCCACAGAGACCTGCCATGAGTGTGTAGGTGCCACCGATGGTCATTCCAGTTTGCATCTTGTCCAGCGCAGCTAAGCCAGCAGCGCACAGCAAACAGCGAGTGAGGTTGACGCACGACGTAGATGCTGCGCTATCGTCTGGAAACAAGTCAACCAGAATTACAGTGCTAGTGCTGAGGAAAAATGTAGCGGCCAAGCTCACCGGAAAGGTAAACACTACCGGCACCAAGTAGTGCACGTCGAAATGAAACGTCCATCCGTAAATTAGAGTGCAAGCGCTCATCACAACTACTACAACCACAGTAGACTCGAGGCGCATTTGGTAAATATTGAGCATCTGTGGATCAAAATCCACCCCGTCTCGCTCACATTTACGCTCAATCTGTCTTGTGCGCCGCCTGTAGTTCCAGTTCATGGTTTTTCCCGCAGTGACAGAGGCAATAATTGCACCCACTCCTGACGGGAGGTAGCACAGGCCGACCTTCAGCGGCGTAAAGTGCTCATTATCCATCAGATTCGTCGACATGGATGTCAGTATCATATACCAAGTGGTATAAATGAGCGCATTGGGTATTAAAACCAGAATCACATCAATTTGTTTGAGCAAGTAAAGCCACCTAAAAAAGCTACCCTTGTGGGGCGGGGGTAGCCACTGGTCTGCATAGCCTTCGTCTTTGGGCAAGAGAGGAGTTCCGTATCTTTTGCGGTGATAGTACGCATACGGCGACACGTGCCACCACGCGGTTGGCAAAATGGAGCCATTGCCGCTGAAGTGACGATTGGTTTCTGGAATAAAAACGATGATTAGGATCCAAAATAGTAGTGAGTGACACGCCAAAAACCAAAAAACAGCTCGCCAACTCCAGCGGTTCATCAAGGCACCACCAACAAGCGGGCCTATTGTGTTGCCCAGACTCTGGAAAGAGGCCATGATAGCCTGAATACCGCCACGGTTCTTGCGCTCCGTAATATCGCCAACCACCGCAGACAAAAGACTAACGGTAGAAGCGCCTCCAAAGGCTTGGAGAATGCGCAGGCCAAATAACGAGCCATAGGTGTTTATGTTGGCCAATGCAAAATTAGCGGCGATCGCGAGGGATATACAGGCCATATAAACTGGGCGGCGCCCATAAGAGTCGCTGAGGCCTCCCCAAAATAGAGGAGCAAGACCCTGGAATATCGAATAAATAGTAGCAGTCAAGTTGATGTTCTCCGTGCTGGTATGAAAGTAATCCGCCAAGACAGGGATTGTGGGGAAGAAACTTGGGATCGCTAATGTCGAGATTTGGCTTGCGCAGCCAATAATAAATATAAACATCCATAGTTCCGGTTTGGTGCTACCCCAAATGCTTGGAGGAAACTCAATACGCGACGAAGCACTCTGAACTTTCTTCAGTTCAGCCAGCTGTGCAGTATCTATTGCAACGTCGCTTGAAACAATATACGGACGAGCCTCATCCTCGGCCTCCAGTTCCTGTGGAGGTTTCATGAAGAGGGTGCAAACTTTAGTCACAAATTGCGGCACTTCAATCTCGAGTGAGTCACAGATGCATGCTCATTATATATTCCCTTTTTTTTAAAAATACCTTGCTTTTGCTTATCGTACTCTACATGTCGGGCCCGTCTTACTCTTGCCCCACAGTTTTGCATGCATGTGCATGAGATAGTAACCGCCTCAGATTGGGTTCATGAGAGCCCAATTGGCCGCAAACAGTTGATTGCTTACGTTTATGAACCTGTAGGATTGCAAGTTTGCACAAACTGTGCTTATCGATAAGCGACCCAACTGACTTGAGCTGCAACCTCGCGAGTGCGGCCCGAGAAGCGGAGAGATGAGCCAAACGGGCGAACAGTAAGTTTACAAATGCTTTGCATACTTATGTGGGACTCAGACTGACTCAAGCTGCAACCTCGCGAGTGCGGCCCGAGAAGTCGGGCTTTGATGGCACGCTTTTACCCCTTGCCTGCCATTAAAATGCCGCCCAGTGGATAAGCATTACCATGCTTTTGCTCTACCGAGATTCAAATTGCATCTTTTGCAGCGAGGAGTCTGAGTGTTTCCACCACGTGATTTTCGCGTATCCTGTGATGCAGAAATTGTGGGTCGTCACGGCTGCCCGAGTGCGGGCCGCTTTGTGGGCAAGGGTCCTTTAACTCTTTGAGGAGTATCCTTCTCACCAGGCAGGTGTATTGTGACCCCCCTTTTGCCTTTCGTTGTTATTATTTATCCCACAATTCTTCGATCGCGCCATCAGGTCCTGCGTAGCGGTAAAGCCGTCAGATGAATAAATATAGTTGAAAAAAAATCCAACTAGATAAACAGACCGGAAAATGATTCTTCTAACGTCAAAAAGCCGAAAATGTGGAGAAAAAAAATGCGAGACATCCACGACGGGACTCGAACCCGCAATCTTCGGATTAGAAGTCCGACGCCTTAACCATTAGGCCACGCGGATATTACATAATTGCTGCTGGGACATCTCGCCGCCGCGTAACCATTAGGCCACGCGGCAATTTTCGAAAAAAAATTTCGACTGGACATACTAACGCTTTCAACAGGGCCTATATAAACCGCGCCGGGCCAAAATACCACAAAAAAAGGTTTTTGGTCTCGTGTTTCGTATCTCATATCTTCCAAAGTATTTAAACGAGATGTTTGGTACCTGATTTCGAGGCACAAAGCTGTATTTTATTTATCAATAATTCGGGCCTAGTTGCGCTGTTAAGTATATTAATTTACATCAAAAAAGACAATCTAACCAGGCAATCCTGCTTTAAGGGTCAAAATTCCTCCGATATCTTATCCAGCTATCACATGGCAGTAGTATTGGCGACCCTCAGATATCCTGAATAAAATATAATGTGGGTCACAGCTAATAACTAGAAAATCAGCCATCTTTCTCTCTGGTTCTGGTCAGCTGTGCCGTTTCACAGAAGCCAGTGCCGTGCATAGGTGTCACTCCTGGCTCAAAATGCATCCTGGCAGACGCCGGTCAACATGCTGAAGAAATATCTGAAGTGCCCCACTCAACTGCTGGAATCTATCCCATACTCTCAGAACTCTCAGTTCTCGAGAGTGATATTTCAGTTCTGGGTATCACATTCAAATACAACATGTGCCGCTATAAACACGCTACTGAAGATCCCCCACGAGCATTGCTACATGCCACGACTTACTCTGCTATCATTGTTTGCCCAAACATTTGCTTCCTGCCATATCAACCCCATCTCTGTGCACAAGACTCAATTCATTGACAGTGTCACCCATGAGCCCTTCTATATTCGAGGTGTTGACTATCAGCCTGGGGGATCCTCAAGAGACTTTGCTTCTTCTGACCCCCTCAGTGATCCCAACTCCTGTGCAAGAGACGTTCCACTCTTCAAGGAACTGGGGATCAATGCAATTCGCGTCTATAGCGTAAACCCCCAATTGAACCACGATGAGTGCATGACCATGTTGGCTCAAGCGGGTATCCACCTCATCCTCGACGTCAACTCTCCCATGCCTGGCCAGAATATCAACCGATATGAGCCCTGGACTACCTATACTCCAGACTATCTGGGGCACATCTTCAAGGTGATTGAGCAGTTCTCGTGGTACAACAATACAATGGCATTCTTTATTGGAAATGAAGTTATCAATGATGAGCGCAGTGCCTCAGTCTCCCCTAACTTCATTCGTGCAGTAACCCGTGATACTAAGGATTATATTCGACTCAACTCGCCTAGAATTATTCCTGTGGGGTATTCAGCCGCTGATGATCTTCGCTTCCGTACTGACTTGAGTCATTACTTGACATGCGGCCAGGCAGAATCCGCGGTTGATTTCTATGGTGTCAACTCTTACCAGTGGTGCGGTGAGCAAACCTTTCAGAGCTCTGGCTACGACAGCTTGGTACGGGATCATAGTAGCCTACCTGTCCCAGTGTTTTTAAGTGAATTCGGCTGTAATATTGTGACTCCTCGTATTTTTCAAGAGATTGAGCTCATTTACAGCCCTCAAATGATTCCCACTTTTAGTGGCGGTCTCGTGTACGAGTTCACCGAGGAGCCAAACAACTATGGACTGGTGAAGCTGGACTCAATGGGTAATGTGAGGCTTCTTGAAGACTTTTATGCCTTGAAGAAGAAGCTTCACGCAAATGTACCGCCTCGAGGGGCGAAGGTAGCCGTGCACGAGGACGGTCACAACTTTCACAGACGGCCTGCGTGTCAAAACGAGTATGAGAATCTAGTCCCTTTGAATCCTACCTTGGCGAAAATTGCTGATAGCTTTGGTACTGAGATGGTGAGGAACGGAGTGCGCGTTCAGCGCGGCCAGCTTTTGGTTGATCTGCCAGAGGTTCACAGAACCACTTTTAGGGTGACTGATTCCACGGGAAAGCTAGTCAATGAGCCACTGGATATACTTGTAGTGCAAGACATTGCTAATTAAATGCTAGCTAGAATCTACAGAAGAAGACATGATGGTCAGGTGCGTCGAGAGGTGAAGCTTAACAAGCCTACGGGATGTCAATACCTCGGGGAGCCTCTCTGGAATCAGTTCTTCAGACCTTTGAAGATCCCAATTTCCTTGCACATGTTGCAGTTGACATGGAATGTGGCCGAAAGAGCCTTGACGAGGCCTACAGCGGCAACGCAGAGCTCATGGCTCAATTAGACGCATACTCACAGCTTCTCGTCGGCGAAATGAGTAGGGCGCTAGCAGATCTACAAAGAAGCGAAAGAAGGATCAAGTATCAGTACGAGTTGCTGAAAAACGATGTCGACAACCTCGCTAACCAGCAGTCCGAAGTGGGTGCTCAAATATCGTCCACGGTACACGCAGGCATGAATTCAGAGGCTTTAATACTACTACGACAACTTGAAGATGAGAGAAAGCAGATTGAGAGTGTCAAGCTGGTGTTGGAACGAGCCGCAAGCCTAGATGCAGCGGCCCCAGTTCCACAGGACCTTGTCGGGGTTTTTGAGGGCACTTGCGAAGAAAGCCGAGTAAAAAAGTCATGAGGCCGTGAGTCCAAAGTGCATTATAATTTATACATTAAATAAATAGCTAGTAGTCTTTACTGAGCGCGAGCTCAATTCCATAAATAAATAGCGTGGAGAAGATGTTTGCCCAGCCCCAAAGCTGCCAGGATTGTCGTGAATTAAGCCAAGCTCCTGATGGCGAGAAGAGAACCCAAAACGGTGTTTCTGGCGTGTTCTTTGGCAGGTGCACCACTCCACCAAAATGCTGCATCAACAAATGAGTGTACACGGCAATAATCAGGCATGGAGAGTACGAGTAGACCAGAAATAGGAGCGGGTGCTCTCTCAGCGAGAATCGTTTGCCACGCGGGCGGCGAATTGACGGGATGATCCGCATAGCGAGCATAAAAACTCCAACGCGGACAACAAAGGTCAGTAGAACTGATGGGGTAATTGCGCTGACTGCGCCCAGAACAAAATTAAAGATCGCAACAATGGCAGACGGAGTTACGCGAGCGAGCGACGCGATCAGCGAGTAGTAGCCGTCAAGCAGAATGGGCGGCACAGCGGCCACAAGATCGTTTGACTCAAACATTGGCGCAGGGGTATTGGATGCGCGGAACCGCGCCATGAGCGCAGTGATACTTTGGCGAACAACCGGTTGTGACTCGACGCTGGTTGGGTCTTCGGCTGCGTGAAACGGGAACAATGTCTGACCGGCGTCCAGACTTTGAAAATCAGTAAACGTGACATAAATCACATAAACGACATAGGCAAATAGCAGCGAGCTCTCCATAGCGCTACCCTTTTTGGTAACGATTCCAGTGATGCCGAGCGCGGCAGTAAACGTGAGAGCAGAGCCAATCAGAGTTGCACTCACTGGATCCAGCACAGTGGGAATTGTATAGATGCGTACAAGGAAAAACATCACAATCGCGATGTTGATCGAGGCGAAGGTGATCTGGGCGAGCATGAGGGATTCACTACGACGGCCCAGGTATTTCCATAATTTTCCCAACGCCTGGATAGTAATAACTGAGCAAAATCCTTCCAGAATGAAAAATACACCCGTGGCATTGTGAAGGAGGAGCTTGAGCGGGTGCAGCCAGGAGATTTCGCGCTGGCACACGACGGTTATGTGCAGCACAAGCAACGACGGAATAATCGCCGCTTGGGCCATGTACAACGCGTTGCCAATAAGGCTAAGTTTCGTGTGACGAAATATCGTGCGGAGTGTCACCACGCAGGCATAGTACGCGATGAGGGTGAACGCAAAGGCAACGCCACAGTCCTCACCCTGGTCAAATGCCATGGGCACCACCAATAGCACTATCAACGCGTAAAATATCTGCAACAGCGCCAGCAGTACTTTTAGGAGCATACAGTTAGGTAATCACTTTCTACCCTTTTAATTTATTTTTCTGGGCGACTTTTTCACTAATTTCCCTTGTATTTGTTTAGATGAAAAGAGATACTGATTCAAGAGCATACAATGCCCTTTTGACATTGATCGAGGAGCCAAAGCGGCAGAGGCCCAAGGACGAAGTTTCACTGCAGAACCAGGGCGATATGGAAGAGTTTCTAGAGAGTGAGGAGAGCGCCGAATCCAGTGGTGACGAGGATCAGGAAATTGACCTGGAAGATGAGGGCGATGCCAAGGATCCATTTGAAACTCATTTCCAAAATCCTCCAGAGGTGCTTGAGGCCGCGGCATGGAAATCGCACAAGACGCCCTTGAAATTCGCGCAGCGCAGCACAACTCAACTCCCAGAACCTGCGGTTTTCGAGCCAGTCCCCTCCAAACCCAGCCAATTAGCATCTCTCAAGCTGAAATACCGCTTGGAAGCGCCCTTTAAAGCTACCAACGGGCCACTCACAGCCACCCAAAAAGAACTGGCCACGCCCATCTTTAACTATCAGGACGTCTTGTACCCATCTAGGTCTTGGGACAACTACAAAGAGGTGCGTAACCTTAGCATTCTGCATATTGTCAATCACGTTTTCAAGACCAGGGACAGAGTGGTTGCGCACAACCAAAAGTTGGCACAAAATGAGGACCTAGAATTCAAAGATCAAGGATTTACTCGGCCAAAGGTGCTTGTCGTCTTGCCGATGCGGAACAGCGCAGCTGATTTTGTCAAGGCTCTGTTGAAGCTGAGCGGAGTTAGCCAGTGCGAAAACCGCAAGCGTTTTCTAGAGAGTTTTGACATCAAGTCTGATGCAATCTCTCACAAGCCCAAAGATTTCCAAAATCAGTTCAAGGGAAACACCAACGATCTGTTTTGCCTCGGGCTAAAGTTCACCAGACAAGCCCTCAAACTGTACACATCGTTTTATGCCAGTGACATTATCATAGCCAGTCCGCTTGGTCTGCGCCTCATCATTTCTGGTGACAAGAAAAAGGCCGACCATGACTTTTTGAGCTCGATCGAGGTGGTGTACATGGACCAGGTTGAAGCGATGCAGATGCAGTCCTGGGAGAATATCACTATCCTGGCCAAGCACTTGAACTTGATGCCTAAAGAGAGTCATGACTGTGATTTTAGTCGTATTAGGCCTTGGGCGCTCGAGGAAAAGTCCAAATTTCTGCGACAGACCATCGTGCTCTCAGCCTACCTGACCCCAGAGATACAGGGGTTTTTTGCCAAACACTGCAACAATCTTCAGGGGAAGCTAAAGATTCGTGAGGATTATGATGGTGTCATGTCTCAGGTGGGTGCACGTATCCGCCAGGTGTGTAGCCGCATTGAGGTGCCCAGCTTTGAGAAGGATGCCGACCTCAGGTTCCAGCATTTCACAAAAGTGGTTCTCCCGAGCATTGAGCGGGGCGCCTCGAGTGAAGGCACGCTCATTTTTGTCCCCTCCTATGTGGACTTTGTACGAGTTCGCAACTACATGGACAAAAAGAACGCTAGCTTTGCTACCCTGAGCGAGTACACATCTACATCACAACTTTCCAGAGGAAGGACATTTTTCAATGATCGTAGATGCAAAATGATGCTTTACACCCAGCGTTTGCACTACTTTAGGCGGTACTCTATCAAGGGCTGCAACCAAATCATATTCTACGGCCTGCCGGACGACCCCACTTTTTATCGCGAAATCGTGAGATTCTTGGCCCGCACAGTTCTTGAGCAAGGCGTTGACCCAGATACTTTGAAGGTGCATGTGATTTACTCCAAGTGGGATAGTCTCAAGCTTGAGCGAGTGGTGGGCACAAGTCGTGTCGGCAAACTACTTGCAGGGGCGAGTGACAGTTATGAATTTCTCTAAAATTTATTTAATTAGCATGCGAACAGCCATAATAACGCAGCATATAGAGACGTACGGGCTGAGTCTTTCGCCTACCCGGGATGCTTTAAAACCAATGCCCAGCAGACCGTTCTTGCGACGGTCTATGAGTTTGGGGAACATGGCCCTAATGTAAGTAAATGTGCAAATAACAAGCAGAATCACCAGCAGCAGCGACTCAAAATTGAAGATGGCCGCCATGTGTCAGCGCGGAGAGAGGGAGGACGAGAGCAGCTGGCACCTGGGCTGCTGTTGGGCTAGCAAAAATAAATAAATAGTCTAGTTTTAGATTATATCAAGATAGGCTGGGCGCGGTCAAAGTGAGACTCTCAACTGGTATTAATTCAGGCTGCTGCTTGACGATTGACTCTAGAAATGTCTGCAGCTCACTCGCGACGCGCTCGTCGAATTGCCTGTATACCTCGCAGATTCTCTTTGCAAGATTCAGCGTCATAATTTTGTGGTAAAGCGAAACATCGCAAAGGTAGTGCACGAGCAAGTCCAGCTGGTCCGAAGATGCAGCCATGTCGAGCACTCTGAGAATTGCAGACTCTGAAGGGAAGCAGCCGTGGTTTGCCATCTCGACTAGCAGGCGGCGTACTTGTGCAAAGTTGCCTGTGGATGTGTAAAAGTCCAAAAACTCTTGAAATAGGCCGTGTGAAGGTACCTGGGGTAGTGCTGCCGGCTGGGCAAACTGAGCCTCAGCGCACCCCCACTCGATAAACTGTAGCGCCTTTAGGCAAAATGACTCCTCCTCACTTGACATTGACTTTGCGCGGGTGTTTTTCAGCGCTGTGATGTAGGCCAGAATATCGTGGGCACCGGAGGCATTTGAAGGTAGCATCCTGCGAACAACTGATTTTAAAAGAGCAGGTGGAACAAAATGCGTCTTGAGCACATTTATCGGCTCGATTTTGTTAAATCCTAACAGGATTCGTGCAGTGTGCGAGTCTCCACCTTGAAGTCTTGACAGGGCGAAGTCTTGAAGCTGCGGGAGTTCAAGCAAGAGGCCGGCCTCTAGGAGCATGTTCAATGCGTAATTTTCATTAGTATCCAACTGCTGAGTCCAGCTCAGCATTTTTGTGGTAACGAGCCGACAAGCGTGATTTTTGTCGTGGAGAAATCCTCTCGCAAGACTCAAGATGTAAAACGCACGCTCACTAGCGGTGATTGGGTATTGCTCCCGGATCATGTCGTCGACCAACTTTCTGTAGGCATGGCCGGTTGTCTTTTGCTGCAGCTTCACGAGCATTGCGTCGAGTACATGTCCATGAATAAATTTGGGACGAGGAATTGGAAGCCTATTGTAGGCGTTCATTATGGGTGCAATGTGCTTTTGCTCATAGACTGCCACCAGTAGCGGTGAATACACTGCCAATCTTGGTTTGACAATCTGCGGCAATGCGCATCGTTCCAACCGCACTGCGTTGGATTTTGACCTAGAATTAGCCCATTCTCGCACAAACGCCTCTAGGTTGAGACCAATTTCAAGACTTGGTAGCGACTTGGTCACCTGTCCGCACACTCGCAGCAGCTCTCTTTTGTAGTTGACTTGGTAGAACTTTGACGGTGGTGTCCAAAGCGCGCCTGGTGTCCATGAATGAAATCTTCTCATGGCCCACACTACTTGGCTTTGGCACAGGCTGAACTTTTCAGGCTTATGAAATTACAGACGGGGGCCACTCAGGTCGCTACCAGGACTGCACAGCTCATGCAGGCCACGAGGGCGGGTCACAAACTCGAATCTAGAGGGGCAATAACCGAGCCCACCTGGTTTCGGGTGGTTTTGGCCCATCCGCCAACCCACCAGCTTCTGCCCAAGGTTCGCCAGCTGAAAAAGTTTCAAGCGGAGCACAAGCAGCTAAAGGAGGACGAGTTCTTTAATACGCGTAATAAGAAGCAGTTCTCGACCAACCCCAAGCATCTCTACCGTCTTGACGACATCAAATTTGCAGAGGACGAGATTCGTCAACTTTTCTACACACACCACCCATGGGAGCTTGCTCGGCCACGCTCAATGGTAGAAAAGGATGGTGAAACAGTTGTGAACGCCTCCCGCGAGTGGTCCAAAATTGACCACGCTGATCTTGCACTCTCGGGCGAGAACGTGGTTCAGCGCACAATTTGGCTCGCATCACAGCCAGAGTATACTGGCAAGGGTTGGAGAGATGCCTACAATCAGGCTCGTCTCGAGTTCTACCGCGTGCGTATCCAAGAACAGGCTGACGCCGATGTGGCCGCTGAGGAAAGTCTCTTGTTTGGGGCCATTCTGGACAAGTCGGCTATTGCATATGGCCTTGAGCGTGAGCAGGCTGTTATTGACAAGTACACCGACGAGGCTCTTGAGGCATCCAAGGCTCTGCAAAGCGAGCAGCAGCAGCAAAAATCCAGGTTTGAAGACAACACTCCCCAGGAGATGTTTGACTAGATTATGTATATAAAATGTATTGACAATGCTAGATACTAGCCCCGCCTAGGTGCTGGAGTCGCACCTGTGAATTCATATATAGTGGCCGTGCCCTGCGTTTGTCATCTGAAAAATGATTCGACTTTTTAGGCCGACAAGACAGTTTAGTGCTTGTTCTGCCCGCTTTGTTGCACAAAAACCCAGCAGCAATCACAGCCCAGCAGACTACCTTGCCTCGCTGGGAGCTGAGGAGGGCCAGTCGCCAAACGCCAACGAAGAGGCCAAGGCATGGCTCCAGGCTCTTGAGGAGGTACGGGCCGAGTTTAGGCCCGATGGTGCCCGCTATGAGCCTAGCAAGGTGTTTGCCCCTGAGGACTCGAGAGGGTTCAACATCCTTGACCAAGTTTTGCATGCTCCTCAGACTGCCACATTTGTTCCCACACCAGAACAGATTGCCCAGTTTGAACAACTGGAACAAAAGGCCATTCCTCCCATGATGGACGATACTCTCAACTATTTGACCAACTGTATCATGAGACATGGCAAAAAGGCCAGGGCTCAGCGCTACTTGAGCGAGGCCCTTTACCTCGTATACCTCAAAACCAGACAGGACCCAGTGGCCCTCATCAAGGATATTCTCGACAAGATGGCTCCCCTCGTGCGCCTCAAACGCTACTCTGACGGTGGTGCTCGCGCAGAGCTCGTCCCCATCCCACTGACTGAACGGCAAAGAATGCGCCAGGCGTGGATATGGATTCTGGACTCGAGCGACCGCAAGCAGAGCAAGGCGTTCAGCGTTCGTCTCGCTGAAGAGATCATCTCTGCTTCAAAGGGCTCGAGCAGCGGCTTTGACAAAAAGGCGGCTCAGCACAGAACGGCAATCTCCAACCGTGCATACATCTCTTTATTGTCAAAATAGTGTACATATTAATTGTTTGATACTGAAATTAGGTTACGAAAATAAGATAAAGATAAAATATAGCCGGGGCTTTTTACTCCTTGGCCTTGAAGTGCTCCACGGCAGTGTTGCCAATGTGCACCTCCTCGCCTTCCATACGCTCTGTGGTTGTTGGGGCGAGACCGTGATGCAGGCGCTCTGGGTGGCCCTCCTGCCATGCGCGAAGCTTGTGCGATTGGCCAGTGAGGTCCCAGTATACACCACGAGCGGTGTCGCGGAGAGCGTGACGGCCTTGCCAGAGTGGGAGAATCGCAACCAAGGAAAGTGAGCAAAACATCCAGATGATACCGACAACGACCCAACCGGTAAAGAACTTGCGGCTGAAAACGTAGCCTGTTCCGTACATGGGCATGGGCCACAAGATCAGGAAGCATAGCGCAAGCACAACGCAAACGTAGCGGGCATACTTGGCGTACTTGTCGAGAGTTGCAAGGTCACGAGCCCATTTGAGCTCAGTAGCGGTAGACTTGGTTGGGTGGATGTGGTCAGGCTCAAGATCAGAGTTGTACTCCGAGTCCTCCTGCTCGTCTTGAATGCTCTTGAGAGCATGAAGGTCGTCCCAGTTGTAGTTTGCATTGCCCCAAATGAGCTGGCAAATAGGAATGATAATGATGGGCGAGCACAGCGAGACAACGTTACCTGCCAGCATGGGGTAGTCACTGCCGGCAGTGGTGACATTGATTGTGCTACTGTTGAGGCCAGAGGTGGTGACAAGCCATGCAATCAGACCAAGGGCGAAACCAATACTTGGGGAAAGAATAGCAGACCATTTGTTGAGGCCGCTCCAGAAAATTGTCAACGAAGCAGGCAAAACAGCAGAAGAGATAATCACACCCATGAGCAAGTACAAAAAGCCCATAGACACATTGACATAGTAAAACATGATGGAAATGCCAACCATGAATAGAGTGAAACCCACGACAGAGCTGTGGGATACCCACATCAGCTGCTTTGCAGTGGCCTTTTTGTTGATGTAGGACTTGTATACATCGTAGGTCACGATTGACGACACAGCCACCATTTCGGAAGAGGCAGCAGAGGTGACAGCCATAAACACCAAAAGAATAGAGGCAGCACCGCCACCAGTTTTGAGCAAAGCAACGGCGGTATAGGGGAGAGTCAACCCCTCAGAAACCTGGTCGGCCGTCATGAGGTTGGGATAAGTAGGGAACATGGAAGTGCGCTCCATTGCCAGTCCGGCGAGACCCATAGTTGTGGCAAGTAGCCAGGGAATAGCAAACCATGCCAAACCGCCAAACACATAACCGGGCAAAGCAGCCTCGGGACTGGAGGCAATTGCCTTGTTCCAGTAACCATTGTCGAGGAACACAGTACCAAAGTTACCAGCAATGTTGATCACAAAGAAAATACCACCAGTACGGGATTTCATGGTAAGATAAGAGCCGTCTTGGTTGCCCTCAATTGGGTTGGTTTTGGCCAACTCGGTGAGGATATCCCAAAGACGCCCTGGGGAGCCAAGGTACTCGTTTGTAGCGTAAACGGTAAACACAAACAAGAACATAATCACAAATAGAATCACAGTGTGCACATAGTCTGTGAGAATAGCAGCCTTGAGACCGCCAAACAATACATAGACGCAGGTACCAAGCGGGATGAGGATAGTAGCTGCAACGGGGTGCATGCCAGTAAGGCTGTGAACGGTTGCAGCACCACCAGTCAAAAGCATGGCCATGACGAGGAAGTTGCACGCGCATGCGAAAAACATAAATACGGCATGGGCACCGGTTCCAAACCGGGCCTTGACCACCTCCAGATAGGTGTGGGCGCCTGGTGCTTTACGCTTGAGCTCAATGGCAAGAGAGGCAAAGAGCACGACCTGCACGCAGGCACCAGCCGCATACCAGTAGGGACCAGAAACACCGTTCTTGTAACCTTGAGTTGTACTTTGGAGTAGAGTAGCAGCCCAAGTCCATGAAGATACCACAGCACAAGCAATAAGTCCAGTTGGCACAGTACGGCCCGAAGTATTGAACTCTTCAGCAGTCATTTTTTCCTTTTGGTAACGGCGCAGGGCTGTAGTGGTCAAGATCATGCCAATGGCAAAGGCAAAGCCGACTCCTACGATGATTCCATAGCCAATTGCTTGGGATAGAGGTGGAGCTGTGGTCATGTCGAGGGATCAGCGACGCTCTGAGTTTATAAATTACATGCATGCAGTATGCATGATAAGGCAGGGTCTCGTCTATCGGCCAATAACGGCTGGTGAAATGCCTCATCTGTGATCTGATTGCAGATCCCTCAGAGCGGAGAAAAGAAAAAACGCGAGATTATGGTTGCAAACTGCTTATCGTATCTTGAATGGCGCACGCTCTAATTGTCTCAGATGCATGAGTCCTCGCACTCGCAATTGACTTTTAACCCATGTGAACGTGGGGTGCTCGCATGCATCTCATTCTCGCCAAGTCATCCCACCTGTTTCAGAATGCACCCGCTAATTGTCCGGTGCGTTTCGAAGATAAGCCGTGTGACAGAATCACGTGTTCGCCACCGAGGGGAACGTTGAAAATTTTCAGTTATCTAATTGTGGGCGTGCTGACTAGGGTCTGAACTTGGCAGTGGGATACCTCGTAGCCGATGTCGATGCGAGCGCTCGCGCAAATATTTGAACTAGTGGTTATGGCCACTCAATGGGATAGTGGGGTTAAATCGTTCCATCTTGTGTATCATTAAATAAACAGACTCTCGATTGAGATGCCTGCTTGGGTGGATATATGTGTCACTTGGGAGACCTAATGAACAGGTAGATCTGCACCAAGTCTGGTGTGACAACAAGATTACACCAATGGTCTAGTGCTGCAGCGATCTCTCAACAGCAGACTCTGTATAAAGCTAAAATGTACAATTCTTTGATATTTGGCAGAAAAGCGCTCGCTCCCAGGAGTGAGTCGACATCGCTGGCAGGTAGTTGCAAAAGAAGAGACGCCACAGTGAACTAGAAGCTGTGATTTCTGGCTTGTTTAAATGCTACAATGGGCGCATTTGCGCTGCAAATAAAAGCTACTTGGCTCGGCTCAAGTAGGGTCGACTTTAGAATCACAGTCAGCTCGGTTTTTTGTCCATGTCGTTTGTGAATACCAAAAAAACAATTGAAAATGGAGATCTTGTCTTGGCCTGGATTTCACGCAGCGACTTGAGGCCCATTGATATCAAAGATGGTGAGGTTTTTCAGACCAGGTTTGGAGCCTTTCCCCATTCTGCACTAATTGGCAAAAAATTTGGATCACAAGTGCCTAGCATTAATGGCCGAGGCTTTATCCATTTGCTGGCTCCCACACCAGAATTATGGGCCATGTCTCTCCCCCATCGTACTCAGATCGTTTACAGCCCAGACTCTAGCTACATTGTGCAACGGCTGGGAATTAGACCAAACACAAGAGTAATCGAGGCTGGCACAGGCTCTGGCGCCCTCACGCATGCACTTGCGCGCACAGTATCAAAAGATGGCCGTATATTTACCTTTGAGTACCACGAGAACCGCTGCCAACAGGCCAAGGCAGAGTTCGAAGCGCACGGTTTGGGGGAGATTGTGACCATCACCCACCGCAATGTTTGCGAAGACAAGTTCGGCATTGATGAGCCTGTACTGGCCAACAGCGTGTTTCTAGACCTACCTGCACCATGGCTCGCGGTGCCGCATCTTCTTGAAGAGGGCATTCTTGATAGAAAGAGCCTCACCACAATTTGCTGCTTCAGCCCATGTATTGAGCAGGTTATCAAAACCCTCTTTGTTTTGAGGGATGCCGGGTTCCAGCAAATGGAGACCGTAGAGTGCCAAGCACGCCGCTGGGAGGGTCATGTTGATATGGTGCGCACAGTGGACGAAGCGGTCGATATTTTGAGAGACGTGAGGGTCCGTCGCACAGAGGGTATTGAGCGGAAGCGTGCGCGCAAGGATGGCGAGGAGCCAGACAGCTCCGACAAAAGGCAGGCCTACAACCCTTGGGGCCGTGGCCGGCATGTGCGCGAGGGCGAAGATGGCTTTGAATGGCAGCCAGTCTCATGGATGGAGTCTGAAGTCAAGAGTCACACATCTTACCTGACGTTTGCGGTGTTGCCGCCAATTTACAGCCGTGCACAAAGAGCGCAGCAGCAGCCAGCAGAGTCAGAGTCAAAATAAAATTGAGAGGCGATAGAGGACAAAGAGAAAAAAAAACTAATAAATATTAAAAACGCAGCGACAAGTTGTGCTTGACGCAAAACAAGGAGAAGGCTGCCAGTAATCCAGTGGACAGAGCGGCGCTCACGCACTGGTTGCCCTTGAATGTCAGGAGGGACCGCAGCCCTGTGTGGAATCCGATTCGATCTAGCAGTGCGCTGAAAAAGAAGCACTCGAGGGATTTGCGACCGAGGCAATCGATTAGGGTGACCAGCGGCTGGGGCGCGAATGGCAATGCCAGCTTGTATAGCGTGTACTTGAGAAGGGAGATTCCGCTAGAGCTGAGGGTAAAGCTCAAGGTCCAGAACGGTTTGCTGATGGGGCATGTGCGTTTGTAGGCATAGGCAAACATGTACCCAAACGAGCTGAGGGAGATTCCTGTAATTAGAGCCTCTTCGACGCTCAGCTGGTTACTGAAGCACCACCGACCAAACCACATGCTAATAGCGGTTGTGAGGACACCAAGCAGCCCCTCTGGGTCGTATTCTGGTTTATAGAGGTGCAGCTTGGAGCCACATAGCCACTTGTCGATTTTGGTTTGGGCGCTGGCCGATGGCGGATCGAATGGGTTGCGGGGGTCTTTTGCGAGTCCAATGCACAGCGCCAGCCACGTCACACACGTCGACAAGGGGAATGTGAACCCTGACAGCGAAGTTGCACTAGGGGCCAGTGCCAATAGACTTTGCGAGAGTCCCAGCCGTTGGAGCACGCCAAACGGTCTGAGAGGGGTACCCTTGAGGACATTATATGCGAGCCCGAGCCCAACAAGCCTGAGGCTTGACCCCACACTCGGTGTTGACATCCCCGAGATAAAACAAAACATTGGCATTACCGTGTCTGCGTAGCTGAGCCCGCCCGAGGAGACGGGTGCGTGGGCCAGAAGGTCAATATGATTGACGAGTTCCATCTCGCAAACAGAGATTCCTCGTGCAAAATCCCGAGCCACGTCTCGCATTGTTGTGGGGTGTGTGTAAGCGTTGAACACCCCCCCTCCCGGCTAGCCAGGGCCGAGCGGGCCAACGCTAAAAAGCCATTGCCGCGAGTCAACAAAATGAGGGCAGGGTTTTCCTGATGCTGTGTCACAATCCACGCGTTGAATGCGCACATGCGCATGCAGTCAATTAAGAACCTGCAATGTCTTACACAGGCAAAAGTGGAAGAGTAGCAGAGCGCATCTGGTGCGGGCTGGCCGAGAGGGCGTTTCTTGTGCTGAACAAAGAGTTGGCTATAGCCTAAATAAATATTAAAGTAAAACCACATAGTTGCTGGGGCAAATACCAACCTCGCCATTCTCACGGCGAGCTTGCCACCAGCGGCCAGTGATATCCGAGATCTCGAGGATTTCGTCCTTTTCAAACGAGATCTCATTGCCATCTTCAGGGTTGGCGCTGTACGAGTAGAGCGCGCGAGCCTTGTAAGGGTAGTCGGTGGGCACGCTCAGCGAGTCGCTCTGGTCTGTGCTGCCACTCACGAGACTTTGGCGCTGTGTATTCTCAAATCCACGCAAGTCGCTTAGGTATTGTGGCTGCTGCTGCTGCTGCTGGCTGTTGCCGCGCGAGCTCAGCAATTGCTGGTTACCAGTATGCCTTGGAGCCCAGCTTTGATTACTCTTTTGAAAGGCAGAGGCTCCGTTGTTTGAGGTGGGGTATTGGGGGCGGTGGCCACGAGTGTTGACCTTGGTGACTGCACAGGAGCTGATGAGAGCGTGGATGGGTTCCTCGTGCGAGGTACCAAGGTAAAAAATCCACAGCACATTGATGATGCTCAGTAAAATTTCGCCGGCGGCTACTGCGCCGTTCGTAGACCCGTCGCGCCACACAAAATTGTTGGTGCTGTTGCTTGAGTACACAGTGGCAATAGAGAGTAGCGCCAGTAGGGCGTAGCGGTACATCCAAATGCGGTTGGACACAATGCCGTAGGCGATGATAAAAATGCACATAAATTGAAAACTGAGGCCCCACCAAGTGAAAATGGGAAAAGTAGAGCGGTTTCCAGTGGTGCTGATGTTGATAATGCAACCGACAAGGGCAATCACCCAACCGGAAATGCTGATAGCCAGCGTGGACAACCAAAATGGGTCTCCAAGCAGATTCGTTACCACTGTCATTTAATACTCAAAAACAGCGCTCGCGTCGGTCCTGAAAAAGAATGTGTAAAACAAGGAACTTGTCATGGTGGGCAGAATGCTTATTTATGTACTCCCCTCGTGAGTCAGGGTAAGGGGGACAGGTAAGGTGAGACCCGGCAGGCAGACATGCCCGAAAGGTTGCATAAATTTTGGCTACCATTAAAGACAGAGCAAGTAGCGAGACATGTCTTTGACTTGATGGGAATTTGTCTGTAAATTTTTTGTAACATTCTGGCAGTGACGCGTTAGTAGTCATGGCAACGAGGTACAATCGCAGATGAATTCATCGCTAAATATGTGCACTTATAACAAGATACCCTTTTTCGCGCACGCGTTTGGGTACCAATTCTTACGCGAATACTCGTAATGGCTAGGCGCTTGGTGCTGCGCCTATGGGAAAATCCGGTTCAGGCTGCATCTTTGAAACGCTTAGTGAGACGGCCAGGGCACGCCGCTCGCGAAAAAGGTGCATGCACCCAGTCCACCAATATATGGGTACAAAGCTAAACTGCAATCAAGCTCTGAAATGGCAAGAAATGTCTTTCCAGGCCAGGCATGCCCGTGTGAGACCATAATGCGTCAGTAAGTCCTGCGAGTCCTGCGAGCCCTGCGAGCCCTTGAACCTGCATGCGTCATGCACATGGGTCGACAAGGTCCCTTGGAATTTTTGACATTTCAAAATTGTAAAAACCAAGCTACGTAGTCAATTTATAAATATTGGCACCGAGACCCAATGTGAAGGTCGTAAATCCCCACACAATAAGCGCAACAGACAAGCCCTTGATGAGCCCGCGGTTCTGAATGCTAAAAATGCGGTTCTCGTGCTGAAATGAGCTGAGTTTGTAGCCAAAGAACCCCGGCAAGATAAAAGAGATGCTAGTAGCACCAATAGATCCAACAAAACTGAGCACAACTTCGAGCGATTTCACGGTCATTGCAATGGCGTAGCTAGCAAGTAAAAGTGCGGTAGTCACGCGACGAACTAGAGTATAGTCAATCTCAGGCACATGGGGCTCCTCCGCTTCAGCTGGTTGCATGTCGTCGGCAAGCAATGGTGCAGTTTGGTGGCTGCTCTTTACAGTCTGCAGAGCCTGGACGATATTAACAAACGATGCGCGGGAAGGGTGAATTTGGAGAGGGTAGGAGAACAAAACAAGCACAACCATGGCAAAGCGGCCAAGAGTAGAGAGTGCGCTCTGTGGGTACATTGCAATAATGTTACCGGTGATGTTGTCGCCAAAGCTAAGGTAGCCCAGCGTGCCGACCATGAGGTAGATGAAGCAGGACCCGCCGAGGCAGGTACAAATCAGTAGAGCAATCTGCGATGGAGAATCGTCTGCGAGCTCATTGAGGGCCTGATACATGTTTTGGGCACATGTGTAGCTGAACAAAATGATTGGAAGGCTGGTAAAAAAGTCGCCCAGGGAGTGAGGGGCCAGCTCGATTGTGCCACGATCGGCAGCAGTGTCGCCTTTGAAATAGTGCCCAATCACCAAAATCACCAGATATGACGCACTAATGAGACCAACGATGCTCGTGTACTTGAGGCTCTCGAGAGTGCGTTTGAAGCAGAGGGGGCCGGCAATCACGACCGCAACAGTTACCCACAGCTTATTGCTCAAAAATATGCCGTCAAGCTCAAAGTAATCTGCAATTATGGGGCTCAAATTGCCAACAATGATAAGATAGGACACCGCCACACCAAAGCACTTGATGGCGATTGCCAAATCAAACAAAACGGCAAGACGCGGATAAGTGATGCGACAAACTGCAGAGAATGAGGCCTGTCCCTTGGGCAAGAACCCTGCGCTGAGCGCCTGAAAGTAGAGGCCGATCCCGGTAGTCAGGGCTGCAAACGCAATCATCAGGGCCGCCACAATTGCACCTTGCTGGCGATAAGAGAAGGGTAGTGCTAGCATACCAGCGCCCACGATGGTTTTGAGCATGCTGGTGATGATCGCCGAAGTCTTGGCGCCAGACATTTCAGAAGGAGGATAGGAGGCGCGAATGGGATTTGGTCACCTAATGGATCAATCTCATAAACGGCAAAAATTGGAGCCCAAGCCAAAGGGTGTTCAAGAATCGGATGTGGGAATAACAGAATTCATCTCTGATATTCCAGGGTTTACTGGCATCCTCAAGGCACGCTACAGCGACTTTCAGGTGAATGAAATTTCCGACAAAAAGGTTGTGGTTTTGACAGATTTTGGCGCTGAACCCGAGAAAAAGGAGGAAAAGCCCGCTGAAGCCCCCAAAGAAGAGCCCAAAAAAGAGATTCCAGATATTACGCAGTTTCGCGAGTCCCTCGAACAAAGTCTTGGAAAGGAGCTCGTTGAGCAGGTGCACGGCTTATTTACCACTGGAAGCAAGGTTCAGTCTTCAGCAACCTTTACCGACAAGCAAGCACGCACTGAGTTGCACAAGCTCTGTGCTGAGGCCTGGAAGGGCAGACTCGAGACCGAGACACTGCCGGATGGGCGCCTTTCCTTTAGGCTCAAGACACGTCATACCCGTAAACCTCGTGAAAAGGCTAAAGGTGAGGGAGCCTTTCTTCGATTTGCAGTCTACAAGGAGAACAAGGAGACCATGGAGGTTGCATCCATTGTTGCCAAGCTGCTCCGAGTTCCAAACAAACAAATCTCTTTTGCTGGTACCAAGGATCGGCGCGGAGTGACCACTCAACTGTTTGCAGTGAGGCACATGAACGTTGCTCGCGTGTCAAGCCTCAACCATGCGCTCAAGGGCGTGCGTTTGGGTAACTTTCACTACTCGGAGGAGCCGCTCAGGCTAGGTGATTTGGATGGTAATCGGTTCTATATTGCAATCAGGAATGTACAGAACATCAAGTATGCCGACGCTGCACTTGAAAGCCTCAAATCCAAGGGGTTTATCAACTACTTTGGTCTTCAGAGGTTTGGTACGTTTAGCGTACCAACTCACATTATTGGGCGCTACATCCTTGCAGGAAACTACCAAGAAGCAGTAGACAGTTTGCTAGGGCCACAGGAAATCTCTGGCTCTGAGGATGATGAGGCACGCGCCGCCTACGCCAGAGGCGACCTCAAAACTGCGCTTGAGCTGATGCCTCGCAGATGTAACGCCGAGCACAGCCTTTTGACGGCACTTCAAGACAGTCCCTCACCAATTAATGCAATTCTGCGTATCCCGAGGAACCTCAAGCTCATGTACGTGCACGCATACCAGAGTTACATATGGAATACCGCAGCGTCGCAGCGGATCAAGGAAGGCATGGAAATCAAGCTGGGTGATTTGGTGTTTGCTGAAGGTAGCAAAGACGATTATGAGCGCGGTCGTCCCGTCACACAAGAGGAGATTGATTCAAAGACCAAAACGATATATGACGTGATTTTGCCTACTCCTGGCTTTGATGTCTTGTATCCAGAGAATCTGCTGAGTCTTTACGAGTCTCTTATGCAGACTGATGGTATTGACTGCCATAAAATGCGCCGCAACACGCGCGAGTTTTCCCTCAGTGGATCGTACCGTCACATCCTAGCCAAGCCCGAGCATGTGGAGTGGTGGAAGACCAACTACAAGGAGGAGAACGATCAAATCATTCGCACCGATGCTGAGCTTGTTGAGCTAGCCACCGACAAAAAGATTGTCGAGGGTGAGGGGCCTCTGGAGGCACTCGTGCTCAAGCTCAGCCTGGGATCCTCGCAATATGCCACCATGGCCCTTCGCGAAGTAATGAAAATGGATACTAGCCGCCACGGTGAGCTTTACTTTGGTACAACAGAGCAAGCTCCGCGTCAATCTGAAGACGCTCCCAAATCGGACTAGGCTGCAATGCTGGTGCTGGTGCTGCAGAGGCCAAACTGGGAACACTCGTAAAGGTGTACCTTTTATCTAATTTTATACAGTTGTATTGACCGTCTGTATTATTCAAAGCAATTGGCATAAACAACTCCGAGTCGAGCTTGACACCACCTGGCTGGATCGGTAACCAAGCACGAGCAAGCCCAGGCCCGATATAGAAGCGGTAAGCAGTATAAAACAAGAGAAACAGTACATGAAATGTGAGAAATATGCCGCTCATTCCTTTTGGAACTAGCAACAGCAACAAGTCCATGCTGAGCGCGGCAAGCTCCAAATCAAGTTCTAATATTCGCATGAGTTTGGGCACCAATGGGCTGCTCCGCAGTCCTGTTGGAAGCGTTATATCCATAATCGGTGTTGATCCCGACATTCCTTTAAAGCATGTGCTCTCTCAGGTTCGTGGTGGCGCGCTCGAACGAGTGAGCCAAACAAATGATTTGATTGTGCTACACTTTGTTGACCGCAAGGGTGCTCTCAAGTTTGCGAGTTATGCTGGCCAAGGTCATTTTAGTATTGAAGGGTGCCCCATCACCCCTCAACGGCCCGTGCTTGGTACCAGAGCTCGAGGGGGTGAGTATGAAAAGTTGATTGAGCAGGGTGCCAGAAGAGTTCTTAAGGTTAAAAGGGGCGTCTATGATCACTCAAGTGCTCGCAGATTGATCCACAGCCGAATGGACATGTCGAGATTGGAGAAGCTGTTTGGCGCTTTTGGCAATTTGTTGAGCGTGCATCCCATGATTTGTCGAGACGAGGTGGCATTTGAGATTCACTTTAGCGATATAACAAGTGCTATCAAGGCTAAACGTGTCTTTGATAGACAGGGGTCGACATTTAGTGAATTGAGTGGCTGGTCCTTGAGCTACTCTAAGGATCCCGCCGAGCGCAGCTGTTATGTGTCCCTCTAATCGGCTTGAACGTTCCCAGAGTTTTTGTGTTTGTATAAATATAGTACAATAAATATTTAGCGTACGTTTGTTAGTTCACGCACGAGCTCTGATTGCTCTTTTGAAAGGTTTCTTCGTGGAGGAAGCGACCGCCTAAATTGTGATGTTGTTGGACTATCTGGGTTTGATATGTTTGGGCTGAGCGCCTCAAACGAAGTGTAGTGGCTGCCCTCCACGAGCGGGTTTAGTTCAGGGGTTGAGGGCATATCATAACGGCTCGATAGGCACACAACTCCACACACCAAAACAGCAGTTCCAAGCAAGACCCACACAACCTTGGACCAGCCGATTCCAGATTGACGATAGTAGAGCAGCGAATTGCACATGGACACCACATTAAACACGCAAAAAGTGAGCGGGTACAAAACGCTCGTGGGGGTGTACTTTAGGCCGGCGTTACCAGCGGCAAGCTGCAGCACAGCAATAGACAAAAACACAGCCACCACAATCCAAAAGGATACGCGCAAAAGTATTGAAGGCTGGTGAAAGATCAGCACCAGCATCTCTACTGCGCTTTTAGCAAACAGTAGAGAATGCGAGCTCAGAATTCCACTGATCACCCCAAAAAAGACACCACGCCTAAACACTGGCTGCCGGTTTTGCTGATAGTACAGCAGGAGTGCAACGCACAGGGTGAAAAAGAGCCAGATCTCCAGCTCCTTGATTCTTAATTGAGCGAGTAGTTCATCTAGTGTGCGTTTGGGCTCGGAAACAGCGCCCAGCCCGGCAACAATTCCGGCGCCTAGGCAGACAAGGGCTGTGCCGATAGCGCTCAGCTGTGTGAACGGCTCTCCTAGGAGGATGGTGGCGTAGACGCTGTTGAATACCAGCCCAACCGCTTGCAATGGACACAGAACCACAAGGGGAAGTGCCAAAAGCTGGATACTGCTGCCAACAAGGTTTGCGCAAACAAATAGTATCACTCCGAGGCGCCAAAGAGCCCATGACTTGCTCGAGCCCTCTTCGAGGCCCTGGTCTAGTAGATGCGATTTGCGCTGTAGCGTGAGCCCTAGCGACTGTATTGCGCCAGATATAATTGCCACGACTACCCCCACAAACAGGTTCATTGTCAGCACTCTAGTTCTTGGCGCCCGAGTTGGGAGTGTGACGTTGGGAGTATTTGTTGCGGCGGATGCTTAGCAGGGGCTAAAGTCAAGACGCCTCGCCAGGGAGCAATTGGATTGTCACACCAAAAAAAGAAAAGAGCATGGTGAGAAACAAGCCTGCGCATTGCAATCAATCACTGCGGCATGGCACCTCCCCCCCCCCGGAGCCTGCTCGATAGCGACCGGGACTGGCAGTAGAGGGCCGTGGGGGATAATTTCTCATAAACACGCGCAACCAATGGCCAAGTTTAGTCAAATAGTCAAAAGTATGCGCTAGTAGATGCGAGCGATAAGGGTCGCTTCAAGGCACAGGGCCTCGCTTGAAGGTAGGCGCCAATTGGGCCCAAAGAGATAAATTAGTGGTGGAAAAGCTATAAAAGTGGTGAAAGAGGTGCAGCAAGTTTAGCAATTGTGGCGGCTCCCAAGCCTAGAGAGAGCCCAGAACCAGGGCCAGAGCCAGTTGAGCGTTGTAATCACCGGCTAGACTTTTTTGACACTACAAATGAGCACGCTGCCGGCAAAGATGCCAGTCACGAAAACTCTGGTGCAAAAGGGCAAAGAGTATGTCAAGTTTTACAAAACGGGCGTATTTAATGTTTGGGGCAACTACAGACTATCGAGACAGTTGCTGAAGCGCTACAATGCCAAAAATTCGAGACAACTCATCTCCTCCTTTGCGCAAGTCAAACACCTCGAGGGAATTGAAAACAGGGACGCGGCCACAAAAAGTCTCACTCGGCAGGAGCTGCTTGTTTTGGCCCGGACTCCGCCTGACGCGGCCAAGCTGCCCCTGTTTGGAGTACTTTTGGCGGTATTTTTTGAGTTTACACCACTTGTGCTGGCTGTTTTCCCGAGGCTCTCTCCATCAACGTGCTTTAGCCCGTCGTTTGAAAAGAAACGCGACTCCAAGTACCTCAAGCTGCGTCAAGAGCTCAACTCAATCGCCAAGTACAATGAGGCGACCTCAGTCTACGAGATGCCTCGAGAGGACCTCCTCAAGTTGAGCGTAGTTCTTCCGGGAACGCCGCAGTTTTACATGTTTTATACCACCAGCCGGCTGCGCAAACGGCTGGTAGCTCACTTGACGTTTTTGAAAGCCGACAATGGCTTTATCAAGGCCAACAACGAATTGGATCTGAGCGAGCTGCATGCGTCGGCGCGGGCCCGCGGCCTGGATACCTCAAAGCCCGAGCAGCAGTTGCGCGACGATCTACGGCGGTGGGCGGAAAACTTTAAAGACCCAGCAGACGCTGGCTATCTAATCTCTAGGAATCAGTAGACCTTGTACATAAATTACTGCTGGAGCTGCTTTTGCTTGGCCCGCCAAACATTGAGCTTCAGTTTATCGATGATGCGCTCTGGAATAGTCGTGAGGCTTTCAGTCCAAAAGTCTGCAAACACAAACAAGAGATGGAGGCTCCACATGTGCACTGGGCGATGAGGCTCGAGCGAGAGCCGTTCCAGAAACTCAATCAGCGGCGAGAGCTGGCTGGTGGTGGCCCCCGCCAAACTTGTCTCGAGTGATGGGACATTCAGCGTGTGCTGGAACTCGACGAAGATTTCACCCGACGGCGGGATCTCCATGACACTGAGCGGGAGATAGCCTGGCGCAGCGAACTCAATGCTCTGCAGCTCGGGCACCAGGGCAGGCGTGGTGGTCAAGACACCGTTGATCATGACCTTTTCATTGACGTGGGCCCCGGTCTCGTCTCTTAGGACCAGGCACGAACGCTTGGCAACCAGAGCCCAGACGCTGCGCAGTAGCTGCCAGTTTATTATATTGTGGCCGGCATCGCTGAGCAGTCCAACAGAGAGGGCGAGTATTCCAATCGTTTTCGGGCTGGAATCAAAACTGTACAAGCATCCGCCCATAAACAGCATTCCAATTGCCTGGGAAATGGCCACCTGCAAATTGTAGAGGGTGTGCGGCCGCAGGTAGCCATACTTGCGGTTTTGCAAAATGCGCAGTCTGCGCAGCAGATCCAGATTGCCACTGGAGACAGCAATAGTAGCTGCAGCCATCACCACTGATGCGAGAGCATACTGGGCATTGGTTACCGCCAACAAACACTCGGGCGGTTGGTGAAGCTGGCCATATTCATCCAGGGGCACGTCCGTCCACTCTGTGAGCTCATCAATAACCTGAACAACTGCCTCTAGGGCTTGTGGGTTTTGAGTGCCTGCGTACCGCAGTGCGAGCGCAGCGGCAGTGCCACCAAGCACATTAAAGTAGCAAAGCTTGCTTGAATCCAGCGTATCGTTGCGCGGGAGCAGCTCTGGTGGGATCTGGCTTTGGATCCACTCACGGGAGCACCCGATACTGTCCCACATGATTAGGTTTGTTGCCAGTGCGCGAGTAAATACTAGACTGGGAGGGCTGTAGGTCGACAAGAGCACACTTTTGGGCGGTGCCACTGTCTGAGCGATCGCCTTATTGTTGCACTGCAAAAAGGTCAACATCAAGGCCATGGTTGCTGCATTGACACTACTCTCTGCGCCCCGAGAGGTCTTGTCACTGATGTGCGAGGCTGCCTGCTGCAAACGGCCAATGAGCAGCTGGTCGACAACTCCAACGAATTCGTTGCCCTTTGCAATATTTATAAATCCGGTCGCTACACCGCAGGCAAACGGGTAGAGGCCACTGGCATCTGATTTGCAGATCTCTGACACAAACACCTCAGACATGCGGCGGTACTTTGTGTCAAAGTAGAGCAGGCCAACTCCAAAAACAGCAGCAATTTGAGCATCAGAGTGTACATTCAAGTCATTGGAGCCCGGCGGCAACAGCGCTGGAATGTGGAGGCTTAGAACCTTGGTGAGCTTGGAGTCCATCAGGCCCAGGCTGCTAGCACTTAGACCAATCAGGAGGGCAATGCTAGTCATGGGATCCTTGTTATTCATATAGTTGTAGGTGTGCCATTCTTCAAGTTTTGTGAGGTGGCCATTCAGCCCCAAACCAAGCAAAAAGCCTGCATGTCTTGGGCCCATACTTGCTCCATCGATTTTGTTGTATACAATCCATGAACTGGTGATTTTGGCATCGCGTGCAACTGCCAGGCCGGTGGCAATTCCTTGGTGAAAGTAGCTCCATGCCACCAACTCGCTGGGAATATGCTTTTGTACATCAAATGTGACTTGTACCTCGGTTTCAGTTAGGAGCATTTTAAATTCCAGCTCAGGGAGTACGAGTCGCTCCGAGACAAAGGGTACTTTACTGCAAAAGTAAACTGGACCAGAGCCAAACGCAAGGCTCAGGGTTTTGACCACAATGGGCTTTTGGTATTGAGCCAGAAGCTCAACCCATTCATGGTCACTTGCTGTATTTGGTTGGACCAGCGAGCACTCGGCCACATTCAAGTGATTGAGCAGTTGACGAGCTTCGTGAAAGCGCCGGTCTTTGGGGAAGAGCAGTGCCACAACATCAAGAGGGGGTAAATTCTGGACTTGTTGTAGCCTAGTTACTTGCTGTTGTTGGCTTGGTGACCCTTGGCGCTGGACAGCTCCCCACAGCTCTAGCAGCGGGATACGAATGCACTCGGCGAATTGATCAAAGGAGAGCGTCATACCCTTGAGGACATCCGCCAAATTATCGATGGAAGCTTCAGGGTTTGCCAATACCTGAAAGACTGCCAGCAACGAGTTTGTGCGTTCAAACATAACTGATGGATACTCAATGTACTGACGACCCAGCATCGAGCTCAGCGAAAAATAAATATTGGGAGGCGTGGCAGACGGCTTTACAGCGGCAATTCGTGGTAGCTCAGTAAACTCGGCAGGAATCTCATAGTACTGGGCCCAGTCCCATCCCGCACAGCTAGTCACAAACGCCAACAACTGCCCAAGACGATCAGCCAGATCATCCATGTGGGTGCCCAGGAGCAGATCTTCACGGAAAAGGTGCAAGCAGAGTATGATGTGCGAGGCCGCGTAGCTGTAGTCGAACTTGCTCTCCTCCTCTTCCTCAGACAAACAGGTGACCACGGAGAGTACAAACGCAGACCAGCTGTTTTGAACTCGTTGAAGATGACCCATGTACACGAGGAGCCAGTTGAGGGTGGCTTCAGCTTCCAACAAATCAGCAATTATCTCAAAGCATTGGCCAGCCAGATTGTCCAGGTGGCAATCGACAAAATAGGCGGAGGATCCGAGGTAAAAGGTGTTTTTACCAGCAGCTCTGATGAGATTGTTACCGCTCGGCTCGAGATCAAGGTCCATTCCCATCTCAAAAAAGCCATTGTACAAAACAAACTTGTCGGTCTGTAAAAGGACCATGGGGAATGTGTTGCCGATGCTGAACCCTGCGAGGGCCACAACAGCGCGAGCCTGCAGTCTTTCATGCCGCACCTTGCCATTAGTGAATATCAAAATGTGCAGCACGTCTGGGTTCTCGAGCATGTACAGCGCCTGTTTGTTTTCCAATCGCTGGGTGATGAGCTGAACAGGGCCTTGCACTTTGAGCTTGTGAAGAAAAGTGATGATAGCTTCCTTTTGAAGCTCCAAGTCGGTGAGGGACGATATTTGTCCGCTGTTTTCGGTACCACTCATTATTCGCGTATCGCGCAGTAGGGAATGCCGCCTGGGCAGGGAAGATCTTTTGGACTTTTGGGAGACTCGAGGCTGCACTTTACGGATACCAAATACCTTGATACCATTCAGAGACTCAAAAACAGCCAGGCCTTGGTCAAAAGATATGAGCCTGTCTCCCTCGACAATTGCGCTTGTACTTGACGGCGCCACGAGCCCAACAAAGTTATTGGGGTCGGAAATTAGATAGAGCTTTTGGTTGAATTGTAAAATCACACCGTCAGAGCATGCAACAGCGATCTCGGGTGAGAACTGCAAACCAATGCACCCGAGGCTACCAAACTCGCTAAATGTATAGACAAGGTCATTGCACACCAGCACAACACACTGCGCCTCATCAAAAGTGGTCAAAACGCCCAGCGTGATCTCATCGTCGAGAGTGTACTCGCGGAAAACATCGTTGGCGTGGAGCCATGTAGCTTTATTTCCTGAAAACTCTAGGGTATTGAGAGTGACCTCCCAAGGTTCGAGGCTGCCCACCGGAGCCAACATTAATTTCGTCAAGGAATAAAGCTGCGCGCGCGCCCGTAGTGTGTTTGTTGGTGCCAGGGTGGGGGCGAAAATGTGGCGCCAGCAGCGCGTAGCGCGCAAACAGCTAGCTGCAAAAGAGAAATATATGGGCGAGACCATTGGATTTTAAAATCCCGTATGTTTAGGATACATGAACTATATTATAGGCTGCGGCGCTGGGCAGCAATGCATCAATTGCTCGGGCAAGAGATTAGTATTTCTCATTCCGATACCGAAATCTCGGCCATTTTGTTGGTTTGACCGGCCGCTAATGTCACGAGGAGGGGGCAAAAATGCACTAGCAAGCGCAGCCGCCATCGGGCTGCGAGGGTTGGACTGTGACGTCGATTGATTCCACTTGGGCTGGCTCTTGCGGTAGCAGATCCATGCCAGCAAGCTCTTTGGCGATCTCCTTGAACAGAATTTTGACATTGTGGCCGACTTTGGCACTAGTTTCCATAAACAATGCATTCACTTGCTTGGCCTTCTCCTCACCTTCTTGGGTAGTGACGACCCTTTGGTCGCTCAAGTCGTACTTATTTCCCACCAAAACGATCATTGCCTGCCCCTGGCGCTCGACCTGGACCTCGTCGATCCATCTTTGCGCATCATCAAAAGTGCGGCGGTCTGTGATATCGTAGACGACAATTGCCACGTTGCTGTCACGAATGTACGAAGGTACCAGCGTGTGAAAGCGTTCCTGTCCAGCAGTATCCCACATTTGCAGACGCACGGTACGGTCCGGGAGGTACAAGGTCTTTGACTGGAAGTCAATACCAATCGTTGCGCGGTACTGTGTGTCGAAAGAGTCGTACATAAACTGGGATAAAAGAGACGTCTTGCCAACGCTCTGCTCGCCGAGAAAGACCAGCTTGTACTTTTCAATTCCGGCTCGAGACATGACAAAGCGCTGCTGTGTTTAGGCACTGCCCATTTAGGCTACATGTCGCATAGGCAGGTTTGCAGCACAGAGTGGGGTAGCATTAGTTTGTAGATATCTTAAGTTTGTTGTATATGCTAAGTAGACTAAATTTACTGCTGGGCGGCAGCAATCTTGGCGGCAACAGCCTCCTTGCGCTCGGCAAGAGTCTTCTTGACCAACTTGTGCTTGAGACCCTGGGCCTTGTACTTGGCCTTATCCTTGGTGGTGGGCTTGGGGCTGGGGTCAGCGCGGATGGCCTCGTGCATGTTGGTGTAGACATCCTCGAGAGTCTCGGGGGTGAGGTCGTCCTTCAAGTAAGAAGCAAAGATCTGCTTGTAACGCTCCTCATCATCGTCAGCGAGCTCCTCCATGTACTCAGCAATGTGACCACCGACAATGTACTTCTGGAGAGTCTCGGCGTCGAGCTCCTCAGCCTCGATGTCGTAACCGGGGAAACACTTGGGGGAGTGGGGGATGTAAAGACCACCGTCAGAGGCACCCTTGAGAGCACCAAAGACACGGGCACCGCAGGTAGTGCGCTGCAAACCAACGTCAAGGTAGACCTTGAAGGGGCGGGGAGCGTCCTCAACGGCCTCGGTGAGCTGGTACTCACCAGAGTGCTCGTCGTCACCGGTGTAGGTCTCGTCAAGACCGAGCTTCTGGAGAGCACGGCGAGCGCACAAAAGACCAGTGGCGTAGGCAGCGGACCAAGAGCAGAGACCGTGCTTGAGGCCGTAGCGCTTGAGCTCGTGAGAGTAAGCGGCGGTCAAGACGATGTCACCCTGGAGCTGGGAGCTCACGATCTGGCAAGTGATGTTCTTGTTGGAGAAACGAACCACGAGACGGTACTTGGGGGTGCTGTACTTGGCCTTGTGCTGGGTGACGAGGCGCTTGCGGGCGTAGTAGTCGGTCTTACCCTCACGACGACGACGGAAAGGGGTCTGGTAACGCGAGAAGTATGCGCTGGACTTCTGGACTTTCTGGAAAGGCATATTAACTTGGGTTGTCCTGCAGCCTGGAATCCCAAGAGTGCACCGAGAGTGAAATTTTTGTGACACCCTATACGCTGACATAACAAAGACACACACTAGGGCTCACATTGGAACCAGGAGCAGGCGACACCCGCATTATGTAATAAAAAATCCGGGGTTGCCATGCCACTGCCACCATGAGAATTCTTGAAAGAATGCAATGATGCGAGCGTAGTGGCCACCTCTATAGCCGCCCGTGAAATAACCGTTGCGTTGAAAATACTTGTATATGTATACTAATTTCTCAAGAAGCTTGGAATGTACCCATCCAAACAATCACTTGTTTGTCAAAGAGGTACACCCAAGGACTCATAGGGCACGATTGAAATGGAATCAGAGTTATTAGAGGCAGCCAATTGTATATAGTACAATCCTTGGAGGGGTTCAGATCAACCGCAGGTGTGCTCAGCCCGGTTCTAGCAATTTCATGACGACTAGGTTTACCCAGCCTTGAACTTTACTGCACGATAAAAACAGGCACATAATCCAGCAATGTATCTATGAAGTTTTCCCTCTATGTTATGACAATCACCGTAGCCTACGCCCAAGAGACTGAAGCACATGAGGACTATGAAACCTCGACCGAGGCTCATATCAAGGCTCGCTATGGTTTCGGTGGATATGGATACGGTGGTGGATACTATCCTCCTCCTCCTCCTCCTCCTCGGGGTTACGGCCCCCCTCCTCCTCCCCCTTACTATGGTGGCTATGGTGGCTACCACTACCTTTACTAGGGTTGAACGAAACTAAGCTAGTGTCCAGCAGCTCATAGCTTTAGTTTGCCCGAGTTCTTTTGAATATATAATAACCAAGCCATAGCAGTACATTTTCTGAATACTAATTTGGTTGTAACCCATACCTATATGCGACCCCTAAACGAAAACCAGATTAATGAGACACTTGGTGCCCCATGAGCTAGGCTTGAAATGCGCGTATCAATCTCCATATAATAAATAGTGTATTGCAAATAATGCTAAGGCCACGAGTGATGCAGCCATTCGCGTTGCCTAGCCAATCCCAATTTAGCGCACAACATGGAAAAATATTTCCCACGGATCAACGCCTGGGCGCAGTTTTATCGCAACAAAAATAAATAAAATGATGCCTCTTGACCCAAGCCCGACATTTTAGTCTTGCACACAACAAGCGCAGCAGCCAGAGTACTCAGGGCACTGGAGGGTGTTTCTGGGCAAAGTACTAGTGCTAGAGCTTGGTTACATATAAACTTGACCGCCCCAACTCCAAAATATGCAGTCAGACATCGCATCGGTGCCATGCCCTGAGCGCCATAGGGTTAGGGTTGTTGGGTATAAAGGTGGCGTGAAAAGTCTGGTTGGTAAAAACATTCTGACGTGTCGCAACTTGCGGCCGCGTCGGTGGTAAATGGTACGTTGATGAACAACATTGGTCCGTGTTTCAGAGGAGGATTAAGACCCCTCATGTATGCTGACTACCAATAAACTGAGTCTAACTAGATTTTTTCCCCCAAAGCTTTTTCAAAAAAATAAGAAGGCCTTTTCTGTAGTTTTTTTTAGTGCAAATAGTCTGTGCCCTTTGCTCTACCAGAACCCGGGTCCATCTTGGCGCTTTTAGCTCCAAATTGGATGGCCCGTTTCTTTTCGTGTGCGACAAGGTCGAGTCCCAGCATATGTGCCAACTCACGGAGGGCAATCTTGGTGTCCTCTGGGGAGGCCTTGTACTTTGGATCAAGCCCTAGTGCAAACTCAACCACATGCTTGTCCAAAAACGGGTAGCGTACCTCTCTACCCCAGTAGCAGCACACCCGGTCATCTCGACCCAGATTTCGCGAGCCAAGCCGATTAAAGTCTAGCTCCAGCTCTGCTGCCAGAGCACTTGGGTCGGATGCTACCCTTGTGTGCCGTGAGTATCCACCAAAGAGCTCGTCTGCTCCAAGGCCAGACACTAGTACCTTGGCTTGTGAGCCTGGTTGGGGCTCTGAAGCGCAAAAGAATGCCAACGCGATGCTCAGATCCATAACAGTTGTGCAAGGCAGCATGAGCTGTTTGACAAGCTCGTATCTAGAGATAGCTTCCGCGTAGGGCACGTCTATATTAACAAGCTTGAAACTGCGCTCCGACAACTGCGACAACTGTGCATGAGACCGTATAGCGAGCTTGCGATCAGGGGTATCGAATTGCGCATTTGTGCGTTTATTCTCAAAGGCAACATTGAGCAACTCTATGCAAATAGTTTTAGGCAAGACCATGTCCATCAAGCGGGCTATCAAGGTGCAATCAAGACCGCCGCTAAACAGTACTGCCACAGCCTCTTGGTTTGGCAAGACCATGCGACGTTCCACTGCAGCCTTGAGAATTTCTAGTAGTCCGCTTGTACTGTACCCGCTTGGTGCCACCTTGCGCACCTGCTTTGTGGAGGCAATCTGCAGCGCTGCATCTGAGAACTTGTAGAGGGTGCCAGCCTCGCATTCTGTGAATCCAGGCTCCCCTACCGAGCTTATGACGATCGATTTGGCGTGCTTATCGAACTTGTAAAGCAAGCTGCGCCTGCCAATGCTGTCGCGACCAAACCACAGACTTTTACCGTCAAAGTAGACATAGGCATACTCCCCCTCGATGCTTAAATTTGGGCCGTTTTGCTGTATATGGTCAAAAAAGTAGCTACTATCATTGCCAGAAATCCCGTATATTTCTCCGTTGAAGCACAGCACCTCGGAGCCACGCTGCAAGGGCTGTTTGGTAAATGGGAGGCGCAAACTCAAGACGCTTGACTCAAAGCAAAACACATTTTCAACGCGGGCATAGTGGTCAGGCCCTCTTTTCTGAATGAGCGTCCTCAAGTTGTCAATTTGGCAGCTTTGGTCCAGTGTGCACACCAGTATGCCGCACATTTGACGTGCTCATCCGAGTCAGCCAGCCACCATGACGGATATGAGTGAATTCGATCCTTTGGCGCCGCCACGAAAGGACACAGAGTCTGAAAACGACTCTGATAGCGAAAGTGAGCCCGAAATCCAAGAGCTAGCCGTCGCTCCTGCCGTTAGTTCACCGCCCAGCGAGCCGAGCAAGCAGGATGATCCCGAAGCTCCAGAGGCGCTAGTTGTCGAGTCTAATGAAGAATCTTCTCCAAATACTGCCACAGAGGCGGTACGAAGGGCCTCAGTTGGGTCAGGTACCCAATCAAAGCGACCGGACGCGGACGAGGATCGCCCGTTTGACTTTCAGCAGTTTCTCGATCAAATGCGCACAAAACAAGCGGACCCCATAGCCAGGTACATCAAGTCCTTCTTGACGGAGTTTCACAAAAAGAGCTGGACTGCCGCTGAGCAGGTGAAGATCATCGCAGACTTTAGACAATTCATTGCCTCCAAAATGAAGCATTGCTTGCCATTCTCGGCTTTAGACCAAAAAGGATGGCTCAATTCTCAAGAGGGTGTGGAAAAGCTGATTATGAACAGGCTCTATGTGCGCACATTCTCTCCCAAAATGTCGCCGATTTTGCGCAAGAATGATCACCAAGAGGATTTAATGAGAGACGGAGTTTTTGCTGAAAGACTACGAATTTGGGGCTGGATTGAGCCGCAACATCTCGATATTCCACCCGAGTGTGTCGAGAATGAGTCTTTTGTGGCCCTGGCGTGCAAGCAGCTCAACAAGATCAACAACTTTAGGGCGCCTCGAGACAAGTGTATTTGTGTGCTCAATTGCTCCAAAGTTATCTGGGCACTTATCAGATCTGCTGATGTGGAGGCCAATGCAGACAGCTTTCTACCAATTCTTATTTATGTTCTACTGCAAGCCAAGGCCAGCTTTCTCGTATCGAATCTGAACTACATCAACAGGTTTAGAGGCGAAAACCAGACCCGTGGCGAGACGGCCTACTATTTAAGCATGATTTCCAGCGCTGTTGCATTCGTAGAGGGATTAGACCGTACCAGTCTCACAATCTCCGAGGATGAGTACCAGCATAAGATTGAGGCCGCAGTCAAGGCAGAAAAGGAGAGGCCTGAAGAGCTTTTGGAGGAGCAGGCGCTGTCGCACGACCAGCAGGTGAATGCAACGTCGGTGCTCAGCGTGAGCGCTGGGCTTTTGGTAGAAAGCCTCAAATCATACGCAAACAAGATATTCGAGCCCGATGACATCGATACTCCAGAGCCAGCAACTAGGCCTACGAGCTCCATGTCAGAGAACCCAGAGGAGGTCGCTGCCAAGCAGGCATCTGCTGAGGAATATCGCGCGCGCGAAGCTCAAGAAAAGGAATTCTCGCAAACATTGCAGACCCTGACGCAAATGTTCCCTACACTTGATAAAGAAGTTATTGAGGATGTTCTTCGAGAAAAGGGATCAAGAGTTGGTGCTGCTATAGACATTTGCTTGGGCTTGTGTGAATAGAATAGAAGATAAGAAAAGACTAGTGCGGTTTGGATGCTTTTGTTAGCCCATGAGAGGCTCGGCCTTGATAGCTTGAAGCATTGCTGGGTGTGCTTGCAGGTGTGGTGGCAGGTGAGAGTACAGCGGAGGAAACTTTGTGGTAAGTTTGACTAGGTCGGGTAAACTTGGCTCCGTATTCATGATTTCCTCCAAAAACTCTTCAATTCCGCCTGTATGTTCTCCAGTGAGCATACTGTCTTGATGCTCAAAGTCGCTGGCCTGATCATAGCTCAAATATGGCCAGAACCAGCAGCACCCGTGTACTGCACTCAACGAAACGGCATTGTTTCTCCTCATTAGCATTTTGAACTCATCTAATACTCCAAGTTCTTCCAAATGGGAGTAGGTGATTGAGCCATCGCGTAAAGCATGGCAAAGCGTCTCGACGTCTTTACTGGACTGCAAAGCTGCAAACCCCAAGGCCAGTCCCTTGCAAGCTGTATTCGCTTCAATTGCTTTTTCAACAAAGCTGGCATCCGATTTTAGCACGTCGTCTACGAAGCAAAACACTCCAGCAACTGCTCCAATACCGGCCAGGCAGGCTGCCTCGTCACTCCACTCCAGGGTATCGAGGGGGACGTAAAAAGATAAAGAAGCTAGAGCCTTCTGTACAACTTCTGGGTCTGAAAATTGTTGAAAAAGTACCCCGGGTAGTAGCTCCTTTCTTTCAAATGAATAGGACTTTGATAGCGCCTGGAGCAAGATTTCGCGAGTCACTAGAGAAGGCGGTACGCGCCAAAAGTTACGCACGTCTCGTCGAAGCGCACGCCTTCCCAGCTCCAGATACTCCAAGCCGGTATATGAACATGGGAGAAGGCCATTATTTGCGTCTAGAAATGTGTCGATAACCTCCTCGTCTTGCAAAAGATGCGCTGGGATAAATGACAGCCAAGATTCTAAGAAAGAGATGTGGGTATGGCAAAAAGAGGCTTTATCCTTGTTTCTGAAGCTTTCAGCTTCAAAAAACTCATAGTTGAAGCTGACTGCCTTGAGCACAATATCCTTGTTTGCCTGCAGACGCGTGGATGCAAAAGCATATGCCGTTGGGGAGTTGTGAATAGCGGCCATAACAATATCAAAGTTATCCTTTAGGGTATCGCTCAGATAGATCAGTGCTTCGCCATTAAATCCCAGCACGGCCAGTTGCAGGTCTACGCTGAGCCCCTTGCACAGGGGCTCCAAGTTGCTCCGGTAGCGAGATAGGCCCCGCAGCACGAGAGGATCTCTCCACAGATTTTTATTGATGAGATCAATCTTAAAATAGCCAGTGTTTGCAGCTGCCCTGACCAAGTCTAGATCGAGTCTCCACTTGGGATGGAGGTGGTACAAGGCATTGGCATTGAGGTTCAATGCACAATATGCCAGTTGAAAGTTGGCAGATATCCGTGTTGACTTTTCTGGGTCTTTAACTGCATGGCAACGTGCCAAATACCCTAGTGTAATGTCAAGGTTCGGGTTTGCATGTATTGACTCTGAAGTCAGAAATTTTGAGAACTGCACAGCTCGCCTACCCTTTGGGGCCTCATAGGTAAACCAGAAATCCGAGTTTTCGGGATCCGCCCAGCCTCTGGCCGAAGTCCAAACGAGAATGAGCTGGCTCATTTGCACTAGATCTAGCTCGCGTGACCTACGAGAGAACTGAGCAGCAATTGGAGAGCCATAGCTATGGGGATCCAGAAATTTCCATTTTTTGTCGCTCGTAAACACTTTCTGGAACGATCTTGAGACGCAGGCTAGCCGAAGATATATTATGGGGTTCGGAGGGATGAACTCGGCTATTAATTCCACAATCGCCGGGTTGACTTGACGAAGCGGCACTTTATCCCGGCCCAGTGAAGTATGATTGTGTATTTTCCTGATCTTTGACTCGCGAGCACAGCTTTCCGAAAAATTGTCCATCCTGTCGGAGATGACGAACACGCCAAGAGTCTGGCTCAAAGCATGATGGAGGTTCGTCGGCAGGGATTCACTGATAACATAAATAGCGTATAAAGCTGTTGGGCTGTTTATCTAGTCGCACCGAAAACCAAGTTGAGCCCCAATCAGTGGCTTGGCGTTGATGCGGGGTAAAAAATATGCAAACCCTGCTCATTCGAAAATACAGGTCCCTTGTGCGAGATCATTGAGTCTTTTTCTAGCAATTTGAAGGCTTTGAAACGGCATTCAACATTGCGAAAGATAATTTAAAGCCCTGGAGACGATACGACAGCGGGAGGGCCTTTGGGCAGACCAAACATGGAAATAGATACTGGAGTAATATTGAATTGTCTACTTGAAGTTGTAAGTTATAATTTAGTTCTAAGCAATCTCGACGTGGTCGATGACACCGTCTTCCTTGCCATTAAGCTTGGCCTCATGTTCCTTGATCACCATGTTTTGAACGTAAGGATCTACCTTTGTAGAGGCAAATTTGCGGGCAGAAACCTTGTTCTCAAACAGAACATCGAGCTCAGCAAACGTGCGATCCTTGGGCTCTGGAAGGCGGAAAAACACCCAGACGATACCAAGGAAACAAAGGCCCGCCCAAAAGTAACCGGTCTTTGCCTTCCAATTCCAAGAGCCAGGGTTCAGCATAAGGGGCATCAGGACAAAATTGACGATACCAGAGATGTTATAGGCAACACGCGCAAGGACAACAGTCTTTGTGCGGAGACGAGTTGAAGGGATCTCGGCGACGAGGGGGTAGCATACAGGGCCCACAGTCATGTCGTAGACAAATGTATAGATCAGGAGCATAGCACCAATAGCCCAACTGGGGCCAGTATTAACAGGTGTAGTAGTCTCTACACCATTCTCGACAACATAGTCAACCTTGACAGAGCCTGCACCACCGATAGCGATCAGAAGAACGAAGAGACCAACAAGACCGTATAAATAAATTTTGCGACGACCAACGCGGGTCATAATCAGCCATGAGCACGCGGTACCAACAGCTCCCATACAATATTGACCAATTGATAAATTAAAGGAGTTCTCGGTAGCAATGCCTGCTTGCTGCAGGAAATAGGTAGAGTATCCCATGAATGCGGATCCACAAGTATTTTGTACTAACCATGTAGCGCAGGAAATTTCAGTTCTCCTAAGATCAGGACCCTTGAAGCACGACAGCCAGTTTGCGCCGCTCTCGCTCTTGCGCTCGAGTTCGTTGGTGTGAATAATAAAGGCGAGGCGCGCATCATCACTGATTGTAGTGACGCCCTCATCTGTATTTGCTCTCTTGAGACGGCGAAGTGAGTTCTTGGCCTCTTCCATCCTACCCTTGCGAGCGAGCCACCAGGGAGATTCCGGGGCAAAGAAGCAGGCGACCATGATAGGGAGGGGCCAGAGCCACTGAATTGCAAAGGGAATACGGTAGGCCCACTGATCCTCACGCTCTAGACAGCCGCGGAGAACACCAGAGCCGACGATTTGGCCAAACACCCAACACAGGTTGACGTAGGCGCACAATACTGGGCGGAGAGTGACTGGGCAAACATCAGTGGCATAGGTGGTAGTTAGAACTTGAAAGATACCCCAGGGGATGCCGCAAAGAATTTCGCCCGCAAGAAGCATCTCAATGTTGACAGCGAAAAAGACAATAAAGATAAAGCCAATCATGGCAGTAAGTGCGGCGATCATAACTTTGCGGTAGCCGAAGCGCTCGGCTGCATAACCATTGATGCAAAGGCCAACGATTTCACCGCACACAGGACCAAGGGAGAGCGCAGACTGCCAGCGTGCTGGGATCTCCCATGTACCATCTGCCAGCTGCGCGCCATACTTGCGAACAAATTGGGGCTGTGCAAACAAGTTGGACATCAAAACCAGGTCATAACCTTCCATTATCACAGCTGCAGACAGCATTACCGACCAAAACACAGCAGAAGGGTAGGCACGAATAGCCTTGAGTACTGGCATTCCATGCTCATCATCAGCAGCACGCTTAGCATCTTCGACCAGAAGTTCAAAATCAGCGCCGTCTACATTGAGATTGCGCAGGGTTGAGGGATCAACGGCGACACGTGGGCCTGTGGGAGCGGTTTGAGTCTTGGAGACTGTGTACTGCTTCTCATACTCGAGATCTTGAGAGCTATTTAGAGACCTCAGAGACATTGTTACTTGGTTTCATGGGGCAAAGCTAGCCTTATAATGCTGCTCAACGGGTGGGGGATGTGTGCATGCTTGCATGCTTGCATGCAGGCAAGGCACAGTGTAACCATTAGGCGCTGGCGCCAAGACCCGCAGGTGGGAGTTATGCGATTAGTAATTATGAACAATTTGTCAATGCTGTGCCTTGAATGATAAATAGAGCGGGGATACCGCAGATTTTGTTCAAGATAATAGCAATTCTTTGCATAATATGCTCTATTTAAACGATGTGTGCTCCCAGGGGCCCCAATTATAGCCAATAATCTAATCAATCTGATCAGTAGTGGGGGTCGCGTCCAAGGCGCCAGAAAATTTCCCACAAATATGGACGATCCGTGCCAATTATCTACAGAAATATGACGTATAAATAGATTCAATGAATCCCGAAGTGTTTACATTTGCAATCAAAGGACAAAGCAACCTGCCACTGCATGGCCTGATCTTTTTTGAAATGTGTTTAGATGCCCAGAAAGGTGCCAATTTTATGATTTAATCGAAATTTAATATTTAACTCGAATATTGGTCTATAATTATGATTTATTTGAGCGAGCTTTCACCTGGTGCCGCTTTGTTCAGCAAATGCACTGGTTTGGCGCGTGCATAAAGTACCCCGGAAAATAGGCGAAGTGGCGCGCATATGCACCCCGCTATTGGAATTACTCACACCAGGGGTCGGATTATTCTTGGAGGATCTTCAAAGGAAATACCGGAAAATCGGAAAATTACGCTATTATTGGAAAGAGCAATTGAGGAAAGCTGCAGATTGAGCGCAAGGGAATCTATCGGGAACCCTGCAGGTTGCTTCAGCTCAAGCTCGGCAAAAAAACCTTCAGCCATGAAAAACTCCTGCCCAAAAGCTTCAGATCTAAATTTTAATGCAATTGTCTCCCGATCTTCGAATGAGAGGCATTCTACTCGAACCAACCTATTGGAATGTGTAACTCCAACACGCCCTTGCCCTAACCCCCCACTCCAGAGCAGCTTAAATAACTCAGGGAAGGTGCTCTCATTCATCTATCATGAGTGGACAGTGGTGGAAAGAAGGCATTGTGTACCAGATTTATCCTGCGAGCTATCAGGACTCCAATGGTGACGGAATTGGTGATATTCCCGGTATAATCTCTAGACTTGACTATGTCAAGTCAATTGGCGTTGACATCATTTGGCTGAGCCCTCACTACAAATCCCCTCAAGTCGATATGGGTTACGACATCTCAGACTACAAGGACATTGATCCCCAGTACGGCACTCTTGAGCAGTGCCAGCAGCTGATTGATGAGTGTCACAAACGGGGCCTCAAAATCATCTTTGATCTTGTTATCAATCACTCTTCTGATCAGCACGAGTGGTTTAAGCAGTCTCGCAGCTCCAAGGATGACCCCAAACGTGATTGGTACATTTGGCGCCCTGCAAAGTACGACGCCGAGGGTAATAGACAGCCGCCCAACAACTGGAGAAGCTTCTTTGGCGGATCTGCATGGGGATGGGATGAAAAGACCCAAGAGTACTACCTCCACTTGTTTGTTCCGGAGCAGCCCGATCTCAACTGGCGCAACCCCGACACCAGAGACGCGATCATGCGTGACGCAGTTTACTTTTGGCTCGACCGAGGAGTTGATGGCTTCCGCATTGACACGGCCAATATGTACAGCAAGCCCGAGGTATTTGAAGATGCCCCTGTCAAGAAGCCTGACGTGCCCTATCAGGATGCCCAAGATTACTTTTGCAATGGCCCAGAAATCCACAAGTATATGAAGGAGCTTGGCGCGGCTTTCGACAAGTATGATGCAATGACGGTTGGTGAGCTTGGCAACACCGCTGGCGTTGACGAGATTCTCAAGTATGTTGGTGCTTCCAGCAAGGAGATGTCCATGGTGTTTCAATTCGACCAGCTCAATGTGGATTTGAATGCTGAGGGCTATGACAGGCTTTACGCCAAAGAGTGGGACCTGCCCACCTTTAAAGAATTGACTGCTCAGGCCCAGCAGTTTATTGAGGGCAATGATGGCTGGACCACCACGTTCTTGGAGAATCATGACCGCCCCCGTATCATCTCACACCTGGGTGACGACTCCCCCGAGTTTCGCGTGCCGTGCGGTAAAATGTTTGCTGCTCTCTACCTTACCGGTACGGGCACACCCTTCATTTACCAGGGCCAGGAAATCGGTATGATCAATGTGCCCAAGACCTGGAAGATTGAGGACTACAGGGATGTCGACGCTCTGAACTTTTACGAAGATCAAATCTCTCTTCACGGCGAAGGAGCTGCTGAGAAGGCGCTTGCAGGTATGCAGCACCTTTCCCGTGACAATGCCCGTACACCTATGCAGTGGGATGCCTCTCACGACTCTGGATTTGTTCAAGGTGGCTCTGCAAAGCCTTGGATTGGTGTCAACGAATCTTACAAGACGATCAATGCTGAAGCTGCTGAAAAGGACCCCAAGTCTATTTTGAACTGGACTCGCGAGCTGATCAAGTTCCGTAAAGAGCACAAAAACTTGTTTGTGTATGGATTGTTCCGTACTTTGGACAAGGAAAACAAGAATGTATTTACCTTTGCCAAGGTGGATCCCAAGGACGACAATAAAAAGGCCATTGTGGTTCTCAACTTCACCAATAAAAAGCAGCCTCTGCCCGATATTGCAGATATCAAAAAGCTGGCCCTTGCCAAGGACTCTGAAGAGGGATCTGATGCCTCTGCTTTGGAGCCCTTTGAAGCTCGCATTTACGCGTAGGTAGCATGTTAGTTCAACTGCTTTTCCATAGATGTTTAAATTAGAATATCATCTTGAGCGTACATCACTAGATACTATTGGACTTTCACGCAAAGCTGTATTAGTGTTTGTACAAGATTCTTGGTGAGGCAGTGCACACACCGATACAAGCTGGAGAGAGCCAATAGAAAAGCATCCCGGCGTTTGTGGTATCTACTACTCCCTTTATGTGTAATAGCTCCCTATTGGAGTTTGAAGTAGCGAAAATATACCTGAATGGGGGGGGGGCAAGAATTTTTGAGCGCCAATTACGATAGTTCATAGTTGGTAGCGCTCAGCTAGTTTCTGCTCCTTTTGATATTTATGACCCCGCAATTCTCTTGTTCAGGCAATATTTTACGTTTCGCAAGTGTGCCGAGAGATAATTCGTCGAAGCCATGCTGTCGATTTGCGTAACAAATTGTATCTGCGCTTAAATTTTGCCAATTTTCTTGGTAAATTAATTCATGGAGGTGTGGCGAACAGCTTTTCTCAACGCGGTTTGTGGAGGCCAGAGTTGACTTTGCAGCTACGCTTGGATTAGCTGGACTTGGCCCTTTTTCAAAGTTAAAAGCCAGATCGGGAGATTTTCCAAACCTTCCTGCTGCTAGATCCAGTCTTATCAGCACTTCCGAGTCTTGTCTCTGGCGGAATAGATGCTGCTCAGCCGGCAAAACACCTACTTTATGCGGAGAAATACTCAAAGAAGCAGACTTGCTTGTATTTGCGGGGCTTAGTCTGGGAATCTTCCAGCTTTTAAGGGCTGGAGACTGCCTCTCATTGTGCCGGCGTGTCCTAGTTGCGTATTTCGCAGTTGAGTTGGTCTGACGTATACGATCAAGCATTGCAATAAGATCTGGTAGTGAATGTCTGGAGGTCTTTAGATTACCAGGATTGATGTTATATGCATGGTAAAGTCGCAGTGTTGCATACATGTGGTACCACCCAACCCCGACTTTTGGTAGGTTCTGACGCTTTATTTGTTCTCACCCGAGGGTTTTCAGCTTCCAATGAAATTTCGTGCCCCTTTTACTTCGAGGTTACTCTGGCTAAACTACTAGTAGACCCAAACAACGGTGCCAGAGATATTTCACTGGCATTGACTCTAGTATTACGCTAGATATTACTTGTGTTTAGCATTTACTGTTTCTTCCAGTACCATGAAGGTCTTTATTGGGTTAACCGGGGGGGAGGGGGCGTTTTTGTTGGCACGATTTGCTCGGCTTCACTTTATATCACCAGCACAAGAATTGGAGCCATTATGGCTTCAAGGTAGTGACTTCAACTCCGTTTTCGTGAACTGTATACTTTGTAGAAATATTATTCAGAATGTGTATCGGTTCCAAAAGGTGCCACATTGTCTCTTAAGTCGTGTTGATCGTTTTTTGTTTTTGGGAAGGAAAAAACAAAATGGCCACAACAAAGCTTTTTAAATAATGTAGAATGACTGTCTCAGAAAGTTTGAGGAGCTGTAGAGCTGAGGACAGCATGGTTTCGATCCACCTCTGGCCACTGCAGCTGAGCCCGGCGCGGGGGCGGGGGAGGCGACAAGCACTCGCTTTCTCGTAGCAATAGGGGCTCTAAGCGCTTCAAAGGAAACTATTCGTGGATTAATCATTGTATAGGAAAGTATTTGATTCATTCTTGACGCAAAAAAGGCGGAACATTTCCAAAGCATTAATCAAACGATACATTGAGCATACACCAAAGATTCTCACTAGCTAGTGTCACCGCATACAATTTGAGTCACTCTAAGAACTTCGCTGGTATTATATTGACTATGCTATCTTCTGCGAGACCATTGACTGACTAGCCAGGTCCGATCCTGATAGCGGCCCCTGCAAAGCACACCTTTTCAGGAAAACCATAAAGACTACAATTGTGCATAAATGGAAAACTCCCATTGCCTAAGATACTGGGCGTGTTCATGATCAACTTCTCTCGATTAGGATGGCGACGAACCAGTTGACCTCTTCGCTAGCCCCTGTCTTGTCAGTGCCATTTGACATCTGGGCGCACTTCCTAAAGCACAACGCAGAGATTCCTGATAGCCTCGAACACACATCGCATATTGATCACACTTATGTGCTTGACAGACTATGAGCAATTAGCTGTGCGCATGAGTCACGGGATACAACAAAGTTCTGGAGTTGTTCTGCGAATACAGAATAAATATCACTCCACAAATACTCGAGAGCCTCTAGCTTGCGTGAATGCAATGCCAGACATTTGTTACGGCTATGGAAGTGTGAGCTGTGCGGAATGCTGTTTCATTTTTTCTCTTCTCAACGCAATTCAAATATTTTATCGTCCTGTCATGCCACTCCTATATGTTGTGTGTGCTGGTGGTTCGGGCTCACGCGGCCATCCCGAACCTATGATCATACAGGGCGAGGTACAGCGATCTGCAAGCGATCTGTGCAATGCAGATTATGCTAATCGATCTATCTCTCTCCTGCACAACCTTGCAATACATCATGGAAAGGAACAAAAGAATTTACACATGTTAAGTTCAGCTCCAGATAGGCATAATTCCCCAATAAGAGTACTCAAATACCACAGCCCTCACCTTCAAGCCACTTTTTTGGCTATATTAGCCACTGTTTAAGATTTCAGGCCACAGTAATGGTTTTTGCCGTCATACAAGTCTACGATGCTAATGCTTTTTATAACACTTTACCTCTCTATTTGTTATGTCCTCCTCAAGTTTGAGACCGAGCTAGACCATTCCCATTCCTGCAGATAGATGAGTTTAACAGAAAGCGCCCTCTGCAATTTGATTGAGCAATTCTCGTACCGAAGCACGATCTCCACACCCTTCCCACTCGCTACCCTTATAGGTAGCATTAATCAAGTCGAAACAGCACTGGGCCCTTCAATTACAACTATAGTGACATAACTGACGAAAATAAGAAAACCGTCCATTCTGTAACTCCTCCAATAACTCTTTTTGAGCATTAGGCACTCAAGCTTCAATTTCGCAATTATGCTTAAATTAGAATTTGAGGCGGACTGCACGCTTAAAATTAGAACACAAGGCGGACTGCATGCCTCTGAGATTTTACATCATTTTCGAGTGAGTCGACAGCCCCTCTTCTTTGTACTAATAACGTCCATAGCCACTATTTTCTGCCTTCGGATCATACGGATAGGGAAGCTTCCCACAAGCTCCAACGTAGCAAACACTTTCTAACCTTTTGGCAACAGCTAGGGCAACTAGAGCGCTCACTAACGTTGCTAGCACTCTTTTGTAGTGCAGCTCTAAAACATGGCGCTTTTGCATAAAATAACCCTAACTGGGGTTCCCCCAGTAGCCCCAGTAGCTAGCTTGAAAATAATGCCGGATTTGATTATTTTTAGCAATTCTCGTTTTATGCATGCTCATGTGCGGCTGCACATCGCCTCTGTGCATGTGACATGCACAAATAACAGGCAGTCAGCCTCATATTTCTAATTCATTTATACCCTACACTTACTTTTGGGGTGTAATATAATCACCTCAATGGTCTTTAATGTGCCTACGTGTGTATTCTTTCGTTTCCTATCCCCACGCTGGCAGCACTGCGGAGTGTTTTTCCGCCGAGCATCGCACTGTAGCTAGAGTCGCCTGCATCAACCAAACTCTTGGTCCAGCGTGAGGCAATTCCGCTGTATGTGTATAATCTGATTTGCTCGATGAACCGTCCAATTCCATGCGATACATATTGAGGATATTTCGGGCTGGTTGCCGGTCCCGCTCTTGTTGTACCTAGAAAAAATATCTTAAATAATTGAGAGGTCCTCTGGTACTTTACTTGAAGCAAAAATGGCTACTAATACTCTGCACTGCCAATTCTCCATTTAAATCAGTCCTATTCGTGAGCAATTCTCCGCAAGAAAACTGATGCACTAGCAGGGGGGCGTCGTGATTAGCTCTGGGTAAATGAGGAATTAGTACAATTATGATCTGAGTAGCTTCAAACCACTTCATTCATGCAGTTTCTAACTTCCCAAGTCAGAACAGCATAGTTCGCCTCGATCAGTCAAAATCAAGGCGGCCATGCATCGTCATTCTTTAAATACCAGCTCAATGCAGAAATATACTCATAACTGCACGACAGCATTGACACTCGACAATTATGGTGAATCTCGTTGTGCTCTCAGTTTTTTCAGTGGCGTACGCAGCCAGTTCAGCCTTCACAGATATTATCAACTCAGGTGCATCCGTCTACTCCGCTTTCAATTCTGCACTGTTAGGTGACATGATCTTTGACTACTCTGGCTTTACCCGAACTGTAGCGCGTCAGTACTCCAGCTTGAGTTCATGGTACTCTACTGCCAACTCGTACCTTGCTGCCCACCCTTACAGTAGTACTGATGTTTACGCTGGCTACAACGGCATTATTGATTTTTATACCCAGCTGGAGCTTGTTATGAGCACGTTGGCCACTCGCTACCCTCAATTTGTTGTGCAGAAATATGCTGGTACCGTCACCAACATGCTCAATGGCTTTGATGTAAACGCCATATCTTTTCAGAATGCTTTAATCTCACAGATGGGTAATTCACTGGATCTTGTAGTGGCAGTGGATGCCGATTTGGCCAACGTGGCTATTTACAACGATATTATTCTCTATGGCGCTTCAGTTCGTACCTTCTCCACAGTTCCAACTAGCACATTTGTTGCTGTTACTACCAGCCCAACGGTTGCTTCTGCCACGTCAACTGCCACTTTAGCAGCTACCTCTAGCACTTCAAGCTCTTCAAGTGTCAGCTCTACACTCCCAAGCTCAACCAGCTCCTCTGCTGCTAGCTCTAACCCCTCCGGTACATCTAAAGCCACTAGTGCTAGCCCTTCGACTACCTCTAGTTCGACAACCACTTCAAGCTCTACCTCTTCTGGAGCAACTAGTACCTCAAGCGCGTCCGGTGCTAGCTCTCCCGCTAGCTCTAGCTTGGCAAGCACTTCAGTCAGTACGTCTTCTCTTTCTTCATTTGGCTCTACTAGTATCAGTACCAGGTCTTCGGCATCCGATAGCGCAGCTAGCACATCTAGTGCTACTACTTCTCTTGCTTCTAGCACAAACAGTATTCTCAGTGGGAGCTCGCCCACTGCCATTAGTTTGACTACTTCAAGCTCTACCTCGACTTCAACTTCTTCTCTTTCCACTGGCATTACAAGTACCTCTGTCACTCTTAGTTCTACTTCCCGCTCTACAGCGTCTGTCAGTACGATTAGCACGTTTAGTGCCATTCCTTCTTCTCTTGCTTCAAGTATATCCAGTACCTTTGACTCCAGCTCTGCGATTGTTACCGGCTCAGACAGTACCTCTAGCGCTATTATTGCTACTACCTCTAGCACCCCTAGCACCTCTGACGCCAGCACACCTCCTTCTTCCGACGACAGTACCTCAGGTGTCTCACTAACTAGCTATACCGTCACTACTGGCACCGATTCCACGAGTGATAGCGGCCCTGCAACTTCCACCCAGAATGGCAAGCGCTGTTTGGTGCGGCCTTCCTCAGATGCAACGACATACCGAATTGTAAGTCTCGCATAGACCGGCACTCCTAGCTACAATTAGAGAAGTAGAATACGGACAACTACTTCACATTTTATCTTTAGAAGTCAGGTCCCCAATGAAATGCTGCATCAGGTCCGGGTCGCGTCCTGAAACCCTTGAGGACTAAGTGCGCAGACCACACTTATAGTCACAGCCCAAAACTACACCTGGACGCTAAAATGTCACTTCCGTCTATGTAAACAATGGCAAGGTCAGTCAAAAGTAAGCGAAGTATTCGCATGTGATATCAAGCTGTTTGTAGGCATCATAATTTGGTGTCGGGTGCTATATACGCGGCTGCAGAATGAGCTCATACATGTGATTCCAATACACTAGAGATTTCCAAGTACACCTGTGATGTAGATAATACCTACACTGCTATGAAAGAGTAAGCCACATGACTTGCTTGAGCTAATTTGAAATGCATTGCCATCCAGATCAAGAGTATCATCATAGCGCAGCAACGCACGGTTATCTCGACCACACTCGCCCATGACATGCCTGTCGCAAGACGCGAGGTTCCAGTCTTGTATTCTTTGATGATTTCTGACAGCACCGCTGGCACACTGAATCTGCCGTTTGAGGAGTAGTAGACACCTCATTCTTATGGGAATAAATCTGATTGGGAGAGCATATTATTTCTACTATCAACAGGTTTATCGGGAATTTTACCGAGAGATATGCTGGCTGCACATACATGAGCGACATGACAATAATTTTTCTGCAGTTCTACCAGATCCTGCAAGCGTGTCTCAAATAATATAAGAGACTATTTTCTCAAATTATTGTGCGGACGCACCTCAAGCTATGAGCTTAGTTAGGGTTAGGTGCTGTCTGAAGTATAGTCCAGAAAATAAAACTAATCTTGATGATGTCTTGCCATTGTTTCGAATTAGTCCTATTACTCAGGAAGAAGCTACCGCTAAAGGCCGCTTACATTTCTGGGCCGGACAAGCATTGAGCCGTTCTATTTCCATTATGGTTTAACGGAGACAGGCATGCTGCAGTGTTCACATTTAACCCCATAGCATTGAAGGCTGAGTGCCTTTTAGCCCAAACATTATCTCACTTAATTGGAATTTGTGAATAATACCAGACTAGCCGTGTATTTTAACGCTCCACTAGGAAGCCGCCTACATCAGCGTAGGGCATTCATTACGAAGGGCAGCTAATATTATGGCTTTTGAGGCCCTGTTCGTTTTTTCTAGGGAGCAGGTAAATATATTATGAATCAGTCTCAGAGACGAGTGCATGAGTGCATGAGTGCATGCATAATACACCTTGCCGTAGCGAACAAAGTTCGCATTTACAGACATTTTGGCTTATCATTCGCCATGTCAGGTCAATTGGAGCGCGTTCAGGCCATCATGGAGCGCTCAAAGCCCGTGCAGCCCCCGATCTGCGATGGCGCACAGCTCTCTCCAGCGCACATTGAGGCTATCGACGAGGAACGCAAGGCGGTGTGCGCCAACGTGTTGGTGGACAAGTTTGGCCCATTCACGAGTTGTCGACAAAGGGATCCCGAACGGTGGATGTCCCAGTGCTCGACGGAGATGGTCATATTCCTCCAATGCGCTATAGCGGCACGTCAGACAAACCGTGAGCGGTGGGCGGACTTCTGCTTGCACCCCGACACTGCTGATAGGAGCGAGTTGGGACACATAGTGTCCATGCTTGACCCAATGAATGGGGACCGAGCGCGTCGCAGCGCCGCGCTCGCTTTTTACACTCTGTGGCTTGCCGAGAAGTACGGCGTCCTCTCGTTGGATCCCATCGCTCCCTTCTGGACGGTCAACCCGACGACCTATTCAGTCGGAAGAAGAGGTAGGGGTACTCACGTAATCACGTTTCAGTGCTCGAGAGGCTTCTGGAGTGTTGAGGAGCGCCGGGTGTTTAGCGCCTGGCAACGTGTGTGCCCCCGACTTGCGTTCAAAGGAATAAGCGATTCCTCACTCGCGGAGCTGATGCGCCTCGATGTGGAGTCTACATGTAGGGAGCAAAAAAGGATCTTGTATGTTTTGAGCCACTTGTTCAAGACATGCAACGTCCCCGTATCGACTTCCGTCGAGCGAGGTGCCATTGTCGTTGAACACGACTTTGTTCAAAATGCGACTATGGCAGTGACACTAGATGTTCGCGTAACTGGCCCGGCAATGTTTCATGTGTTGGATTGTCTTTTTTCGGTGGGGAATGTATCGGCACCCCGTAACTACTTGGGTCGCATCGCCCAGTATTATGCCGACTGTATGCGTGGTGTGGAAAGTGCGCGAGAGAGTACGGTGGTGCATCACCCTGCGATCGCTCAGGTTCTTCAGGAAGTGGGCCTACAGATCGGTGAGGCACATTTCACCCTCCACGAGGACAGCCTGAACACTCGTATGCCGGTCGCCTGTGCTGAGTCCACTGTTGTCTCTGTGGACAATGCCATGGCCCAAGTGCCTGATCTTCCCACCACCCCTGTCTCGGCATTCAGGTCGATGACTGCAGCTTCGCCCTCAACCTCGATCGCGACTACAGATGCCTCGGTGCCTGAACCCGAACGCACTCCTGCAGATGCTTTGGACGATTCCCCTAATTCATCAGGCCCAAATTATACGGATAGCCTTGAGGTGTCCCTCACTCTGTGTGAGGATGAACGCGTGGTAACATTCAGCAATTCTAGCCCTCCGTCGCTGACGGTTGAGTATTTTGATGATGGATTGTATACATCTGCTCCCGTCGACCCAGGCCTCTCTGACTCTCGCCAGCGGCCAGCCTCACCGCCACGGCAAACTAGCAAGCGCTATTCGCCCGAGAGACCTTCTAGCAGGTGTGCCATATGTTGATTGAGAACGATGCTGTAGGGGGCATGATAGGCGTCAGTGCCTTCTCTGCACAATTCAGAGTTGACGCTGTGTGAAAATTTGCTGCCCAGCGTTTTCAGCAACTTCACAACTAAGGAGAATTGCTATTTTCTTGCCAACGAAATTTTGTGGTTTATTTATTTAAAAGTGTAGAAACGACTTTTTCGGATCGTTCAAAGGTCATTGTAGCCCTCAAAATCAAAGCCGTGGTGTTGGTGCCAGCTGTCATGTGCAGAATAGTTGTTGATATAAAGTAGATTACACTTACCCCAGATTTAGGGGATGTTGTGGCATGCATGATACGATAAGATAAGCGTCGATAAGGACAGGTTGCCAAGGGTAGCCAAAGGCCAGATTGGAAGACCTTGCTTCATTTGAAGTAGACAATATAGCTTTGATGTACAGAATGGCCGTGCCCTGCACCGATTTTTGAGCAGACAGGGTATAGGTAGATCAAAATCGCTGAGGTGCCTTTGCCTTTTCTCACACGCGTTTGTGTAGCTCCATAATGCTAGACCCTGGCAGTCGAGTATAAGCTTGTTCTAAAATCCAAGGCCAAACTAGCGCTCGTAATTGCACCCATCAGATGACCCCTGTGATTGTGATTACTATTAGTGAACCTCCTGATGTGGCAAAAGGCGCGTGCGAGATGACCTCGCTTAAAGCTCGAAAACATGAGGCTACTAAACGGGTCAAACCCCTATTGCGTTGAGCTTCGTCAAGTACCGATAGACGAGACAGAAAACGTACTGGCAATGGTTTGTCGGTACTGCTTGAGGGCAGTGCAACAGCCCACTAAAGAGAACCACAGATGGGATGGTGGCTTGAAATTGTGAGAACTCTCTATAACAGGGCCTTCATTTTGGCGCTGGTCTAACGGGCGAGCCGCGCCTCCTAAGTCTTGCACCCCTGGTAGTCAAAGAACTTGCGTGAGAATGGCACAGGCGTAGGGCACGTCTCTTTGGCGAGCGACTCGGTGGCCTTTTTGAGGAGCAGGTACCGCGGGTAAATGCACCTGAGGTAGCACAAGAGAATCTGGCCGAGGCGGTCATCGAGGTACCTGCATCACGCAGCCAATACCCGGAAGATCCACGCCAGCACTCATGGCCGCTGTGCACACCAGCCAGGTAGCCTCGGGGTGGTTGATAAAGCGGTCAAGCCGGCTGGCCAACTGGGTCTCGGAGATGCCGACCGTGGCGGCCGAGCAATAAAACAGGCATGCTGACGACAGCTCCTCTGGCAGATCGTCGATCCACTCTTGGATGCCGGCGGTGTTTATTGGGGCCTTCAAAAAGACCAGGCCCTTGCGCCGTAGCTCGCGCAGGTGCGCGCCCTCGTGGATCATGAGCGAGACGAGGTCAGTTGTCTCATCTTTGAAGATATACTCCAGGTTGAGCCGCTCGACGTCCGAGTGCAGGATCCTTAACTCTGCGACTTTGCTCTGGAAATACTCTGCCATGAGCCACTGGTAGGTCCAGGTGGTGACTGTCGCACTGAGAAGCAGGAACGACACGCCCTCTAAGGTTGGGAGCATCTGGCTCGTGGAAGAGCCCCTATACGTGGCCTCGCTCTTGAGCATGTGGACCTCGTCCAGACAGAGGCGCACCTTGGAGCCGCGATCCTGCAGCCCTCTAACTAGGCGCATGCTCAACTCCCAATTAGCGCCCAAAAAGTCGTTGTAGGTAGAGACGTAGAGCCCTACGTCGCTAACTGCGAGCTCTGTCGAGACGGGAGTACCAGACTTGTGGGCGATTTGGACATGCGAGGCAGCCAGGGCCCTGAGGAGAACCAGGACAATGACAGAGACGGTGCTGTCGGCAAAGTTGCAAGGAACCAGAAATGAAAGGCTCTTACCGCTGCCAGTGTGCGAGATAAAGAGCAGGTCTGTCGCCGGGTAGAGGGCGACCAGGCGGCAGGCCTCTTTTTGCTGCGAGCTCCTGAACTCGGCCGAGTCGTTGTGGAGAACGTGGCGCAGAGCTTGCCGCACTTTGCACTCTGCGCGCTGCACTTCTGCAGCAGCGGGTGTCCAGGTGAGGAGGAGGGCAGGCACGCCGGGTGACCACCTCGAGATAGTCGGGCTCGAGCGCCAGGCCCTTGCAGCCAAACGCCCATCGCGCAACATTAGCAGACAGGCGCACTAGCTGCTGGGTAACAATGTCTGTCTTGCCAGCCCCGAGATGAGTGTCACGGGCATAGTGAGCCTGGGTTGTTGCTGTGTCGTGATTGGCCGCCAGGTCTACCAGTAGATTGTCCTCCAGCTCCCCGTCCTCGTCTGTGTCTACCTCGATCAGTGTCTCGTGTAGGTGCTCCTGGATCACATAGACCATAAACTGCCGGTACGTGCGGTAGTTTTCAATGCCGACCTGCGACAGAGCCGCAGAGAGCATCCTTGTCTCCCAGGTCTTGCACCCTTGGTAGTCAAAGAACTTGCGGGAGAATGGCACAGGCGCAGGCCACGTCTGTTTAGCAAGTGGTTTGGTAGCCTTTCTGAGGAGCAGGTACCACGAGTGGATGTACCTGAGGTAGCAGACGAGAATCTGGCTGAGGCGGTCATCGAAGTACCTCGTGTTGACCCTGCTGTTGCCGCAGCTGGTCATTCATTGTAGGTTGTGCGAACAACGACCTGGGGCCTGGCGCCGCGCCTCCCCTTGAGCACATGGAAATTGCGGTCGGCAGTCTCGGTGTTGAAGAAGCTGAGCTCGACCACCTCCGACCCGCGTAGGGGCGCGCCCGACGACAGGGCAAACACGACAAAGAGCGTCTTTTTCCACTGCGTTATCTAGACGAGGCAGGCCGCAGCCATCTTTGGGACGAGGCTCAGGGAGCCGTGCGGCATCAGCTTGGCGCCAGCATTGAGGTGCGCCTGACTGAGTGGCCTGCCCTCAAAGTTGTGCACATAGTCTCGCTGGACGCGCGAGCCTCAAAGTCTGGCTCCTTGACGTGCAAAAGAGTGGCCCCGAGCTTTCCAGGGTGAGAGCTGGCGTCTTGGGCGTAGAGTTCGAGCGGGCTGAGCTCGCGGGCCTCAAAGTAGCTCACAGGGCAAATGCCGTCCCAGCCTGCGCCGGTGAGCTCGTCAAGATACGACATGACCTTGAGCTTTACCTTGACAACGTCGATCCGCTTGTCGTTGACGGCCACCGCGTTGGGTGCGGGGCTCGTGACTGTGGTGTTGCCGGTGCGCTCACGCTGGCACCTAGAGGCCGCAGACTGAAGAGCCATGCACAGACGCACACCTCTGGAGCCACTGCCGGCGATTCTGGCAATATACTCCATGACCTGATGGTTGGCATTGTCCAAGTCGGGGGCTGTGCTTTGCGTGTACTGTATGAGGTAGATCGTGACGACCAGAGACCATGTGATGTAGGCGAGCAGGACGCGCCATAGTGGCCCTCGTTGACCTTCCAGATAACACGGGAGGGTGCAGCGGGCTCACTCAATACACAAAAACAGTTCAAAGTTGTATATGACCAAATGGACCTAGGACTGGGCAGTACTGTCTCCGAGGCCACGACAACTAGAATGGGTTTTGATATTGGTAGGTATTCGCCAAGCTTCGGCGTGTGCACTAACTAAAGCTATCTTCTCGTGTGAGCCTAACCCGGCGGCGCCATCAAGGAGCTCGTGTTTTCACCCCACTCTGCTTGTTGCATGCAGCTATAGCCACTCTCTGCGCTGTAGTATCCGTCAGACTAGTGCCAATGTCGACCGATAAGTGCCTATACGCATTCATCCTCGCCAAAAGGTTCACCAAGAGGGCCTACTTGCTGCCGCTCGCCGCCTCTACCGACATGCTGGGTCTCGCTCACCTGTTCCTCAAAGCCTAGATGCGCGACTACGCAAAGCTCCGTGAGCTAATCAGAGCTCTATGGCACGGCACCGCCTAAAATCTGCTCTCAAGACTCCTCTTGGGGCTGTGACATCGCCGCCTATACTTGCCGCTGCACAGGAAGAGTCTTATCTTCCCGGTTCCACACCTTATATCTACTCCTGTTTGCTCATACGTCTACACATGCTACAACCTTTCTCCTCAAACTAATTCTATCACCCCCATCGCTCTTGAGAAGAGCCCTTGAGCTGCAAGCTGCAGTGGACGGTGGCTCCCAAATAAAGGCCAGCAATCAGGGGCAACCCCAGCTACCCTGGAACCACCCTCATGGCCATTGACGCAAAACTCTGGGCTGTCATGGTGGGCGTCTATTTGGCCAAAAATTCCAGGTAATGGCCTCTGTCGTGGGCAAGTTCCACGTCCGCTACCCGCAGGGCGAGACTTAATAGGGCCATTGGATCGACGCCAAAGTCCACAGCCGCGGCTTTCACGCCATCCCTGACTCGACCACTGCCCTCGCCTTGTTTTCCACGATTCTGGGCCAGATTTCAATTTGCTTCGGCTTGGCAATTCCCCGCGTGGGCTGACGAAACGTTTAAAAGCTTCAACGCCAAGGTCTGGGTCACCGTCGCCAGTAGCTTAGACGCGTGAAGGAGAAGGCTCTACTCGCTACATCAAAGAGGCGCTCTGTTCTCCGCGTCCAAAGTGGCAAAGGTGATCTTTGCCTTTGCGTTATAGTGGGTCACCGGTTCGCCAGCCAACTCGGGGCATGCTTGCTGGTTCAAAGCAGAAAAAGTTGCGCAGGTAATGCCAGTCGCTAACCTTCCACATGGTATGCAGGGGTAAGGGGAATAATGTAGTAAGCGAATGCGCGAGGTACGCGATAAGCTCAGATCGTGCATGCAACTTTCTCCACCTACATACAAGCCCTGCCAGCTGTTCAGTATTCAGACAACAGTAGTCTGCGGGAATACAACGTCCTGTTTTCATAACATTGTGATCGACCTGATCACTGAGCATTTGGCCAAGTATGACTACATTGACGGCTGATTTGGCGGCAGCAAACTGCCTCCTTCTTTTTACCTACTCTACGATTCCCGCCGCCCTCTAAGAGATCAGCTCGCACGCACATTTTGCCACTTCACAAGAAATAGGTTCATGAATAGTAGTCACAAGGGTCACTGATGGGTGCTACTTTAAATGCTAATTTGACGTTATACGTTGGGATGGATTGATACTCGATGAGCAGATTATAGCAAGATGGAGCTGTTTTAATGCGTGCAAGAAAAGCAAAAGAAAAGCCAAAGTTATCTCGGCGCTATTTTATACCCCTGTATACACGAAAACAGTTGCAGGGTACGGCCATTCTGTACGCTAAAGCAAGATTTTCCACTTCTAATAAAGCTGGGTCTCTGCCACTGGCCTTTGACCACCCTCAGCAACCCGTCCTAAATGACGCTTATCTTATCCCGACATGCATGCCACAACATATCCAAAATCCGGAGCAAGTCTTATCTAATCTATACATAGTGATATTGCATGTGATAGTCGGCGTCAACACCAATTGCTTGATATTCGGTGCTAAAATAGCATCCGAGCCAGTTTTGCTCTTGACTTTCTTCACTTTATCAAGTCGACTGGCCTAATCTGGGTTCGCTTACAACCCAACCTTGCGCAACCTTGCGCAACCTTGCGATCTGAATCTAAGTCATCATCTTGACGCTAAATACCCTGCTGGCTCGCTTGTACAAGGTGCGAAGCTTGGTGTGAAAACACGCTTGCACTGCTTGGCAGAGGCTCAGTGGATTAGGCGTGCGTAGGCCTCGTGCTGAGGAGCGCTCGCTGGCGCTGTAGCGCGGTGTTAGCG